>JAJEJH010000687.1:0-111124 GCA_026122585.1 Anacardium occidentale | reverse complement strand
AGGAGCGGGTGGACCGAGGCTTGCGAGAGGGGATCCCACACACTAGAGATCAGTTGTATTTTCAGCTTGGACCTGTGAGGTCATGTATTTGATGTATATTTTCAGAACAGTGTATGAATAGTTGTATATCTATGAATAGCCAGTTTGGGCTCATTGTATATTTATTTCAGTTTATTTTTCAGCTTCCGCTTGTACACAGATTATACAGTAGCAGTAGTAGGGTTTTCTTTTCCGTAGGATTCCCGTCTCGGGTACCCAATTTCCAGTTTATTTAATGAAAGAATTTTATCGTTCAGCAGCAGGGGTACTCGGGGCGGCGGGTCCTACAAGTTGGTATCAGAGCGGTGTTCTCTGTGCCATTTTTAGTAGAGATTTGAGTTGTAAGTATGTGGTGCCTGCTTTCTCTCCTTCGCAGCCATCGTCCAGGCCCTCCTCACAGCGCAGTCAGGTATTTCTTTCCAGTTTGAGCTGTGTTTTGTGTTTCTAACCCCTTGTTTGCTTGTAGATAGAGGAGAGTATCCCCCTAGACAGATAGATGAGCCCAGTAGTAGCCCCCCTGTCCGTCCTGTGAGTGTTAGTCATAGGCGGCGATCTCAGAGCTCCTCCCTTGTGTCTGTGAGGCCAGCAGAGTTGAGAGAGATGATTGGGGAAATGATTAGAGAGAATTTGCAGCGAGCTGGTGTGGGAAATAGTTCAGAACCCACCAGAGTTACTCCTTCCCCGTATGAAATTTATCAGACTTCGTCGGGAAGGTATTCTCAGCCTCAGTATCAGCCTCAGCCACCATTTCAGCCACAGTATCAGTATCAGTATCAGCATCAGTTTCAACCTCAGTCAGTCAGAGAGAGGTACCAGTCTCCAGCTGGGCTTACAGAATATGGTTACGGTATGAGTACCGAGGTAACCGGTACAAGTTCCTCAAGGAAACCGCATTCGATCTATCATCTGCCAGGGTCGTATCAGCCTTCGAAATTCAGAGGATCTAGAGATCCAGCAGTGGCAGAGGAGTGGATTGAGTCAGTGGAGAGTGTGATGGGTTTATTCACACTGTCAGAGCGGGAGAAAGTCAGATTTGCGACGTTCCATCTTAGGGGCGACGCTAAGGGTTGGTGGAGCATAGCTAGGTCTACCATCCCTGAGGAGCAGATGACCTGGGCAGAGTTCAGACGGCTGTTTGATGCCGAGTACAGGGGCACCGAGATGATGTATGCCAAGGCCCAGGAGTTCATTGATCTGATTCAAGGGTCGGACTCAGTTAAGGAGTATGCGATCAAGTTTAATGCTTTGGCGAGATTCGTTCCCGGTTTGGCAGGGACCGAGTTGGGGCGAGTTCAGAAGTTCATCCATGGCTTGCGTTCTGACATAGCCAGGGATGTCTTGACAGGGCCGTATCCTCCCCAGCTGCTTAGTGATGCTTTGGGAAGAGCGCTCAGATCAGAGGCTAGTCTTCAGAGGATGGAGGCTATGACCAGTGAGGTCGACAGAGAGCAGTGGGTAGAGGAGGAAGACAGAGGCAAGAGACTGATGTCAGACGAGATGGCAGCCAGAGAATTTCAGAGGCAGAGATTTGCATCCGAGCTGCCATGGTGTCCCAGATGTGGCAGGCAACATTCAGGGGAGTGTTGGGCTGACCAGATTGTGTGTTACATGTGTCGTCAGCCAGGGCACAAGATGGCAGAGTGCCCAGCCAGAGAGAGAGCTAGAGTTGGGCCTAGCAGAGGTGGTGTTCGACGGTTCAGAGACAGGAGAGATCCACCCAGAGATAGAGCTGGTGCAGAGCAAGGTGGAGCAGATATTCCCAGACCCGGTGGTGGAGCACTTGGAGGAGGTGCTGGTACTTCAGGAGGAGGCGGAGGCAGAGCTTGAGTTTATGCTGTCCACCAGGAGAGGCAGAGATCATTCCCCTTGCAGAGACGGGTCAGTGACCTTATCTTGATACTCCTTTCTGTTTTGGTTGATTGTGGGGCCACATCCAACTTTATAATTTGGAGTGTAGTGGAGAGATTAGGGGTTGACCCTAGTGTGGCCAGTAGGAGTATCCTTGTTGAGATGTCAGATGAGAGTCATGGAGTGAGTTGATAGAGTTCAGAGACATAGGTGGTGACTGTCAGACTCAGAGAGAGATTTGAGTCATCCCCTCAGATAATGTCACTGGTGTTACAGTGACAGAGGATGACATAATGAGGAATGATCAGGGAGCTTTTAAGATAAAAGCAAGGAGGATTTGCTTGGCACTCGGAGTATACAGCTACAGTAGGACAGAAACAGTGCAAGAGGAACAGAGTTCAAGCCCAGAGAATCAGAGTGCGCAGCGGAAGCGTGGCGGAAGCCAGGTATTAATAAGTAAAGCCGGATGGCAAGATCCGCAATGAGAGAGAGACAAGCGTCTCGCAGACCAGCTTCAGCAGAGGCTTCGTGGCTTAGCCAGTGTGTGGGAGAAGCCACTTGAGAGGTAGAGTCTGAGATCAGGGGTAGTTTCCAGAGTTAGCCAGATAATTCCGGGGTCGGAATTCTTTTAAGGGGGTAGGAATGTAGCATCCCGGGTTTTTGTAGAAAAGCCCTTAGGGATAGAGTTCTGGGGTTAGATTTATAACTGCGATTAGGGTGGGGGTCCTGAGAAGTTCAGGGGTGAGATGGTAGTTTTCCAGAGCCGAGTGGCCTTCGTATGATGCCTTTAGGGAGGTTTTAATCATGCGAAGCGCGGGAAATGGATGTTTATTCATTTTTCCTGGTGCACTCCCGTGCACAGTGCCCTGCACGCCCGTGCAGGTGGGTAGCAGGAGAGAGAGACGGGAGATTTATTAGTTTCTCACCCAGCAGCCTCCCATTTCCAGCTCAGTTTCTCTTGTTCTCAGCAGCTCCCAGCCCTAGATCAGATTTCCAGCTTCCAGCAGCTCCTAGTTCAGCTAGAGAGACCAGAGATCAGCTTGAGTTAGAGTTCCCAGCAGCCATGGCGAGAGGTAAGTGTTTCTTACTCTCTCCTTCAGTTTCCCAGCTTGTTTGATGATGCTAGAAACGGTGTTTCCGTTTCCAGTTTGCTGTGTTATGTTTGTATGTTGATATATGATGTTGAGATGATGATTATATGCTGATTATGTGATGATTTTCCACCCAGAAACATGCATGCTCTGTTTGTGTGTGTGTTAGTGAGAGAATTAGTTGATTTGCATGGTGGAATCAGCAGGAATAGATGAATGATGAAATTGATGATGTGTATGGGTTTATTGAAGTGCCTTGGATGTGTGATTATGTTTAATTTCAGTTTGGATGAGAAATGGATGTGTTTTGGATGGCCTTCTGCATGTTCCAGGTGGGTGCTCGAGTTGCAGAGCCGGACACACGCCCGTGTGCCCGCAGACACACGCCCGTGTGCCCGCAGACACACGCCCGTGTGCCCTGGATTCTGCAAGAGCACGCCCGTGTGCACGAAGTGCACACGGCCAGGTTTGTCGGGGGCACGACCGTGTGTCCTGAGGGACACGGCCGTGTGCCTGCTTTTTAGTTGAATTGCGCAGTAATTCCAGAGGAGAGCACGGCCAGACACACGATTGGGGCACGATCCCGTGTGTCTCTCCTGCACGACCGTGTGCTTGGCCCACACGCCCGTGCGTCCAGTGAATTTTTCCCAGAAAAGCCAGAAATTGATGTATAAAAGGTTTGGTAATCCATCCAAAGGCTAAATGACTTCAGATAATCCAGAAATCAGATATGAATGCAGCATATGCATAGCATGACACAGCATATAGCCTGAATGAGGATCCAGGGATCCGAATTCAGTAAATTTCAGCAGTTAGAACCCAATGTATGGGTTACAGTTTGTGGTGAACTCGAGGGGGCATCTGTGGGACCCAGCATTCTGACACCAGTCAGTCTGCTCAGCAGCAGCATAGCAGATCAGTTTCAGCAGATTCTAGCCAGTAACTAGAATGTTCAACCCACTTGGCCAGGATGCCGAATCCCTGTGTTCATCAGCCTGATCAGCAGCAGGTACCTTCGGGTACAGTTATAGATTCAGATGCATGCATCATCAGTCATTTTCAGTTTCCAGCTTAGCATGTCATTACATATACATATTGACATGACTAATCAGATAAGCAGGTAATCAGTAATCAGATAACAGCAATCCAGATAATCAATTGCAGCGCCAGCAAGCGACTAGATGTATGGATAGGGCCGAGGCCAAGTTTCAGTGTTAGTCTTGTGTGTGCTTGTCGCTTGTTTGGGCGGGGGAAGTAAGGAATGCTTACTGGGTGATCTTTATCACTCACTCCCTTCCTTCTTCTTCCTTTTCAGGTTGTGGTTGCTGCTGGCGAGGAGCGGGTGGACCGAGGCTTGCGAGAGGGGATCCCACACACTAGAGATCAGTTGTATTTTCAGTTTGGACCTGTGAGGTCATGTATTTGATGTATATTTTCAGAACAGTGTATGAATAGTTGTATATCCATGAATAGCCAGTTTGGGCTCATTGTATATTTATTTCAGTTTATTTTTCAGCTTCCGCTTGTACACAGATTGTACAGTAGCAGTAGTAGGGTTTTCTTTTCCGTAGGATTCCCGTCTCGGGTACCCAATTTCCAGTTTATTTAATGAAAGAATTTTATCGTTCAGCAGCAGGGGTACTCGGGGCGGCGGGTCCTACAATTTATCCTTACCAACATGTACTTTTTTAAGGTAATCATCGAGTAATGACTATAAACTCTATAACAGACTATAAACTCATTAAACACTCCTTTTAACCACCTTTAAGATCGTCAAACAAGAATAAAAGGTCTGTCTTAACTCGATGTGATAAAAATTGGTATCACAATAAGAAGGATAGTGTTAAGAGTGGCAACACTAAGACCTTTAAAGCTAGTTTCGAATGTCTATATGGAGAAAGATCTCAAACACGTTTTCCAAGTGGTTAATGCTTATATTTTTTTCATTACTAGTGGAACCATGTGTTTGCTCTACCACTACTATAGAAGTTATAGAGGCAAAGTCAAATGAATTGAATCTTTTAATGAATAAATATAAAGATGTTTTCATGGAATCTGAAGATTTGCCACCGCCTAAGATTCATCTTAATTATAGACTTCTTGAACACAAATGGACTAACTTATCCATGGACTTTATGGATTGCCCAAGTCACACGTTAAGCAAGTTATTTTTTGCGGTGGTGGATAAGTTAAGTAAGGATGCACATTTCATGTCTTTAAGTCATTCTTTTAATGCATTTGATATTGCTTAGCTTTTCGTAGATAATATGTATAAGTCGCATGGTTTACCTAACTCTATAGTTAGTGACCAAGATAAAGTTTTTACAACTTTCGACAAAATTTGTTTTCTTTATTGAATGTGAACTTATTGTTGAGTGCTGCTTGCCATCCTCAAATTGATGGTCAAACGGAAGTGGTTAATAAATGTTTAAAACAATATTTGAGATACATGACTGGTGATAAACCTATTGACTGGGTGAAATGGCTTCCTTTAGTTGAATGGTAGTACAATACTTCTTATCATTTGTAAACTTGTATGACGTCGTTTTAGGTCAGTTATAGTAGATCACCGCCTACTCATATTGCATATATACTTGGTAAGCCCTTGTGGCAATTATTGACTTAAGCTTAAAGGATAGGGATGCAATGATACGACTATTAAAGGTTAATTTGGTTCAAGCTCAAGCGAAAATAAAGTTGTATGCTGATAGGAAGAAATCTGAGAGGACATTTGGAGTAGGAGATGTGGTGGTTCTATGCTTGTAACCCTATAAACAAATCATTTTGTCAATGCAAACAAATAAGAAGCTATCTCCTAGATTCCATAACCCTTACAAGATTACATAGAGGGTTGAATCAGTAGCTTATAAGTTAAAATCACCTAAACTATAATTTTAAAAATTTATAAATACAAATCTGAATATGAATTATACAAATCAAATACAAATACGAATCTGAATTTAAATTAAAATTTTTTTAATTAAAATTTTTAATAAAATATAAATATAAACTATACGAATCAAACATAAACATGAATACAAATATGAATCTAACTCTTAAATCTAAATCTGAATTTATATTTTACTATAAAAATTCAGTATATATAAATTTAAATACAAGCTAAATTTATAATAAATAAACCAACCGAAAGCAGCTAGTTGAAAGACTAGCAATTGAAGAGAGCAAAGTGGAAGGAAGCTCAACATAAACATTCATCATTACACCTCAAACTCTCGTTGTCAAAAATACATTCGATGAGACTGATTATAGCCCACATTCAATTGGCAGCCGGAATTTTCAATAATATATAAGACCCCACCCCTTTCCTTTAGAAGGAGAATGCAATCTTTAGCCAGAAATAGGAAAAATTATGGCTTCTGTAGCCTTCAAAACCGTGGTAGAATTGAATTTGAATCAAATATATTTAAATTTGTATTTAAATTTAGTTTTAATAAATTAAAAATAAATTATTTAAATTTAAATTATAATTTTTAAAATTTATAAATATAAATCTGATTATAAATTATATGAATCAAACACAACCATTAATCCAAATTTAAATTTAAATTTTTTAATTATAATTTATAATAAAATATAATTATAAATTATATAAATTAAGCGTAAATATAAATACGAATATAAATAAAAATAAATATAATTCTTGAATTCAATCTTTATTATAGAAAAACCAATGAATATAAATTCAAAACATAAACTAAACTCATACAAATAAAATAAAGCAAATACGAATATATATATATATATATATATATATATATATATATATATATATATATATTCAATTTAACTTGGAGACAGCCCTAAATGATGGCCTAAGATTGGCGTTTTAATTAGCACTCATATTTGGGCGGTGCCAAAAGCAAAACCCAAGGCTTTAAATAAAACCGTCCAACCCTTTTTAATTATTTTTTGTTATAATCCAATTTGCTTTTATATGCCACTACTGTTCCAATATACACCCAAGTCGACAGGTTTTAGGTCAATCAAGAACAATTTATATGATGATTCATCTGCAAGGGCCCCAATTTTTTGAAATGTTAACCAGAGGAATTTTCATCAGAGATTGCGACGGAATGGAGACGGGTCAAATGTGTCTCTCTATTCCGAGGAATTTTCGTCAGAGATTGCGTCGGAATGGATACGGTTCAAATGTCTCTCCATTGCTTTCTCATCCTTCTGGAAAAAAATTTTCTTACTTTTTTTTCACTAAAAATAAATAAAATATTTATAAAATATTAAAATGATATTTATCATAATTTAAAATTTTAAAAATAATTTAATATTTAATAAATTACCTAGAGAAAGAGGGAAATTAGACAAAAAATAAATTAAAAATATATCTATTTCATTTCGTTTTGTCTTTAATTGTAAAGATTTTATCTATTTTTATTGATGTTATAGAAGAGTTCTCTCTCTATTATAGAAAAGATCAAGCGACTCGCTCTTCGGTTTCTAAACAGCTAACCTCGTCAGACTAAAAAACCTTGAGTAAGCAACCAACCCCACCAATACTCAAACCCAGGACTACCGGATCAGGACCATATGACAGCCACCCGTTCAAAGTTAAACACTAGGGGGCGTCCAAACCAAATTTTGACTTTCATCTATCATCTATCATAAAAAGGTCTTGTAAACTGCCTACAAAGATCATACAAGCCCCTCCTTCGAAGGAAGCCCATTTCACCATTGAAGTCATCCTATGGCAGCCTATGAATTTACATGACAGGCAGCGTCCTTGCCTGTCTAATTAAAGAACAAAGGAACCATAGGGGCAAACCAAATACATAAATGACAACTCATTTAGCTCTTTATATAAATCCGGTGACAAGGTGTCCTGTGTATGCCCCATACCCCAGAGCTAGTCACATAAACACAAAAGAGGAAAAAATATGCCTTCCTACAATTAACATTATTAATTATACTAAACAAACAGCAAATTAGCAAGAATTAAAGATAATAATTCCATGGTAAAACCAACAAGAAATCAGTCTTTTTCATGCTCTGTACAACAACAAACGATCAGTAACAGTTACCTACTTATCATCATCTTCCTCCAATTATCCACCTTCTCAAGCAACACTGATCATGTTATTGCCATCCCCATTATTTAAGGTTGGCATCACCTGAAAAGCTGAATGCCTTGACGATGAGTATTCCCTTTGACCCGACTGCAAGGACAGCTTGAGGGACAATGGCGATGGATCCGTCGTTAGATTCAAATTCAAGTTAAGATCGGACATTGTTACAGATTCAGGAGATGGAATCTCAGGGATTGGATGAACAAGGTTTGTCCCAATTATGTTTGACAGATTAAGTTTTCCTAATGTCAGATTTTCCATTGGATTCTCCATGCTTACTGGTAAAACTACAGGCACAGGCGGTGTCATAGTGGAACTGTTTGTTTCAAGCTGCTGCACAGTGGCGAGTGGATTGTTGTCTAGTTTATCAACTTGCTCATCATCTACTGAAATATCCACCACCTGAAGATTCAACCGAGAAATTTTTTTTTTTTAAATTTTTATGATCTATAATTTGAAGTAATTTGACATGGGATCCAGGAAAATATATATTTTCTCATTGTTTGAATTGATTGATTTGAGTCAACTTATCCAGATTCAACTTCATTTATTTTAGACTGTCATTTTTTGAATCGATTAATTTGAGTGAAGTGATTTAAATGCAAGAAATCAAAATGAAATCGTTACCGAATCTGTAGTGATATCAAAGAGGCTAGATCGGCGGCGTCGCCGATTGAGATTGCTCCGGCGAAGAAAGTACTTCTGAGCATGACTAGCCACCTGAGTTGGAGTTCTTGTCTTAACGAAGTTTCTAGAGATTCCTCTCCAATCTCCTCTCCCTACTTTCTGTAACCCTAACAAGAAGAGCTTATGCTCTTCCTCCGTCCAGGGCACTCCTAATAATTTTCAAATTACAATTAAAAATTCAACAACAAAATTGTAAATCAGAAAAACAATAATTAAACAAACAGAGATCTGAATCCAACCTCGCTTCCGCTCGCGACTCGGTCTAGCGTTCGGAACGACGTCGTCGGCAGAGGCGTAACCAGCAGCCGCAACGTCATCCTTAATGATGTTGTTATGGTTTCCGTTGTTTTCATGAGGCTGTACATACTGAGACAAGTTATTCATACTCACGCTCTTCCTCATGGAGTCTACCACCACTCTCACGCCGAACAACATAATCTCCCCGCCGTCGGTTGCGTTGGAGTCATTGGTATCCGACATCGTAGCAGGAGAAAATTCTTAAACAATAAAACAAAAGACCAAACGTTGAGCGAAGACGCGCAAATAGAAGAAAAAGAAATAACTGATACGTACAGTGATGTGAAGAGCTGCAACTTATATTTATAGAAGGAAAAGAGTGGTGTGGAATCGACAACTGGCACCATGTGTGGCACTGATTGCTTCGTTCATTTGGTATCATTGGGTACCAAAACATGAAAAATGCTAAATTTTAATTAGATAAAGATTTCATTTTAATCTGATAGCTTTACATTCTGTCAGCTTATAATTGAAGCTCAATTATATACATACACATTATCTGGGTTTCCGCAACTAGTCGAGAATCGGCAATGGCTGCTGATTCAGAAATAAAAAAACTGAGCATGCACATGAAGTGCAGCAACCATTTCTGAGAAAATTTATTATCTTATCCTTCTTTTTTTTTAATTGTGACTTGCCCTATCAATTTGACTTAAAAAATTAACTTAATCATGTGAATCCCAATGGATCAAACTAACTCAGCATGCGGTTCATTATCATTTGAAGAAAACTGGTTTATCTGAAAAACTCACATGACATGTTAAAAATGACTGCAAATATATAATTTAAAAATGAATGTTGATGTGGTTGGGGAGATAAATGGCTTTCTGAGGAGATATTTTAAAGTTTTCGGATGACAAAAGAGATAAAGGAAGATGGGTCCTTCTTGTTTCATCACCTTTCATGGTGGGGAGTTTGTGGGTGCCACCACTTTCACCCAAGATACTTCACAGTACTCATCATCCTCATTCCTTGTCTGTCAAAGTGTAAAGAAAATGTATAAAAAAAATGGGTTTCAGTGCACATTGTAAATGGAGATAAATGCATATTCAACTTTTTCTTGAGAGCAAAAGTGATCATCAACAACTGTTTTCTATTAACAGATGCAATGTTTTCTCTGCTCTTAACTTTTCACCGCCTAATATTTGCTTTGCATTTTGGCATGTGATCTGACAATCATTTTTTCGCATACAATGGATCCAGAGTAATGAATAGGGTAACTTGGAAGAGATCCATGATCAGTATGTGATGTCAAAGTAAACCAACATTATTGTAGAGAAGGATTGGTGCATGCGTTTATGGACAAGAAAACGAGCATTGAAATCTGTGAAGTGAGTAAACAGATAATGCCTTTAACATATTTGTTTAAAGATTTTGCTAAATATGTTACAAGCTTAACTCTGTTCTCTAAAGGGCGTGGTTTCCAGTTTTGTGTAATTCATCGGTGGTCCATGGCTCATATAATTGTAGGTTTTCTCCCGTTTTGGTTGACAAGAAATATTTGATTTTGATTTTGTTTGAGTGCACAGGCCCACCTACGATGCACTTTAATCGCATATGAAATGAGTTTAATTAGGAAACAGAAATTCTGTATGTCAGCTCAACAGAACTTCCATTAACAGCTTCCAATTTCAAGAAATTTTGGTAAGTCAATGCACAAATATCAACCTGTTTCTAGCATGGTTCATTGTATATGACAATCTCTGATAAACTTAAATATATATATTTATGTAGTATAAAATCAGTTGTTGAATTGATACTAAGAACATCGCCATCGAAACCTGTATTTCTCAATCAAAGTACATGAATTAGTCTTAAAAATTCCCAATCCGTTCATCTCAAATTTTTACTTGGCTCCGCATTCTGCTTGTGCCTTATAATTTGTAGAAGGCATCCTATAATTCAGTAGAATACAGGATACACAGTTAGGAAAATTAGATTTTTGGATATATAGTATGATACTACTCGACTACCATGTTCTGTTTTGAACTGCATTTCTACTTTTCACAAATGAATAACCTATGGTGTGGAAAATATAGTGTACATTTACATGTAAATGAGAATAACCTACAGCCACAAACCACCCCTTTCAACATCTAAGCTCTTCCTGCCACTGTATCAAGGAATCAGAAATTGCTTTAAATAACCAGTAAGCAATAGTGCCCGAAGCTTCACCACTGTGCAGTTTTACTTGCCTCTGGCTATTGCATCTGCGGATATCAAACTTGTCCAGACCAATTTTTTTTTTCCTCCATGCAAACATCAAAGAGGTAACATCATACTAATCCTCAACTCTTCACTTTATTTCAACCGTAAGTAGGAGACAGATCTTCCGAGCATTGAAAACTACTGAATATATTTTGCATACATCTACTTATACTCGGCTTGTCATGAGGGCTGTTCTTGTACTTGTTGTTTCAGAAGCAGAAGTACCACGTTTATCATTCTTCACATCTGTTGTATATGTTTGTGCTTTGGGGGGAGAAAAGGTGAGTTACTTAAAGTTATTCTTCTTAGACCCATCTGAAGATGATCGCATGCCTGTCAGAATTCGCCTCAGTTTATTCCACCGGCAGATAATTCTCCCTGTATTCCATTCTGGGTAATTAAATAAAGGTGATACTTCCTCCAGGAATGTGTAAGCAGCCTTCGCTATGGGATACTCTTTTGTGATTGAGTCTCTCCATGTGCCCCCGTCTGATCAACAGAAGGTATACCATCGTTAGAGAAAACTAAAAATCGGACAATCATGTCAATTCTCATGAATTGTCAGCATATAGCAGCAGATACAATTGTCAGTATCCCTTAAAGGACATGCTTGGCTTGGAACTATAGACTAAACCCCTCTATGTATCCTATACACTAAAGTTAGCATTTGCATCCCAACTCAATCATCTTCCATCCTAATGGCCTCAACTACATGGGACCAAACCACACAAGCGGTTCAGAATAGGCACGTAGAATTTCCACTGAGCTTAAAGCATGTTGAATTTCCACTGAGCTTAATCCCAATTAGTCAGCTTTCTGCTCAAAATGAGTAGTATAGGTCCACATACAGAGCTGCAAAATTGAGTGGCAAGCCTACTGCCCAATTTGACTTGAAATATTCCCATATATAGCTAACTTTACTAATCTTAATTCCCAAAATGTCAAGGTTTTTAATTGACAGATTTACCATAAAATCACTTAACATAACCTAATAGCCCTACATGAAAATAACAAAAAAACAAAAATAGTCTGAATGAGCTAGACTATCAAGTCTAATATTGTTTAGTGTTATACATTAGGAATATAGCAATTGTTTTATCAAGGTTTTTACTGGCAAGCATGGGATTTCATGGCTAGATTCGTCCTTTAAAGAAACCTGGACATTTTGGGAAAGCGTGATTATTGCTTTGGCTATGTATGTCCAAACCCCATTTGATTTTTAGGTGGGTAAGGTTAAATATCTGGCCTTTTGATCTTGCTTGGGTTTTACCGTAGCAAGGTCCACAGAGTCTGGCCCAGCACATCTTATGTAATATGTCAGAAACACCCTTAGGTCCAACCTTGTTTAATTTATTCCGCACATATGAGTAGTTATGCTACATGAGACGGCAAAGGTATCCGAGAATGAACAGGAACAATAAGTATAAAGCAGCGATTAGGACAATTGGTCCAATAAAAAGTTAATGATGAAAAGAGGCTGAAAAGACCTCGGTTGTCATATTCAGAGATGACATGACCCAAACATAATTAGACAACAAAGAAAAGTTTAAGACAAACTTGCATTTATTGTCTGCAGAGTTGAGCTGGGCGAACATGACTCAGACAAGCCAATTTAGTATTCTCTACGTCAAAGATGATAAAACAGAAATCATGATAGCTTCAAGTAAAAAAACTGCTTGCACTACAACAACAGCTGCAAGTTGAGGAAGGTCCTCACCACTCATGAACATCTCATACATATTGTTAAGCCAAGCTGATACCGCTGTATATGCACTACCTTCCCACATTCTGTAAAACAATCAACTTAAAAATTAAACGAAAACTACTATTAAATATATATATATATATATATATATATATATAAGAATTACTAGAGAAAGAGATTTTCATAGTACCTACAAACATCCAATGACCAAACAAGTCAGTTATCACGAAAAAGTTCAGGGAAAAGCCCCCTCTTTGTGGCTTCATAAAGCACTCCTACAGCCCATTCTCTCTACCCAAGCCACCAAAGCGCTTCCAAAAGTGCCATTGTAGAACCTCGTTCCCAAACCATGCCCTTCTAGTTAAGTTTGTCAGAGACATACTCTACCATCTACCAATTAGACTAAATCATATTCTCCCTTGATCATTTGCCCAGTTACTTCGTAGATATTTGAAACTCTATTTGTGTACATCTCATCAAGTAATTCATAAGCATCATCCCACCTGAATTAAGGTGTTAAAGGGATCAGATATATTGCCAAAAAGGAAACAGGCTATTATTGCTTCTATGACATTCACAAATTATACCAATTAATTATTGTGTCACAAGTTAATAAAAGCTAAAAGTACTACTACTGCTTCTCAGGCATTTACAAATGCCTTACTTTTGGCAAGTTTAAAATATCATCATGGCGTCGGTTTTTATTGCACTATACTAAGACAAATTTATTATTTTTATTTAATTATTTTAAACATAATAAAAAATGTTATATAACAAATTTATAGTCTGTTATTGAGTCTATACAATCGTCACCCAATAGTTACTTTTGAAATATATATATTGGTTAAGACATACAATTTATGAATCCTTTACAAAAGATTTAACTTTTCTCATTGGTCTAATAGTTGAATTCAAAGAGTCGGATAATACAATGAGAAAGTGTTAGACACCCATGTCACCCAATCCAAAAGTCAATCTCTAATTTAAGGATCCCTTAGAAAAGACTCAACTTTTTTCATTGGCCCAATAGTTGGGTTTGAAGAGTCAGATACTACAATGAGAAAGTGTTAGACACCCATGTCACCCAATCCAAAAGTCAGCCTCCACTTTTGTGATTTGTTTATTTACCCTGTTATTAAGTTTAATTAAATTTTATTTTATCACGCAATGTAATATTAATAATAATGATACACATAAAATAAATTATATTTATCCACAAAAATAAAATAAAATATAAAAAATAAATTAAAAATTACATCTGTTTTCTATACATCTTTATACATTAATTTTAATTTTAAATAAGTTTAAAAATTTAAACACCTAGAGTAACAATTCAGCACTTTGTTGATTCAAATTGAGAATAAATGATAATTTAATATCGAAATCCTTAACCTTTGGATGATTCACAGATGTTAATTTTTTTGGATAATAATTTTTTTTGTACTAGTCTTTTTCTCCCCCTTCCGTCCTTTTTTTTTTTTTTTTTTTTTTTTGTTCTCTCCTTCCCCTTTTAATTCTACGTGCTAGTCAAATGACTGCTGGTAACAGCAGTTGACCATCATTACGAGCACAAGAGAGAGAAGAGACAACGGAGAAATTCAAGCCATTACTGTGCGTGAGAGAGAAAAATTAGGGAATAAGAAAACGTGCCCGCGGGAACGAGAAATGGAGAAAAACTGCAACACATGTGAGGTCCACGCATTTGTAGTGCACCTGAAAGCTTCTGGCCCCAACGCACGCATGAGACTCACGAGCAAACTAGGCCAGTGCATAAGGCCTCTGCGCTATTCTCTTTCCTTTCCTTCCTTTGGACTTTTTTTTCTAGGCAGGCTGGGCTTATTCTTGGGTTGTTTTTTTTTAGGTGGGTTGGGCTTATTCTTGGGCTTTTTTGGGTGAATTTTATGTTCTTAATGGGTTTATGGGTTTTAATTTATAGGCTTAGGTTTTGGATTTGGAATTTCACCCGTCCATTTTCAGCTTAACACTTCAAAAGTTTTGATGTGAATATCTCAGGTTTAGTGTCATTAGGGATGACCCTATTGGTCCAAAATGATATGTTTACAGTTGCTCCTTACTTTGTGAATTTTATGTGCATTGTGAATGTAATGAAAACATATACAAAATGTAACAAAGTACAAAGAAAAAATACCTAGTTTTAGACCAATAGAGACAAAAAAACAACATGGCAGAGACAAACTTGAAATAGTCTCGCAAGACTCCAAAGGTTGGTTTGCCCCACCCAGAAAATAAAATATAGAAACTTAGAGATGATCTTACACTTCATATTGCCCCCCTTCGAAAACAAGTCTAAAAAAATAATATATAGAAACTTAGAGATGCTTATACGCCTCAGATTACCTAATTTTGAAAGCAAGTCCAGAAAAACAACATATAAAAACATATTGATCTCCTTACGCTTTAGATTGTTTCACTTCAAAAGTAAGTCCAGAATAACATGTAAAAACCTATCGATGTCCTTACGTCTCAGATTGCTCCACTTTAAAAAAAAGTCTAGAAAAACAACAGGTAAAAACCTAGAAACATTCCTACACCTTAGATTGTCCCACTTTGAAAGTAAGTAAAAAAAAAAAAAAGTAGAAACCTAGAGATGTTCTTATACCTCGAATTGTCTCATTTTGAAAGCAAGTTTGAAAAAAAAACATGTAGAAACTTAAAGATGTTCCTATATCTTAGATTGTCTTACTTCGAAAGCAAGTCTGAAAAAATAATATGTAGAAACTTAGAGATGTTCCTATATTTCGAATTGTCTCAGTTTGAAAGCAAGTCTGAAAAAATAACATGTGAATGATCCAACCTATAACAGAGTTGAAAACTTCATAATTGTTAACTCCTATTTCAACATGATTGATGGACGATCTAACCTATGGTGAAACTATAAAAGCTTCATAATGGTCAAATTCTATTTCAATATGATTGGACGATCTAACCTATAGTGAAGCTTTGAAAACTTTGTAGCGGTCAAGTCTTATTCTCAATACGATTAGACAATCTAACCTATGGCGAAGCTATGAAAACTTCGTAATGGTCAAGTCTTATTCTTGATATGATTGGTAGATTGGATAAAATGCCCCTAATATGGACAAACTTGACAAGATTAGATTTGCCTTTATTAGATGAGTATAATGTAAATACCCATAAAGAATGATAATGTCATGCTATGCAAACATTGTTTTTCAAACTAATGTATGCATGTATACACATGGATCCTTGCTCTATGCTTTTCCTTGCATATGTGATTTTGAAACTTGAGAATCTAATCACTCGATGTAACCAACCCAATTTTGACCAATTCCCTCAACTTTCGCCTAAGTATTATTCTCTTTCATTTTTCATTTTTTGTTTTCAATTTCTCAACTTTTGCCTAAATCGCCCTTTTAGGTTTTTGACTTAGCATCATTTTTCTTTTCTTTTTTTTTTTTTTTTTTGGTTTCATTCATTCATTTTTCTCTTTTTTTTTTTCATTTTTATTTTTTGAGAGAGAGAAAGGAGTTAAAATCAAGCCTTTAACATTGATGTTTAATAGGAGTATTGATGATGTATTTTCATTTAGCTTGCTACAACCAGATGATCACAAGGACACAACATTATCAAGTCAATGCATATAAACTTGACTAAAACAAATGTAGACACAACTACCTTTAACATTGGTACAGTTAATTTTCCATTTTTACACTTGCCATTCTTCGTAACTCTTTGTCTTAGCAATTGTCCATCTTTTGATTTTGACACCTTTAAGATCCCTTTAATCTTCTTTTCTTTTTATACAAAGTTTATATTAAGACGATCTAAATTTATGGGTTTTATGAACTCATTTCTATCAAGGTTTGATAGTTGTATTGCACCTTAAGATAATATTTGTTTAATCATATACGATCCTTCTTAGTTTGGCCTAAATTTACCCTTTGAATCTTGTTAGTTTTCCCTTAATTGTTTAAGTACTAGATCCCTCTTCTTTAAACTTCTAGTCTTCATTTTTTTGTTAAATGCTTGGGCGACCTTCCTCTGATGGCTTTGGATATGATATTATACCGTCAACCTCTTTTCATTAATCAAGTCCAACTCTTGATAATGATTTCTAATCCATTCTGACTTTGGAATCTCTGCTTATAGGGACACTTATAAGGATTTCACTTAGACATCCATCCGTAACACTGCCTCTATTCCATAAACTAAAGAGTAAGGTATGACTCTTGTAGAGTTTCTAACTATGGTATGATATGCCCAAAGTGTCAAGTATAGTTTGTCAGCCTAATCTTGATAGGTTTCTGTCATTTTCCTCAATATAGTCTTCAAATTTTTGTTTGCTGCCATCACTGCCCCATTAGTTTGAGGACGATAAAGTGAAGACTTGTGATGCATAATCTTGTACCATTGAAATAGGTTTTCTACTATCTCTTTGAATTGTACTCCTTTATCAGTAATCATTTCTTGAGGAATTTCATATTTACTAATTATCTGGCATTCTATAAACTTGGCCATTTATTTTCAGCTAATTTTTTTAAATGACTGAACTTCAACCAATTTAATAAAATAATCAATAACCACTATGATATACTCATGCTCATTGGATGCTGTTGGAGAGATTTTCTTTATTATATCAACCATCCAAACTGAGAAAGGCCATGGAAAAGTCATATTAAATAATTCTGAGGGTGCAATTTGGCTAAGGTTTGCGTGCACTTGACATTAATGACATTTTCTTACAAACTATACATAATCGTGCTCCATAATCAACCAAAAGTACCTTTGTCGAACAATTTTCTTGACTAAAAACTTCTTATTCACATGAGGCTCATATACTCCTACGTGTATTTCTTCAATTATTTGTTTTTCTTGTACTGAATTACACAAAGTAGGTGAATCTCATCATATGATCTTTGATATAATTGGTCGTTTACCAATATATATTCATCGTTATCCTTCTTAATATATTTTGCTCATTTTTATCTAACCCTTCTAGATAATCTTTTTTTTCTAAATAATGTTTTATGTGTATAAACCAAGGTTGATCTAGACTTTCCTCATTCATTACCATGACACTCTCTATTTGGTAATATGAGACACTTTCTCGAGTAATTACTACTGGTCGTATAATTGTTTTTTGATCGTTGGCCTGTTAAATGAAGAAACAATCACAGACCACTTTCCAATTCCAACCATCGATGACAGGAATGATAAATTGCACAGGGTTTAGTATTTTACCAAGTTCAATCGAAGATCCGAATGCCACCAAATTTGGGTTCATCTTAAAAATGTGCACAAGAGAGCTTTTCGAAGACATGATGGGCATTATGAATACCTTGTCATGCCGTTTGGGCTTTGTAATGCACTTTCAACATTTCAAGCCACTATGAATTCCATTTTCAAGTCACTTTTACATAAGTCTGTTCTTGTATTTTTTTTTTTATTTCGATATATAGTTGTTTCTAAGAGGTGCATTTGGAACACATTATAGTGGTTTTTAAAATTTTGAAAACCAACAGTTTTTTCTTAAAAGCTCTAAATGTGCATTTGGACAAAAGCTAGAATATTTGCGACACATAATTTCAAATAAATGAGTACAGGTTGATGAAAGTAAAATTGCAGCTATGAAAAATTGGCCTAAATCTACTAATGAGATAGAACTTAGAGGACTTTTGGGACTTACAAGGTACTATAGCAAGTTTGTGTGCAATTATGGCAATATTGCATCTCTTTCAACACAATTGTTGAAGAAAAGGGAGTTCAAATAGGGGAGAATGCAGACAAAGCTTTTAAAGAGCTCAAATCTACAATGTTTATGACTTTGATATTGGCTATTCCTAATTTTAATGACACATTTACCATAGAAACAAATGCTTTAGAGGCCGGTATAGGGGTTGTTCTATCCCAATAAGGCCAGCCAATGTCATTTTTTAGTAAAACGATAGGTCCAAGAAAGAAATCCTGGCCAATTATAATTTATCAATACATAAAGACTTCTGGTAACACTAACTGCCAGAGCTTAAAAAAGGATAGGTTATCTAAAACAAGTAGTAGTGGAAGAAATTAAAGACCTAATGAAAATGAACAAAACATGAGAAGAAAAGATTAATCAGTTAACAGATAGTTGAAATTTCACATCATGAGGCTTAAAAAACTTCAAGTAAATGTTTGGTATCATTTGTGCAGAAATACTACTATATTTACAGAGCACATAATGTTTCGAAAATTACATACCACAAAATGTAATACTCTTAATAGTTAACTTTAATGAAAGCATAGCATAGTAGCAAGGGCATGTTTTTCCGTGCAACCTCTCACAAAGAGGACTTCCAAATACTATTTCATTAATAACAAGCTCCAAATGATTAAGCTGAAAGCTTTTCAATCCTACATGCGAAAGCAATAATCAGAACTTGCCAAGCCTACATTTCAACCACCAAACATATCCTTTTTCTAATAAGCTTGAAAAGAAAGTACATTTATTAAATGTCTCAAATGACAAAAATAACAGAATATATCACACTAAATGAATGTTCATAGTTACCATTCACATAAACTTGTCTTTAGATTTTAACTACTTAACTTCAAGATGAACGATGTGTTAACATTGTAATCTGTGATGAATTAGAATAGCTTATATCTAAAAATCTAATCTGCTATATAACAGGATCCCTCTTGTTCAAATTGTTCACACATTCATGATTTTGAAAGATACAATTATTGAGAAAACCACTTTTCATGACCGAATACACAGAGGGAACACTGACCTGTTACTCTTTGCATAAACGGCCAACATCATACAGTAGCACATAACATTTGGGAATACGCCAGAAGCTTCAATTTCCTAGAATTGTTCCTTACTCTGATCAACAAGGCCTGCAAAGTGCAAAGCAGTAAACACTTTAAACTGCCTCAAGGATTCTCTCATCAGGATTACATCTCACCTTTCCCATCTGAACATAACTCTTTAGAGCTTCCTCAAGCTGGCCACCTTGCCTAAAAGCTTCAATCAGAGCATTGATTGCATCCTGATTCCTTGAAACACCAGGCTCACCCATTCTTGAAAAAATTGCCTTGCACTACTTGTACAGTCCACCTTTTGCAAAGGCATGCAGCAGCAAGTTGAAAGTTTCAACAGTTGGCTGGCTCTGAATTTCATTCACTGTGTTAAAAGCAACAAGAGCTTCCTCATACAATTCAGCCTGCCCATATGCTTCAATAATACCAGTGTATGCCTTGGAACTTGATACTATCGCTCTCATTCATGTAAAGTAAAATCTTCTTGGTATCCTCACGTAACCCTCCTTTTCCACAAGCAAAAATCAAACCCTCATAAGTCTACATATTGGCTCAACATTCTCCTCCAACATATCTTGAAACAAAATTACCAACCCCTTAAAATGCCCACCTTCTCCAAAAACCTTTATGAAAATATTAGAAGTGGCTGCTTAGGCTCCGTATCGCTTTCATCTCAAGGAAAAGCTCCCTTACGTCATCATATCTTCCATTCCTCCCATACAAATTCAACAAAATACTATAACCTGCAGCATTCGCAACACACCCTTCTGCCTGCATCTGCCTAGACACTCCCATCACCTCCTTAATTGACCCCATTTTCGCATGGGCCTCCAATAACACGTTATAAGATATTATATCTGGTAAATTCCCTCCTACCTCCATCTCCCCAAGAAGCTCCGAAACCTTTTCTAGTTGCCCCAATTTCCCAAAAGTCTCAACGAGATAACTATATGTATTTAAATCAGGCAATACCCCACCTTCATTCATTGTCCTGAAAACCATCTCCGCTTCATCACCTAAACCTCTAGCACCACAAGCACTTAACAATGTATTATAAGTCACAATATCAGGTTGCATTCCTTCATGTCTCATTTCTGCAAAAAGTCCCAACAAACCCTCCTAATCTAATCCCCCTCTTGCACACGCGTTAATCACAGTATTATAAGCCAAAATATGCGGCAAAATCTTTCCCTGTTCATTCTCTCTAAGAGGTCAAGAGATGTTCCACACTGACCGTCACGTCCATGCGCATTAATCAATGCTGTGTAAGAAAGAACACTTCGTAGCACGCCTTGACTAGGCATTTCCTCGAAAATCTTAGCCGATTTATCGAGCAAATCTGCCTCGTGTAACTCTGTTCGTTCGGTTTGCGCCAAATCTGCCTCTGCATATATTTAAATAAACGAAGTGAGCGTTGCCAGTCGCCGCGTTGAGCAAATTCCTTGAAAACCAAAGCCAAGTCGCTTAGGGAAAACTTGTTTTTAAATATGTCGAGGCATCGGGCGATACTGCCACCCGGTGGGAGGGAGATAAGCTTGTTATTAGAGTTTCTAAGTCGTAACTATACTTTCCTTTCTCGACGATGACAGAGAGATTGCTGAGGACCAACTCTTTCAGCTTGGCTCGGACTTTCACAGAGACAGTAGAGAATCCACGGTCGCCAACAAGGAACATTCGGTGTCCGTAGAAGAATTCTTTGTCGCCGGAGGGAAATCTCCATTGAAGGGGGAAATTAAATAGGTATGGATTCAAGTTTGGTCTCAGAAGAGAAGGATTAGGTATCGAGATAGTCATCTTGATGAAATAATTTGCATGAATTTCCATAAAATAAAGGAAATGGATTTTCTGGGTGAATTGTTGAGATTTTCTACCGAATTTTAACGGAAAAGTTTCAGAAGAAGAGAGGAAGCGTTAGATTACGACAGGTGGAGTTTGTGTGGTTGACAGGGAGGAAGGGATATTGGAGCAGGGTTCAAGACCCTGACCCGAGACCCAAATCTGACTGTGACCCGATTTTAAACTGGATTTTTGGCGGTAATTGGACCGATTAGAATGTTCAATTGAGAGACGCAACCCCCATTTTCTCATAAGGGACCGCACTATTCTGTTCACCAGCCCACCGTAATCCCTCAATCACCATCGCTAACCAAACCGTCACCACTCACGTTTCTCTTCCCCAAATCACAACCGTCATTTTGTCACGTTTTATAATTCCACGTGGCTTGACTTGACTGAGAGCCCCCCTCGTGCCCATAAGACGCAAGCGAGTTTAACCGTCTGTCTTCTCACGGGAAGTCTTGTAGTTTTTATGAACTAACCAGGGCATCGGGATAAATTTACCGAATTTTCAGTTCGTGACACTCAGCTGCCAAAGAAAAGAAAAAAAAAAAACAAAACAGAACACCTCGCTTTGTTTCTGCTTGTCTAAGTTCTGGTCTGAAATCGAAACGGCAACACATCTCTGTGTTATTCATTTCACTGAACTTAGATAATGTCCGATTCCGAGGTCTATTTTCTTTTTCTTTTAAACCCTTTTGTGAGCATCTCACTGACAACTTAGAGCATCAGTTTGATATTTTGTAGTTTTATTTTTTATCTTTTGGTGGAGATTGCGGGTGCAGGGATTGATTCTGATCTTGTTTGTGTTGGTTAAGTTTTTTGTTTTAAAGAGTGTCGTTTGATGATTTTTTTTTTTTTCCTTATTTTGAGTGTAATTATTGGGTGTCTGTTGGTTTTGGTGTAGAATAAACTGATGGCCTTGAAGAAGGCCTATGCCGATATTATTTTAAACACGGCAAAAGAGGCAGCGGCTAGGATAATGATGTCGGAGAGGAAATCGATGAGCTATCAGAGGGACCTGTTTGCGGCGAAAGAAGATGCCTTGCGCATGCTGCTTAGGCTTAAGCAAATGTTGGATACTGAGGTGTTCTTTTTTCATTTTCCTCTAATGGGATTGTGTTTTATCTCCTTTTGTGCTGTCGGGGAGTTGGTGAAGGGTTCCGTCTGTTTGGTGTTAATTGTTTATTGGGTGATGGAACTTCTAATTTGATTCTTTTAATTCGTTGGTTTCATTAGATGTCTCTGTGTTTTTTTTCCCCCTTATATGGCTTGCCTTGACGGAGTATCTTTTGTGATTGATTATGTGTTGTGTGGTCTAAGAAAGCATTTCATTGTATATAGTTTCTTTCTTTCTTTCTTTCTTTTTTTTTTTTTAATTTCCTCCTGTTTCTCTCTATATTAGTAGTAAGTTCTGGACATTCAATGAATTGGATAGATGATCAGATAGAACATTCGACATTGGGGGTTTCACTTTTCTGTTAATGACTGTTTTCCTCTTTATGATTGTTCATGGTTAGAAAGGAGTCTGCATTAGCTGACGGGTTTGTTTACTGTTGGATGGTATGACACTAGAATACATGTGGTGCTTAGCATTTCTTAAAATCAGTAATAGAATATGTCAAAAGATTAGCTTTTTCTTAAATTTGACATAGCATTCATGTTTTCAAGAATTTTCATTGTTCATAAGCAGTCTTCTATTGGAGCTTGGTTTTTCTGTCATTTTGTCAGTAAATGCTGGATTCTATTGATTTTTTTATGTAGTATTTTACTAATGACATTGCATGTATAACATCTTATACCCTTTTCATTGTCCAATATTGGATTTACCTGAAGCAAATGCTTGATATCCCGATTCTATTGTTACAGGAGTTTTTATCATCTTAAAATCATCTCATTGTGTAAATTTTCTATCTTTCTATCTTCACTCCCTGTAAATCATTCGATTAGAGCATGTTCATCAAATATTTATTTGTTAGATTTTGGAGTTCACACTGTGTGTGTTTGTGCTTGGGAGGAATGCAGATGGGACTGCTGATAAGCTGTATTATAAAAATTGTCTAACTAGCACAGCTTTTCATTCTAACATTGGATGATGCTTGTATGTTTGTCTTGCTTGATACTTTTCGAAAGTGAATAACCAGAGACAGCTTGGTTCCTTCTTTTTTTTTTTTTTTTTTCCTTCCCTATGGCTCTACCTTGTTTCACTTATATTTTCTAATAGATTATCTCAAATTCCTTTTTGTCTGTCGCTTGTTTGAAAGAGCAAATCTTCAGTCTCAAAACTTGGCCCAAGAATCAGTTGTGTTTTGTTATTTTTATGTTATATATCGTGTTATGTATACATTTTCAGAGAGTATTTTGTGTTGCTGTGTGGTCCAAAGTGGTGAAATGGATTACTGATTCTTGAGGTAGCAGAAAGAACGGGAAGTAGGCTTGTTGAGTTGGGTTGAATTAAGAGACATATGAGTCAACAGAATCCAATATTCTGTTTGATGGTTTCTGGCTGTTTTATGTTCTCTTTTTGAACTTTTTCTTATGTTTTCATCTTGTGTAAAACGGCTAAAAGAATTGGACTAATGGTGCATTAATTATAGGTTAATGAAGCACAGGTAGCAGCCTTGTGTCAACAGAGAAAGATAGACGAACTTGAAGCACAACTTGGTGAAGCAGAAGATATAGTAAAAGACCTTAGAGTAGAGTTGAGAGAAGCACAAGATGAATTGGAGAGGGCAACAAACAACCAAATGCGACTTTTGGATGAACAAAATTCCTATGGTGATGTTGCTACTATGAGCACAGCATCACTGGACAATAGACTTAGTTCCTCTGAGACCGTGGTGTCGTCTCTACCTGATGCAATATCTGAATTGGTGCCAACTTCTGATGTGAAGAATTCACCTTTGAAGATGACTTTTCAAGGGAGCCCATGTTATGGTGAAAAGCATTCTCATAAAGATATTTTTTTTTTTTGCAACTCTGACTTTGCCTCTATAGTTATGAGAAGAAAAAAGCCTAAGCTTTACAGGAATGGGTGCATCCAGAGAATTCATGCATTTGAAAGGAACCTCTTAGATGGAAATTTGTCTCTTCCTGGGCAAGTAGATGATGGAAAAAATGGATTCTCTATTGGAGAAGATGAAGATGTGTGCAGAAACCTTGGCGCTGAGGCTGATAAGATGGATGGAGTAGAGAATGATCCAGATGAATTGAAAATGGAGGGAAATTGCAACTGTATTTCAGTTCAATCTTTGAAGTCCTTTTGCTGGAAAAGAAAACGAGTTGCCAGAAACAAGAAAAGAAAAAGTTTCTTTAGGATTTCTCCAGATGAGGTTGTAGTAACAAATCAAGAATATAATCTTTCCTGCCCAAGGAATTTCCCTGATGTGGTTGGCAATGATGTCCAACTTGTTTCCTCTAAGATATATGAAACTAAAGCGGAGAAGGATTCAGAATCTCTGTCAACCCTGAAATTACCATCGGATAATACTAAGATAATTTTTCAGTCAGGATGTGCAGAAGTTATTGAAAATGATTTAGAGTTTCACAATGCTTGTCCTGTTCAAACCCTAACAAATGATGATGACTTGCTGATAGATACATTGGAGTTGACGAGTCAGGAATGTGGATATGTAGAGAGTTCTGAGGTTCCAGCTTGCGCTACAGATGTTCAAGTTGTAAATACGTCTTCAGTAAATTCAGATGTTAAAGTGCCTAATTTAATGAGAGGGATTCCTACTCAACCTTCAAATGTTAAATTTCTCAAGTACACCTTCCAAAGGAAGCAGAAGGAGTCTTTGAACTGTTATGTTGGAAATTCTTCTGCTGAAGAAGAAAGCATTGTGAAGACAAAGATGGGGGAGAAGCAAAATGGTTCTTTGGAGTCACAAAAGTCAACTGAATCATCTCGAGATAGACAATGACTAGCACAGGTTGCTTGTCAGGTTGGCTATATGTTTATTCATATTTCTGGTTTGTATTCATGCATTTGGAGTATTTTTGTTTTTCATGTGAGTACTCATCTAGAAATGATGATATTTTTATTTACCGGTTCTAGGGTTGTGATGAACTGTAGCTCAATTGACATATTGGCTAGTGTTTTTTTTTTTTTGAATATGCTGATGCCTTTGTTTAACCTAATCAATTTGTGAATCTAATGTGAGATGCTGATGATGGATCATAGATTTATTGAATTCACATGTTTAGCTTCCAATAATTTGCCATTAGTATAGTCATAAGTTCTGGTTGATCTCTGTCATAAGTAATGTTCTTGTAGATCCAAAATCTCTCTTTACATTTTCCCTTAATTTCCTAAATTTTTTTGAAAAAATAGCAGCACAAACATCAAAATGGTAGCAAGTGTATTGTTGAGTCTTGAGATTGATTGCGTTGTTTCTTGTTGGCACATACAAGGTTCATCTCTAAATCTTACATTCTTTTTCTATCCACTTTTCCTTGCTTATTTCAATTTTGTGTGCCAAGGCCGGTCTTGTGAGGGTTATAGTTGTGTCACAGTTTTGGCTGTCTACATCAAGCAGGTGGGTTACAAGAGAAAACTTATGCTTTTTGAAGCATTTTCTTTCCAATATCCATAAGTTTCAACAGGAAAACATGCAGAAAAGTACGAGCTTGCCATTGACTTTGGACTGTCCCATTTCTCATCTGAAAACAAACTTCGTATTCTGTACAGATTTTGATTATTCCAATGAAACTATATTTGACGTTCCTGGCTTATAGTATAACTTCTTTTTAACACTTTCTTTTTCCCTAGTCATGATATTATATAGCTTAGAATTAATCTTTGAATTTGTCTTTCACAGCTGATATCACTGTCTGAGGAGAAGTGTTGCTGAATGGAGCAAGCACAAAATTGACCCCCTCCTAACCCTCTTCAATTCAATGTAGCTCAAAAGATGGTGTCTGTCAAACAATCCTGATGAACAACAGGCTTCAGATTAAGAAGGGAAAGATTTACATTCCCAACATAATATATATACATTCATTCAAGAAATCAAAATTGTTGTACTTTCTCTACTTGCTGCATTGTATTATATTATTTTAAAGTAGTCTGATGAAACTACTTGTGGAAGTTTAATGAAGCCAGTGGTAAAATTGTTACTTGGTATGTTATAGTATCCAGATAGTACATGACTGCTGCTTGGTTCTGAGATCAAATCAAAAGGTCTTGAAATTTCAGTCCATGACTGCACTTGACAACTTCCATTTCTTGTTAGTGAATTTCAAATTCATGACTTCAGAACATAAAATTTATAATATGATATGATATATTTCTTCACTGAATTTGCTGACCTTTACCATCTGTTTTCATTTGTATGATAAAAAATGTTCATAGTAGGTCAATCGACTATTTTCCACCCAAATTTTGATGTCTATTAAGTTTGAAAAGTTTATTTTTTCACCTATTAAATTTGTTAATAAATTATGCTGAATTATTTATATAGTTGATGTACTAAAACCAAAATATAATGCTGTCCCTAAGTATTTACAAACATTTTATTGATCAAATTAATAGTTATAAAAACTAAAAATTATAAAAAGTCGGCAATAGGATTCACTACTCCTATTGTAATCATCATTACGTTGTTGTAAACTAATTGTTGGTAGATTCATCATTGAACTTTATTTTTATTAACTTGGAGATAATTCACCGTTTGTATGAGTCTCAAATACGTTCTGATTTATCCATATTTTTAGGTGTTTTTTTACAACCAAAAAATAAAAAATGAAAAGAAAAATGAAAAGACAGAGCAAAAAAATATAAAGTAGTTGAGATAAAAATGTAATTGTTTAATTATTGAGAGTGTAAGTAAAATTAATCATATTATATATTATATACAAAGTGGCATATTGGTTGTTAATAACATCAGAATTTGATAGATGAGAATAAAAAATAAAATTTTCAAATTGAACAAACAAGAAATGTTAGTTCAATCAAAGTTTCAGGTGGAAATCAAACATTTGGCCATTAAATAAAAGTCATTTGGTTCTATTATGGGCGGCCACCGCCGTCAGCATTGGCGGCGGTGGCTGTGTCAATTTTTTAATTTTTAAATTTTTTTAAAATTTTTTTAAAATTTTTTTAAAATATTTATATTTAAAAATTATGTTATAATTTTATTATAAATTTTTAATTTTTAAAAGAGTAGTTTAGTCATTTTAATAAAAAATTATAAAAGATCCTTTCAAGGGTGAGAGACTGGGTTTTTGAAACCTTGAGAGTGACAGTTTGTTTTCGCCTCAAACTATGGGTGGGAAATAGTCCTTTGACCTTAAATAAATGACACAAGATGTAAACTCTATCTAGTGAGTAATAAAAACCCAACGAAACATATATTGATAGAATAATATTTGATAACCACTTTTTAAAGAGGTTGGTTACTCTTTATCATTAGATAGTAATTTATAGTGTTACAAAATTTTTTATAATTTTTAAAAAGATTAAAAGACTTATTTACCCTTAGAGTTTTTCTTGATAATAACTTTTACTCGTTAACTTTTTCAAACTTAAACACTCATCTGTTGATTAAAGACAACAATTAAATATAACAATAAACTTTAATAATAATAATTTAAAAAATGTTAAAATAACCTATAAAAAATATTAAAAACAATAAAAAATAAAATAAAAATTTGAAACCTAAAATTGAACTAGATAACTTAAAAATGTCATTTGATTTATGAAACAATTAGATTTGTTCGTTTCTATCATCAATGATAGTTGAAAATAATTATTAGACATAAGATCAATTATTTTTTATCATTATTAATGATAAAAATGATCAAATTTAACAAGATATGAGATTTGATATTTTTGTATGGACACGTAAACTTTAAGCATATCTCCGATGTTTCCTTTAATAGAGGAATACATTAGATTCCCATAGAGTTTTATGTTTTACATGCATGATTCGTTCAAGTATTTGTCTGTGCATCACCTCAGGGTGGGTTGGGAATCCAATGCTACTGTATCTTATAAATAGACTCGGGAATATGCTTTTTTGAGTGACATTTTTCTCAACTTATGATTTGACCATATGATCAGATTATGCCATAGGCAAATGAAAAGATTATGTAGTCTGTCGGCTTCATTTTTTTCCTATGAATATTTTTCTTCTTCCACAATTTTTTTCCCATCTTACTATTACAGAAATCTAATCATTAAAATAAAAGTGTCATTTATTCTAAATTAAAATTATTTTTTTATTCTTTGGTACCATCCACCATTGCCACTGCCACGACTTAGACTACCATTTACCAATCACTTTCCATGCTTAAGGGTGGAAAGCAAGCCCTGATCATTATTGTCAAACTCTTGATTTAGCTTTCATTTTTTTATGACCACAATCCACCAATCAAAAGAGGTAAGACTTTAATATCAATTAATATAAATTTAAATATGTTTGTACAAACTCATGTATATCTCAAACGATCTCTTTCACTAACCGATATGAAATATATCAAACTTTTTCGATTTTTATATATGTTTGATTTAGTTAACATAAGACTGACATTTCATTAAAAATTATATACATTATTTTTTGTTATCAATGACAATTAATCATAATAATTATTTATTCAAGCAAACTTGAATAGACAGAATCATAATTTATACCAACAATCTTCAAGATAACATATTTTGGTAGTTATCTTCCACTTTTTGTGTTGGATTCACCAATGTGGCGTTGAGCTTGTATGTTACATAAACTACAGCGGTTACTGCTTAAAGATATTATAATTAGTCACAATCATCACCTCCATTTCATATCCAAGCAAGAACAACAAATAAAAATGACTACCTAACCGTCAGGAGAGGGGAAAGAAAGGGCTGCCCTAATCTATACACATCTCACACTTGATATTCTCGTGGAAACATTTGCTGTAAAGTAATGTGTCTTCTTTCGGTCTTCAATTTACTTGAAAAGTAAGGAAAAAACAAAAAGAATGATAATCTAATTCAAGAATTATTGAATGAATCTGCTTCTCTTGGTCCCCCGATTGCCGACTAAGAAGACTACTCCTCTGGGTAAGGAAAAAGAAAAAGAAAAAAAAAATCTGCGTCCATGTGCTCAGTGGTAATGGACCTCAGATATATCACGTACGTAGATTATCTTCACCTACTATCACGCGTATGATGATTTCTTCATGACCTGCAACATAATAAAAATAAGTACAAGTCAAAGGGCTATCAGCAAATGCAGGAGTTTAATTTTTAGCTTTGATTGAAAAAGAAGATAAAAAAGGGAAACGGAAACCACATTCTGTATGCAATAATCCAAATGCCCGGCTTAGCAATATAAAAGACCATGGCAGAAGGAAACTTCATGGAAAAAGGCCCCCATGTGAATTGATCCAGCTGGACACCAGAGATAAATTTGGGAAAATTCACGGGTCCTTCTATGAAAAAAGCATTACACAAAGCCTCCAAATATTTTATTGAGTTAAAACACTGTTGCTAGGCTGGCGGGATAAAACTTAAAGCGAAAAGAAAAAAAGCTAAAAGACTGTCTCACAGGAAATCCTATTTAGATCAGGGCATCTTTCGGATTTCCTCCCGCCCATCAGCGCTTATCATTAATCACAAAGATGGGCATGACCTGATCAAACATCAGGGAAGGTATATACCCCTGACATGATAAACCCACAGTCAAGCAGGTTTTTGGAGGGTTCTAACTGTCAACCATCACATTTCAAAGGGGACGTGGACGAGGGAAAAACAGAACTCGTGAACTATGCTGAATCACATCATGCATGAACTGAAAGTTCAGCAAGATTATGAAAAAGAGAAAAAACAAATAAAAAAAGGAAAACATGAGACTGCTTAAAAAATCAAAAGCCAAAATCCATTTTATTTTATAACACTTACTGATTCCTCTAGTTACTGATGTGCCACCTCTGATAGATCCCTTGAGTCGGTGCAAATTTCTGCTAATGGATTCACAATGAGCCCACCACCCTGATACCTCAACCTACTATTCTGCAACTTAAGAGTTTCAGAATTGCCATTAATATCAGTTCTGTGACGCATGCCACCAGAAGAAGCAAATTTTGAGGTTGAACTTCGGCTTTCTGTCTTCCTCCAGAATTTGGAGCTTAAAAATTCTGCACCAGGTAGCAGACAACATGTGGTTCCCTGGGAGTCAGTATTGGTCATCCTTCCAGTTGATACAGCCAAGTCATACGATATCTCATCCAGTGCCAGCTCAAGGCCGTGAACTCGTGTCTCCAAAGAGTGCATCCCATTTTGTGAGCTACCAATAAATCTCTATACATATGGAGGAAAAATCAGCAACAACTGAGAAGAAACATTCATCAAAGTGCACTAATTTATTCAGTACTTATATACCAGAACTCTCAAATACGGTTTCAGAGCTTAGAAGTGTTGACACATGCACATGTGGATTGCACAGATATTTTGGATTAATGCAAGAAAGAGCATTAGAACCAAATTAATCACCATTCTTTAAGTCCAATGGTGAAAAATTATGAAATCTAGAACCAATTAAAGACTAAAAGGGCAATAAAACAAATTTTTATAATCATTTGTCTTTTCTGTCAAACTTACACTAATCAAGTGTTGAGAATTAAGTGGCAGGCTTATTGTAATTCATTGACAATGTCATTTACGGATGCCACAAGACGATGACAAACTTTGTCTAACATAACATGGTTCTTTATGAAAGTTTAATTTCAATATACGAGGGACAACTCTCTAAATATTAAGTAAAGATTGGAGCCAAATTTCAAGGCATTATAAACTAACCTGAAGGAGATCTAGTAGACTGGATTGCTGTTTTTCAATCTGAAAGAGTTGATTGCGGATCAAGGATAAATCTTCAGAGTCTTTATGATTCATGTGCAGATTCTCACAATTATTACTAACTACAACAGCATTTTCATCGCTCTCCTCAAGACAGGGAGCCACCCGAGATCCAGACCTCAACCCTCCAAATTTATGCATCTTGTCATCAGAACTCTTATTGAAAAGGGCACGTTTGTCAGGCTTAGGAAGCCTAGTATTCTCATTCTTCCTTCTTTCTGAGACTTTCCCATCTCTCTCCTTGACATCATCCTCGTGAGCATTCTCCAAAGAAGCAGAACCAGGAAAAGAAATCTCGACTTTCCAGTTGGAAGGTTTCTTATGTTCCAGCATTTGGAAAATTGCGGGACTTGTTTTCTTTAAGGGGCCTCTCTTCCTGACAGTGGCTGCAAATGAACTATCAGGTGGAGTCGACTTGCAAGCTAGAATTGACTTCCTCTCCAACTCAAAACCTGCAGTGAAATTATTGGGGCCAACTGGATATCTTCCTTCACTTGCATTTTCTAATCCCCCTCGACATAAAAGAGACAAAAATAAGAACATAAGAGAAATGATCAATCAAAAGAACAGAAACATACAACATAGCACAAATCATCATAAAGAAAATGCAAATAAGAATTCAACAAATTGTTGGAAATTCAGATCTTTGAGTTCTCTCATCAAATCTGAACAGATGATTTAATTCTCCCAAAGATCTATAACTCAATCTGAATATAAAATAATACCTTTTGATGAACAATGCGATTGTGGTGGCAGAGACACCTCTGATATATCTGGAACTTGTTTCCATGCCTCTATCATCTGATTCATGACCTCCCTAACAGCCTTTACCTACCAACAACAAAAAAAAAAAGCCCATAAACTTTCAACGGCAACTATATAATTAATAATAAAACTAAAAAATAGCAAATGCAAACCTTATCAAATCTCCTAGTCTCAGAAATTTTCAAGCAATTGGCCTTAAACTCAGCCACCGATTCCTTCTCCACCGTAGCCAACCTACAAAGCGCCTCTGCTGCGGCTTTTCTCGCCGCCCAGTCATCGCTACTCAAAAACCCAAGCAAGCGGCTGACCAGCACCTTCAGCCCCGCCCCGCCCGCCGCACCCGACCCGATTACACTCCCAATCACCACCAAAGCTGCCGCTTTGGCCTTGAACCCTTCATTCTTCACCAACCTCTCCAATCTCGCCAACACCCTCCCCAGCCTTCCCGCATCCGGATCTGGCGCCGCATCAATTGCCGCCGCTAGGCACAGCGCCGTACCGACCTGCGCGTTTATATCCTGCTCCATGAAAAGCGCGTCGGACAGCAACTTCAAAATAGTGACAAATGCCGACGCAGTGACACGTGACGAGAGAGACGAAATTGTGCTTATGCAAGTGGCCTGGATGGAGGAGTTCTTGTCACGGAAATTGCGTGTGAGATAGTTGACGATCTTGGTGACGTAAGGCGACAAATTGTGGAACGACGACAGAGTGGCGATGACGTGAATGCATTCTTTTCTGACCCCAACTTTATCGGAGGAATTCGTAGAAAGAATGCAGGATATAAATGTCGGGAGGAGAGCTGATTCCAACGTTGAAGCTATTGATTCCAGTTCGGTTGCCGCTTGTGAATACGTATCACGATCCGAGAGTTTTGTCAGTAAACCGTACACTTTGAGTTTGAGAGATTGAGCCATTTCGTTTTGCCGTTGATGTAACTTTTTATAAGCTTCGTGGTGGCGATGGAGGTGGAGGTGGTGCCGCCGGGATCTCAGAAACCGCTGGTAACATTTGGCGGTATTGAGTGCCAGTGAAAGGAGGACAGTTGTGTGCGCTTTTTGCAAGCAGGAAGGAAAATTAAATGAAGGGGAGGAACGTCACGAGAATTGCTAAGTACGGTGTCGTTTTATCGGGAGTGATTAAGCGATTTTTTTTTTTTTAAGCTTTTACATTTTACTTTACTCAAAGTGGATTAATCTCTAATCACAATTAATGATGAATACTAATGACGATCCGATGAAGTCAATTTCACTATGAAAACGATCACAAACTGCCACGTGGAGGATTGTCGGTTAATGTGGGTTGTCGCAGCACACTAAGGAGCTTAAAGAAGCTGGTGGTCCTGAAGGTGAAAAGGGGAGAGTGAATTATGGCGCCAGAGAGCATGTGAAGACACATTGGCAGTTAATACCGGTAAATTAGCGCCAAAATTAGGGGCCACGGAACTGTTGCAGGGATTATTATTATCTAAATTACTGTGCCTGTCATCAAGATGCTTCAATTTCTCACCCCTGAATCATTACTTGATCTGTCCGCTGTGAAGACAAATGTACAGATAAGGGGTCGGATTGCAATTTTTATTTTTTAAAACTCAACAGTAAGCAATTTTGGAATCAACGTCGACAACGTGTTAGGTATCGGTATCCAGTCAAACAGCAAGGAAGGACGAGCACGACACTAATAGATCTGGGCCTTACTGGATTTTCTTTGCCTACACAACAAGCTATACGACACCGTTTTGGATTTGATCATTTTACAGAAAAAGGATCAGAACCATGTTGCTCCTGTGGCCTTGTGCTGCAAGGTTACTTAATCGTCGTACTTGTCGGTTGGAGTTGATGCCGTTTTGAAAAGCCCACTGTAACCGAACCTTTTAAGTTATAAATCGCAAATATGAGCACGCAAATTCTATAAAAATGTTTAACCCGCAAGGAAGAGGAAGCCCATGTGCAAATTTCTCAGAGGACAAATTTTAGTCCAATAACCGGATAAGGCATGTGCCGACATGCTCTTGGGTATGCATGTGATCAGGAAACTTCTTCAATCATTTAAATTCCCTCGAACACCTACCTGTTTTTACAAGTTTCCACGGTACCAAAACTAAAAAATTATCACCAGACTAAATTAGTTTAAAAATTAATATATAAATTTATAATTTTTGTATTTAATTTTTATGTTTGATCGATGTTTAATAGTGACAGGAGTGTGAATTGAGTTAGGTAAACCTAAAACTTAATTATTTGGTTTGAAAATTTTAGTTTCAAGCCAAATAAAATTCAAATCTTGAATAAATCTGAACAAAAAAAATTGTTGATTAAATTATGTATTATATTAATTTAATAATAAAAAATTATCATAATTTTTTATAATTTAAATGATTTAAACATTAATATCAATGATAAAAAAAAAAATTGTCAAACTAATGTCTTATTGGTATTAACAATACACACTCCTGAGGTGACTTTGAATTTTAGAAAGCGGCATTTAGATATTATTTTTCATAGCAATTATATGATTGAGGATTGTTGGTGAATCATGATGAAGATGACGTGATGGGAGACGTTTTCTTTGGCACAAAATGGCCGAAGGAGATGCTCCTATTCAAAATTTATTAAAAACGTAAAATCTTATTTTATAACTTTTAAAATTTAAATATTTATTCGTTAATTAAAAATAATAGTTAAATTTAATAGTCAAAGAATATGTTTTCATGCAAAGTTTTTTGGAAAAACAATATCTCATCCTATAATTTTAAAAAACACAAATACTTAACATTTAACTAAAATCAATAGAGTTTGACAGTTACCTGTTAAAACTTAATGGTTAGAAAATTATTTTTGTTTTTTTGATAAATGGAATTTTAAAAATAATAAAATAAATTTTATAAAAATATTAAAATATTATTAAAATAAATTTTAAAAATATTTTAAGAATTTTAAAAAATATAAAAATTAAAATTAAAAAATTAAATAAAATAACCATCGTCATCGACAATCGATAAACAAACCAAGAGACTGAAAATGACATTTTGGTTCATGGGATGACTAAATCTGGTTATTTCTTTTGGTAGAGGCAACCAGATATAGTCACCTTTACCATCAACTATGATTGAAAATGATCGTTTTTTATCCCACTAGTTGCTTTTGGCTATGATTGATGACGAAGGCAGTTAAATCTAGCCTCATCCTGAATCAAAAAGCCATTTCTAGCCTCTTAGTTCCTTTATCAGTGACCACTATTGCTGATGGGAGTGGCTACTTTTTTTTTTAATATTTTTAAAAATTTTATATTTTATTTAAATATTAAATTATAATTTTATTATATTTATTTTTGTAAAGAGGGTAATTTAGTCATTTTATTAAAAAGGTTGAAAAAAGTGGATGGAAAATGGTTAATGGGTAGGTGTTAAAGTTCTCAAAAGTTAGAAAGTGAGATTTTATTTTTTTATCTAACCTTGGTTTGGAATAAGTCCTTTGGCCTTACAAAATTGTACATATTAGGTCAAAGTTTTCTTTTAAAAACAAATTTTGATCTCTTAAATTCTAAAACCTCAAACATCCATTCAATGATTAATTTTCATCTAAATCTTTTAACATTTTTAATAAAATAACTAAACTATCTTCATCAAAAAATAAAAAAGTTATAATAAATTTTTTTTATTATATATAATAAAAATTATAATACAAATTTTAAAAAATATTTAATTTTTGAAAAATTAAAAAGGCAACTATCACTGTTAACAACGTTGCCAACAATGGTGGCTGCTAATAATGAAATCAGGTGATCGGTCAACGGTTGCCAGATCTTGTCGCCCCATTTATTGGAGGTGACCAAATTTTACTATCCTCATTCGCAACCAAGATCGGAAATGCCTCGTGACCGATCATTTATGGCCATTTTTTGTTGTAATTATTAACAGAGATAGTTAGATCTAGTCGCCCTTAAAATCAAGTAATTATTTTTCACCACCTGGTTCTATTATCGAAAGCCACTGCGGCAATGACTGTTTTTAATTTTTAAAAATTTTTAATATAGTTTTAAATTTTTTAAATATTTGTTAAAATTTAAATAATATTTTATATTTTTATTATTTTTATTAAAATGGCAAAAATATCTTTTTAATTGTAAAAATTTAACTATTGATCGATAAATTTAATCATTAACTTTGATCAATGGATAAATATTTAGATTTGTATAAGTTAAAGGATAAAAATTTATTTTTACAAAGAACCGCGAGTGGGAATTAGTCTTTGGCCTTTGTTATAATATATATATGTATATATCTGTTTCCTAATTCCACACGCAGGCATCAATCATCATGTCGTGGTCATCGCGTTGTTTTAATTTCATAGACTCATTATGCCTTTAACCATAATAATTGGTTGTTGGCTTCATCAACATTTACAAGCATTTCATCCTAGGGGCTTAGTCTGATAGTAAGAACAAAGATCATTCAAGATGGTTAGATTTCAAGCGATGATGAAGCTAATAACTTTTGACTTACAAGTTTTTTCCACCTCCTCAATAGAAATGTCACTGGTTTTGTTTTCCAATGATCATTGTTTGTATAGTTAGCTAGTCATAGTATTAGTTAAACCAAATTTGGTTTGCATAAGATAAAATCAATCTAAAATATGATTAGCAACCTAATTATAAATCATTTCCTGTTATTGGTTCATGTTTGATTATGTTTATCAGGTTTTAGATTAAAGACCCTTAACTTGAACTTGATTCAAATTAGAATTGTATTAAATTTTTTTAACCCCAATCCAATATGAATTATGCTCAGACTGATTTGATATAATTCAAATTAATTTAAAATTGTTTATTGTTTCCACTCTATTGGACCTTGATATGTTTTGAAATGATGCAAACTTGTAACATCCTAGGTTTGGGGTCAGATTGAGATTTCTGAGTTTTCTAGGGTTATTAGAATGTTTTGGGGTGAAATGAGAGTTTTCCTAGAGTTTGATGGCTTGTGCATGAATCCGATTGGGAGGATTTGCATGCGAGCGCAGAAAAATGACATTTTTGTAATTTTTTCGGGATGTACGACCATGCATGAGAGGTGCACGCTCGTGCATCGTATTTTTCCAGCTGTCTTGGTTTTAAGTCGAGTTTATCCGCTTCTAAACCCATTTTTCACCCAAAGTTTCATTTCAATTTCAGAGAATCTTAACCCTAGAAGTGGAGAGCAGCTTCCAAGACCTTCCAATCCGACTTGATCTTGTATTCTTCTTGAGAGAGAAAGCATGTCAAGAGGTAGGTGTTTCCTTCCTCTTTCCCTTGCGTTTTCAGTATGATTAATGCTTGTTTGAGGCATGAGATTTGTTTCCAGCATGCTTGTGATGTTCTCCTTGTGTGTTGATGATGATTTGAGATGATTATGATGATGATTGATGCATATGTTTATGCTTATGTGTGAGAATATATGTTTATGCCATGGATTGGATGATGTGCTTGAGATTTGAGGTTGCTGGAAGTGTGATTATGCTTATTGGAAGTGTCTTGCATGTGGAATATGTTTAATTTACATTTGGTATGCGATTTTGGCCGGAATCGAGTTGATTCCAGGCGGTCATGGAGGTACAGAGCAGGACGCACGCCCGTGCACCCGAGGCGCATGCCCGTGCATACTGCGTTATCTGCATGGTCACGACCGTGTTTACGTGCCCGTGTATGACCTAATTTGAAGGGTCACGATCGTGCATAGTTCATGCACGCCCGTGCACCAAGAGAAAATGAGAAATATGCTTGAAATTCCAGAACCTTGCACGATCACATGCACGATTAGGTCACGGTCCCGTGCACACGACACGCACGCCCGTGCGTCAGGCAGAAAAGAGAAAAATAAGCTTTAAATGGGAAATGTGTACAGTAAACCCTATCCAATGGATAGAAAACAGTAAAATGAGCTCAAATAAGAATACATGATGCATCATACATACAACATAGCATGACATGCCATACAGTGTTTTCAAAAATGGATCCAAGGATCCGAATTCATGTTTTCAGATGTAAAACATAGATTTCAGGGGTGAATACGAGGGGGCACTTGTGAGTTTCAGCACCCGTGACACCAGGAGCTATATGCTCATTACTAGCCCTATGTATTGGCATGTGCCGGGTTGCTCAGCTAACAGTTTAGGTTTCCTGATCCCAGGATCAAATGAGGTTATAGCGCAAGGCGTTCAGTTTAGATCAGTTTCCAGGCCCAGGCCTGATGGCATCACGTGGACCATACAGTTTGTGACACGTGTTTATAGAGAAAACTCACATGGCCAAGGTGCTAAATCCCTGTATTCATCAGTCTGTGCAGCACAGTTTTCAGCATATCATGGTACCCTAGGGTACACAGTTTTCAGTACAACTTTCAGATAAAGCTTTTATATGATTTTTAGATATGGGATCCCAGGATCTAACAACAGTTTTCATAAACAGTTTTCAGAAAACTATTTTCAGTATACAGGCCTAGGCCTAGTTATGTTTTCAGCATAGCATGTCATCATTATATGACACAGTTGTATATCATTCAGAGAATGATAAGACAGTAAGAAACAGTAAATGAACATAATATGAAACGTGTAAAAGACACGAACAGTAGAATATCAGAACATGAAAAATTACGTAATGACACGTGAACTACAGAAAACAGTAATAGATCAGAATAGTAGAGATGAGGAGTATCAGTAAGAGAGTTTAGAGCGTCAAGTTCGTTCGCTTGAATTACTCTTCACTCTAGGTTGTTTACGAATACTCATATACGTATTTTACGATCCGGTATGAGGTAGTATCTTGTCTGTAGAAGATAAGAATGCCAGAGTGTGATGTTAGTTGAGCCTGTTCTGTTTGAGTTGAGGTGGCAATCCTTCGAGAAGGATTGGGTTAGGGTCAGAGGATATGAAGTGCTTATTGAGTGATTTTATCACTCACTCCCTACTTTCCTTTCTTTTGCAGGTAAGTTTTGGGAGCTGGGATGAGATGTTGGCTGTCGTCTGGGATCCATTATGCTTCAGTTTTATTTGTATGCATACGTATATGTTTTTCCGTGAATATTTTTATATAATATAGTTTTATTTGGGCATGTATATGTATGTATACATTTACATCAGGTTCTTCCGCTGTGATATTTCAGTTTAGTTAAGCATTTCAGTTGGGTATTATTGACCTTATTTTCTTTATTTATTTATTATTATATTATTTAAACAGTGAACAGTAATACCCTTCTGAGGTGTCTTACAAAACTCATGTTAAATATCTAGTCGATCCTTATATGATTTGATCCATGATAAAGAAGACCAAAATGTTTATTTTTGTAGAAATTGTTTGATGCACAATCATACGTAATCAGATCGCACGACTGTATCAAGTAAGGATACACTCTCGTGTATACCCAGTTGTGCTTATGTAAGATTGTCTTCACTAGGTGCACGCCCATACAACTTAGACACATGACCATGGTAAGAAAAAATTTTAAGAATGTAAGCTCTCGTGTGGTAGTCGTGTTATCTTCTGATGCACTTTAAGATTCATGTATTTAAAAAAAAAAAAAATATGACTATGTGTATAAGGTGCATGATCATGCATTTAAGATGCATGATTATGCATGTGAGCTGTATGATTGTGCATATAAGGTGCATGAACGCATATATAAAAAGCATGACCATGTGTATGAGGTGCACGACCTTGTGTATGAGTTGTAAGACCGTGTGTATGAGGTGCAAGCCTATGTGTATGAGGTGTATGACTGTGTGTTGGGCATATATGACTATTGGGAAGCAATTAATAAAGAGAGCATGACCATGCGTCCAAGGCATATGACCGTGCGTTTATGTAAAATTTTATACAAAATGCGTCTTTCTTCTCCAATAACTAGTATATCGGCTGCAACAACTCTTTCAGCCAAAAATCCATAAATTGGAATGATTTTAAAGTTAAGAGGGTTTGAGAATTAGGCTAATACTTTCATCTTTCATTCTTTAATCACTTCTCCACTTTCTCTCTTTAAAATTTAAGCCTAAACACTTTGAGAGAAATCTTGTGAGCTGAATTTTTGTATAAGCCTATTAAGAGACATTTCTTTCTTCTGTTATTCCATAAACCCTTAGGCGTAATCCCGAAAAACTAGTGTATGATGTAATTTTTGAAAAAACTAAGTTAAAGGCGTAATCCCTTTTTTAAAAAACTAGTGTAAAAAGGGCAAAATCTCTTATACAAAAAACTATTATATCTTTAGGTTTAAAATAGTAGAGGAAAATTTTCAATCGGGGTTGCTTGGAGTAGTGGACATAAGAGGTGTGAAAAAGTTTTAAACCACTTTAAATTGGCTGAACATTTTTTATCCCTTTCTTTTTTATTTTATATTCACTTGCTTTATATTATTGAATGTGTGCTTGGCTTGTGTTGTATTGATTATTTGTTTGGTTGATTGATATTGGCTGAAAAGGCTTAAATTCCCAAAAGTTTGTAAATAACCTATTTACTCCCTCTTTAGGTTATTGTCATTTTGTCTATTGGGGTTTAACAATTAGTGTCAGAGTTTCGGTTCTTGTTTTTCAAAACTCTAAAGATTTTAAAAGCTTAAGATAGAATTTTAAAATGAACGGCAAAACTATTTTCAAAACCAACCTTTAATGAAAAGGGTAGTTCACTTAGACCACTCTTGTTTTATAGAGAAAACTATGATCAATAGAAAATTTGTACGAAATTTTTCGTTCAATTCATTGACTATAAGCTTTGAAAAATCATTAACTAGAGTGATTTTATCCCACTAATCCAAATTCTAACATGCCTAAAAATGAAGAAGAGCTTAATGAAAATGATGAAAAATTATTGAGCTTAAATTTTAAGGCATTTATAGAACCCCTTAAAGTATATGACAAATAACCTAGAAGGGGGGTGAATAAGTTATTTAGAAAATTTTATAACTTAAAATCCTTTTCAACCAGAATCAATTAATTATCAACACAATAGCCACAAACCAAGCAATCAATATAAAACAATAATAAAGCAAATAAAAACCCAAAATAAAGAGAGTAAAGGAAGAGAGAAATGCTCAACCATTTAAAGTGGTTCAGAGCTTCTCTAGACCTTACTACTTTAAGTAACTCCGATCGAAGATTTCTTTGCACTAACTTTAACCCCGAAGTTACAATAGTTTTGATACAAGAGATTCAACCCTTCTCATACTATTTTTTATCACAAGGGATTGTGCCATTGACTTAGTTTTTATAAGGATTACACTCTATACTAGTTTTAGAGAATTATGCCCAAGGTTGTATGGAAATTACAAGGAAATATTTCCTTACAAGGTTGATATAATAGTTTAGGTCTCAAACAAACTCTCTCAAATGATTTACAATGTAATTTTAGTGGGAGAAATATTGGATAAGAGTTAGAGAATGAAAGATGGAAAGCTAAGCTCTGATTTTTTAACTCTTGAACTCTTAAATCATCTTTAATTTATAATGTTTTGGAAGAAGTAGCCATTGGAGTGTTCTGGTTTTGTGTATGGTTATGTTCCTCTTCTACATGGCCGTGCTCCCTTTATTTTGTGCTCTTAACAGTCATATTCCTCCTATCACACGTACCCACACAAGTGTGTACTTCATGCATACGGTCGTGTGTCCTTGATGCTTCAATGTTTTAGAATTCTAGAAAGTCATATGGCTTCATGCACGATACCCACACAGTCTTCACACGATTAATATTTCCCAAGTAATACCGGCGTATGTTCTTTATGCATGGCCATGTGTCTAGCAAAGTTCTTTTTACATGAGCATGATTGTAAAAGTATGAAAGTGTGCATCCTCAAGATAAGATGCATAGTCGTGTGCTTGAAAAACACACAGTCATACATCTTACATTCTTTGTACACAGATGTTTCACATGACTCAGTCAAGTTGTGTGTTGCCCTTATGACATATACACGATCATGTGGTTTGACCACACATGGTCGAGTGTCAAGCAAATTCTACAAAATAAATAACCTTTGGTCCTCTTTATCATGTTCAATACATGTATGGATCAATTAAATATTTTAACATATATTTTGTATTAATTCAAAACTCATAGGGGTCCAATAACCTCCCCTTCTTTGATTTCATGACAAAACTTATGTTAAAATGCAATAAAACACAATAAACATAAATCTAAAAAAAAACTTCAACAAAGCACAAAAATTCATACATGCAAGTTCATTTTAACTTACCTAAACATTCTCCCCTTCTTTGTTATAAATAAAAAAGGATATATTAAAAAGTTTTCAATATGACACAAAAAATAAAAAATAAAAACTCTCCTTTTTACTAAAATAAATTTATCAAATAAGTCTCCCATTTTTAAATATAGTTTAACTCCCCATTTTTAAAGCATTTCAAACTCCCCATTTTTTGTAAAATACTATGATATAAAAAACAATGAACATGAACACTTCCCTTCACATGAGTATACAATTAGCATCCGAGGAGCATCTAATTTTCATTTCTCTCCCCTTTTTGAATGGATGTATGTATTTATAATCAACATTTTCATTAATGGAGTATGATTATTAAAGCATTTAAGGGTAATGCTTGTAGAAAATACAAAATTGAGAAACTGAAATGTTTTCTTCAATTTTGTATCATGCATGGTCATGCAAGTAATATGCACGGTTGTCAATGTCTGATTACAAGACATATATGGTTATATGTCTTTTAAGCATGTTCTGTGACTAGGAAAAAGTACACGCACGATCGTGCAACTCACATGCACGGTCGTGTATGACCTATAAAAGCTAGAAATCTATAGAATTTTGTAGACTTGACATAAGGTAGCTTTTTGAAATCAATTTCAAATTTTTCAAAAACAATCTTTCTTCATTCCTAAGCACTGAAAAAAAAGTCTAAAAACATATTTCAAACATATCTAAAACCAATTCAAACACAAATGACATATTTGAAACAATTTTGTAAATTATTTAATGCATAAATTTGATCAAAACACTATAACCATATTAATTTTGCATGTTTGACCATGAGAGACTCTCAATATATGAATCCATGTCATTTGTAATCAACACAATTAAATTCGATCCAATATAACAAGAATTCCAATTATGCCAATAATATAACATATAATCATGCATCATATACATGTACCAATTCAATTCAATTACTCAATTATGTCATGTATATAAATGAATACCAATTCAACGCAGTCACAATATGACATCTACATCATTATTAATCAAGTATAAAATAAGGGTAAAGATTGACACATTTACTTGGATTAATGACTGTTCTACACCACTTCTTTATTCCTTCTCAATGTAAAAGCACAAGGAGACTTATTCTTCCTTATCTTCATCGCCTGAGTCCTCCTTACTCAATAAGGCAAGTATTTTCTTCTTGGATTTCTTCTTTTTTCACCCAAGGACATTCTTGCTAGTGATGTCCTTCCTTTCCGCACTTATAGCAAACCACCACTTTTTCTTTCTTCTTCTTCTTTCCTTTCGATAGGAACTTATCAAACTTCTTGGATAACATCTTTAGGTTTTCCTCATCCATTGAGCTCTCCTCTTCGGTTAAGTGTACTTCATCTTTGCTTGAATTCTCTTTAATGTTGAATGCGATGTTCTTCTTCCTTTTTTCCTCTTTCTTAGGCATCTATTTCATTTTGTAAATTAGGAGACTCTCGATTAATTCGTCCATGCCCATGTTAGTCAAGTCATTTGATTCCTTAATTGTCACCACCTTCATACTTCAATCTTCTGACAATGACCTTAACACCTTCTTAACCAATTTGACAGCTTCAAATTTCTTTCCTAATCCCTTCAATTCATTTACCAAATTCAAAAAATTGTTTGTCCATCTTTATTATGCTCTTTTTCTTTTTCATTTCGAACAACTCATACTCATGAAAGATAAGCTCTACTTTGGACTTACTCACTTGGCTTGTACCTTTATGAGTCTTTTGAGGATCATCCAAGTTTCATGTACTATTTCACAAAAATAAACACGGTTAAATTTCATGGCATCTAAAGTACAAAACAACATGTTTTAAGGCCCTAGAATTCAAACATATCATTTTTTCATCATTTTCATTAAAATCATTTTCTTTTTTAGACAAATTTGTTCTAGGGTCAGGAGGAACAAAATCTCCCCTCTTTATAATTTTTCAAAGTTTATAGTTAATAGATTGAACGAACAATTTCATACAAATTTTCTATTAACCATATTTAACACCACAAAATAAAAATAGTCTAATTGAATTATGCCTTTATTCGAAAGTTGGTTTTTGAAAAAGATTTACCATAAAAATTTTGAAAACAGATCTTGAACTCTAAAAATCATTAGTGTAAAACCCCAAAAACAATATGACAAATAACCTAGAGGGGGTGAATAGGTGTAACATCCCAGATTTAGAGAAGCCCTTAGGGATAATGTTTTGGGGTTAGAAATAGAATTCAGGAATAGGTTAGGAGTCTAGAAGAGTTCAGGGGTGAGTTAGTAAGTTTTCCAGAGCAGTGTGGCCTTCGTATGATTCCTTTAGGGAGGTTTCAATCATGCAAAGCACGGAAAATGAATTTCCTTCATTTTCCCTTGTGCACTCTTTTGCACCTTGCCCTGCACGCCTGTGCACCTTGCCCTGGACGCTCATGCAGGTGGCTTAGAGGAGAGAGAGACGAGAGATTTAGTTTTCATTTCTTACCCGGTTTCCATTTTTAGCCAGTGTTTCTCTTATTCTCAACAGCTCATAGCCCTAGAAGAGAAATCCAGCTTTCAGTAGTTCTCAATCCAGCTAGAGAGATCAGAGATTAGCTTGACAGAAAGGTTTCCAGCAGCCATGTCAAGAGGTAAGTGTTTCTTACTCCCTCTTTGTGTTCCCAGCTTGTTTGATGATGTTGGAAACGTGTGTTTCTGTTTCCAGCATGTTGTATGATGTTGGTATGCTCATATGATAATGATTGGTTGAATGTATGTTGATTCCTATCCAAAATACATGCTTGTTTTGCTTGTGTTCGTGTTAGTGAGAGAAATGGTTGATTCCCATGGTGGAATGAGTGTGATGGACGAATGTTGAAATTGAAGTGATTTGTTAGCTCATAGAAGTGTCATGGATGTGTGCTTAAGTTTAATTTGAATTTGATTGAGAAATGGATGTGTTTGGTTAGCCTTCTACATCCTCCAAGCAGGTGTTTGTGTTGCAGAACCAGACACACGCCCATGCGTCTGCAGGTGCACGCCCGTGTGCCCTGGTTTCTGCAAGAGCACGCCCGTATGTATGAAGTATACACGGCTAGGATTGCAGACACACGCCCGTGTGTCATAAGGGACATGGCCGTGTGCTTGAGTTTTTAGTGAAATACGTATGATTTTCCAAAACCTTGCACGACCAGCAGCACAATCGGTGCACGGTCTTGTGTGTCTAGGCACACGCCCGTGTGCCCTTGCCCAACACAGTCGTGTGTGTGCATACACACCTGTGTGTCTTCTTTGCACGCCCGTGTGTCTTTTTTGCACGCCCGTGCGTTAGCCATTTTCCAAAAAAGAGTAGAAATTGATTAATAAAAGATTGAGTAACCATCCAGAAGGCTAATAATCATCAGATAAGCCAGAAATCAGATAAGAAATGATGCATGAGCATATAGTTTGAAAGATGATCTAGGGATTCGAATTCAGTAGATTTCAGTATTCAGAACCTGATATACAGGTTACAGTTTGGGTGAACTCGAGGGGGCATCTGTGGGATTCAGCTTTCTGACACCAGTCAGATTATCCAACACTTTTCATTCAGCTTTCTAGCCAGTAGCTAGACTGTCCAGCCTACTTGGCCAGGATGTCGAATCCCTGTGTTCATCAGCCTGATCAGCACAGCAGGTACCTTCGGGTATGTACAGATATAGATTCAGACGTATACATCATCAGTTAGTTTTCGTTTCCAGTCACATGACATTCATATCATGGCATGACTAATTAATAATCAGATAATCAGTAATCAGTAATTAATCAGATAATCAGATTCAGCGCCCGCAAGCGACTAGATATATGAATAGGGCCGAGGCCAGGTATGTATGCTTGAGTGTTGCTTGCTTGGGTGAGGGAAGTAAGGAGTGCTTACTGGGTGATCTTTATCACTCATCTCTTCATTCTTCCTTCCTTTTCAAGTTTTGTTGGCTGCTGGCGAGGAGCGGGTGGACTGTAGGACCCGCCGCCACGAGTACCCCTGCTGCTGAAAATTGAATGGGCCTTTTATTAATAATCTGAAAATCTGGGTACCCGCGACGGGAATCCTACGAAAATAAAATAAACTTCCTGAAACTATACAATTCTGTACACTTGCGGAAGCTAAAATATATACATCAACTAGATTATACATATTGTTCTGTACAATGAGCCCATTGGCCTTTTTCATACATACATATACTGTTTCTGTACATCTGGAAACATCTGAAAACATACAAAAGATACATATGACCATACAGGTCCAAAACTGATATACATACTGAGATCGTAATGTGTGTGCGTGCCCTCTCCGTCAGCCTCGATCCGCCCACTCCTCGGAACCAGCACGAACACCTGAAAGGATGGAAGAAAGAGGGGGATGAGTGATAAAGATCACCCAGTAAGCGCTCCTTACTTCCCTCAATGCCCAAACAAGCACAAACAATCATATAATTCAAACACATACTTGGGCTTTGGCCCTAATCATACATCTATGCGCTTGTTGGAATTTGGAAACTGGATACTGAATATCTGATTCATTATTATTTACTGATATCATATTTATTCATGTCATGATGTGTATGTCATGTCATGCTAACTGAAAATACTGGATGCATGCATCTGAATACCTCTCTGTACCCTCGGGTACCTGCTGTGCTGATCAGACTGGTGAACACAGGGATTCGACATCCTGGCCATGTGGGCTGAACAATCTAGCTACTAGCTAGAAAGCTGAATCTGAAAACCATTGCCCAATCTGACTGGTGCCAGATGGTAAACTGAAATGCTGTTGAATCCTCTGACTGGTGTCAGGAACTGAATTTGTAATACTTCTGAGCGTTCTGACTGGTGTCAGAAGGCTGAATCCCACAGATGCCTTCTCGTGTTCCACCTATACTCTTACCCGTACATTAGGTTTTGAATACTGAATACTACTGAATTCGGATCCCCTGATCCTCTCTAAAATTACATGTCATGTCATGATATGCACATACAGTTTATTATCTGAATACAGGCTCTTGTGATGCTTATCTGAAGCAATTTAACCATTTATCTGAATTTTCATGCTTAATTAATCAATAATTAATCATTTTCTGAAAATCTGTTGATGCACGGGCGTGCATCAATGGTGTACGGGCGTGAGCCAGGACACACGGGGTTGTACGCTGGTCGTGCGCCCGGTCGTGCAAGCTACTGGAATTTCTGGACAACATTCATTTATAGCGCATGCACGAGCGTACGTATGCGGACACACGGGCGTGCATGGGCAATTTATGGCCGTGCATACGACGTACACACGGGCGTGCATCTGGAAAAACAAAGACTCACGGCCGTGCCATGCAGGTGCACGGTCGTGCGTCTAGTTCTTCAACAAAGCACCGCTTCTAAATTGCACCATTCCACAACCAAACCACAATCAATTGCAACAACACCTCAAATATGCATTTCCAGCACTTCACACAACACAATTTAAGCATCATATCTCACATGCATCAAGCCACATGAAATCTACCATGGGAGCTTTAGCTTTCTCACACTAAACACAATCCATCAACATGTAAGGATTCAAGGATGGAAATCCATCATCCAATTCATCATGCAACATCATATAATCATCATAGAGCATATATAACATTCATCCATGGCAATCAAAGCTCACAAACATGCTGGGAAATGCGAGAAGAAGTGAAGAACACTTACCTCTTGCCATGCTTCGGAAACAAACTCAAACAACTAATCTCTTGGCTCTCTAACCGGATTGGGAGGTATTGGCTGCTGATTTCCTCTCTAGGAACGAGAGGAACTGAAAAAGAAGAGAGAATTCTGGCTGAAATGCAAACGGGTGAGAAAAGAAATGAAATAACTCTCGGCTCCACTTATATACTAGGCCACGCACGGTCGTGCACCAATGATGCATGGGCATGCACAAGGGAAAATGAACATAGTTCATTTCCCGCCCACTCGCCTAATCGAATCCTTCCGAAAGGATTCCAACGGAAGCTACACGGCTTCGAGAACTTACCAACTCACCCCTGAACTTATCTAGACTCCCAATCTCTCTCTGAATTCGATTTCTAACCCCAAAATTCCAACCGAAAAGACTTTCAAAATCTAGGATGCTACAGGGACTGAGGCTTGCGAGAGGGGACCCCACACACTAGTAGTTGTATTTTCTTTCAGTTTTGGACCTGATGGGTATTGTAAATGTTTTACATGTAATCTAATGGACAGAACAGCTTTATATGTATGAGAAAGGCCAGTTTGGGCCCTTTGTACAATTCAGTTTGTATTTCAGCTTTCGCTTGTGTTCAAATGTAATGTATAGCAGCAGTAGGATTTTATTTTTTTTCGTAGGATTCCCGTCGTGCGTAACCAATTTTCAGTTTATTAAATAAAAGAAACATTATTTCTCAGCAGCAGGGGTACTCGTGGCGACGGGTCTTATATTTTTGGTATCAAAACGTGTTCTCTGTGCCATTTCAGTAGTTATTTGAGTTGTAACTGTAGGGTGTCTATTTTCTCTCTTTCGCAACCGTCATCCAGACCCTCCTCAAAGCACAATCAGGTATTATTTCTAGCTTTGATGTTATGTTTGTGTTTCTAACCCTATGTCTGCTTGTGATGTTATAGATAGAGAAGAGTATACCCCTAGATATATAGATGAAGTTAATAGTATCCCTCTTGTCCGTCCTATAAGTGTTAGTGATAGGCGGCGATCTCAGAGCTCCTCTCATGTGTCTATGATGCCAAAGCAGTTAAGAGAAATGATTTGGGAAGTAGTTAGAGAGAGTTTACAGCAGGCTGGTGTGGGTAATATTCAAGAAGAACCAGCCAAAGTTACTTCTCCCGAGTATGAAGCCTATCAGACTTCAAGAAGAAGACAGTCTCAGTCTCAACCTCTATCAGTCAGAGAAAGATATCAGTCTCCAGTTAGGTTTACAGAGTATAGTCAGGGTATGAGTATTGAGATAGTTGGTACAAGTTCCTCAGAGAGACTACATCTGATCTACCATCTGCCAGGGTCGTTTCAGTCATCGAAGTTTAGTGGGTCTAGGGATCCAGTAGTGGTAGAAGAATGGGTAGAGTCGATGGAGAGTGTAATAGGGCTCTTTACTCTATCAGAGAGAGAGAAGGTCAGATATGTGGTGTTCCTGTTGAGAGGTGACGCCAAAGTTTGATGGAGTCTAGCTAAGGCTTCCATCAATGAAGAACAGTTGTCATGGGCAGAGTTTAGGTAGCTATTCGATGCAGAGTACAGGAGCACGGAGATGTTCTACGTCAAGGCCCAAGAGTTTATTGAGTTGACTCAGGGGTCTAGCTCAGTTAAGGAGTATGCCACCAAGTTTAACGCTTTAGCTAGATTCATCCCTAGTTTAGCGGGGACCGAGGTAGGAAGAGTTCAGAAGTTCATCCATGGCTTGCACCCTATAATAGCCAAGGATGTTATGACTGGAGCATATCCTCCCCAGCGGTTCAGTGATGCTTTAGGGGGAGTGTTCAGATCAGAGGCTAGTCTTCAGAGGATGGGTGTTATGACCAGAGGGGTTGACAGAGAGCAAAGGACAGAGGATAGAGACAGAGGCAAGAGCTCTATGTCAGCCGAGAGGGTAGCCAGAGACTTTCAGAAATAGAGATTTACACCCCAACTGCCGCAGTGTCCCAGATGTGACAGGCACCATTCAGGGGAATGTTTGACTGATCAGATAGTATGTTACATGTGCTGTCAGCCAGGGCACAAGATGACAGAGTGCCCAGCTAGAGGTGGAGCAGAGGTTCACCGAACCGATGGTGGAGCACCTGAAAGAGGTGCTGGTACTTCAGGAGGTAGTGGAGGCAGAGCCAGAGTTTATGCTATCCGTCAGGAGCAGACAGAGGTCATCCCTCATGCAGTTACTGATCAGATTTCTTATTTTGATACTCCTTTGTTTATTTTGGTTGACTGAGGAGCCACACACAGCTCTATAGCTCAGAGGGTAGTGGAGAGATTAAGGGTTGACCCTAGTGTGGCCAGTAGAAGTATCATAGTAGAGATGTCATATGAGGGTTATAGAGTGAGTTGCCAGAGTTCAGAGATACATATTGAGAATAGTAGAGAGATTTGAGTCATCTCCAGCATAGTCGATGACAGATAGTGGTACCTGTGCTCTGGTGATAGAGGATGACATAATGAGGAATGATCAGAGAGCTTTTAAGATGAAAGCAAAGAAGATTTGCTTGGTGCTTGGAGTAATGGCCACAACAAGACTGCAACAGTGAAAGAGAAATAGAGTTCAAGGCACGTGAATGAAAGTGCACAGCGGAAGCCCCAGGAATGAGAAGTAAAGCCTTATGGCAAGATCAGTAGTGAAAGAGACAAGGGTTTCAAAAGGACAGTTTTAGAAGAGACCTTGAGATTGTCTTCAGAAAGTAAGGAAGTTTGTGAAGTCAGTAGCAAGCTTTGAGATAATCAGATGAGAATTCAGTAAAATTGTGGAAGAAGCCATTTGGGAGGTAGAGTCTGAGATCAGGGGGGTAGATTCCCAGAGTTGTTTTAGATAAATTTTGGGGTCAGAATTTTTATAAGAGGGGATGAATGTAACATCCCAGATTTAGAGAAGCCCTTAAGGGTAGAGTTTTGGGGTTAGAAATATAATTCAGGAATAAGTTGAGAGTTTAGAAGAGTTCAGGGGTGAGTTAGTAAGTTTTCCAGAGCAGTGTGGCCTTTGTATGATTCCTTTAGGGAGGTTTCAATCATGCAAAGCGTGGGAAATGAATTTTCTTCATTTTCCCTTGTGCACTCCCGTGCACCTTGCCCTGCACGCCCGTGTAGGTGGCTTAGAAGAGAGAGAGACAAGAGATTTAGTTTTCATTTCTCACCCAGTTTCCATTTTCAGCCAATGTTTCTCTTATTCTCAGCAGCTCCCAGCCCTAGAAGAGAAATCCAGCTTCCAGTAGCTCCCAATCCAACTAGAGAGATCAGAAATTAGCTTGAGAGAAAGGTTTCCAGTAGCCATGTCAATAGGTAAGTGTTTTTTACTCCCTCTTTGTGTTACCAGCTTGTTTGATGATGATTGGTTGAATGTATGTTGATTCTCATCCAAAATGCATGCTTGTTTTGCTTGTGTGCGTGTTAGTGAGAGAAATGGTTGATTCCCATGGTGGAATGAGTGTGGATGGATGAATGTTGAAATTGAAGTGATTTGTTAGCTCATAGAAGTGCCATGGATGTGTGCTTAAGTTTAATTTGAATTTGATTGAGAAATAGATGTGTTTGGTTAGCCTTCTACATCGTTCAGGCAGGTGTTCGTGTTGTAGAACCAGACACACGCCCGTACATTCGCAGGTGCATGCTTGTGTGCCCTGGTTTCTGTAAGAGCACGCCCGTGTGCACGATGTGTACACGGCCAGGTTTACAGACACACACCCATGTGTCCTGAGGGACACGACCGTGTTCTTGAGTTTTCAGTGAAATACGTATGATTTTCTAGAACCTTGCACTACTAGCAGCACGACCGGCGTACGGTCCCGTGTGTCTGGGCACACGCTCGTGTGCCCTTGCCCAGCACAGCCGTGTGTGCGCATGCACGCTCGTGTGTCTTCTTTGCATGCCCGTGCGTCAGCTTTTTTTCTAGAAAAGAGTAAAAATTGATTAATAAAGATTGAGTAACCATCCAGATGGCTAATAATCATCAGATAAGCCAGAAATCAGATAAGAAATAATGCATGAGCATATTTTAGCATAGCATATAGCCTGAAAGAGGATCTAGGGATCCGAATTTAGTAGATTTCAATATTCAGAACCTAATATACGGGTTACAGTTTGGCGAACTCAAGGGGGCATATGTGGGATTCAGCTTTCTAACACCAGTCAGATTGTCCAACACTTTTCATTCAGCTTTCTAACCAGTAGCTAGACTGTCCAGCCCACTTGGTCAGGATGTCGAATCCATGTGTTCATCAACCTGATCAACACAGCAGGTACCTTCGGGTACGTACAGATATAGATTCAGACGCATGCATTATCAGTTAGTTTTCGTTTCCAATTCAGTATGACATGACATCCATATCATGTAATGACTAATTAATAATCAGATAATCAGTAATCAATAATCAGTAATTAATCAGATAATCAGATTCAGCGCTCACAAGCAACTAGATGTATGAATAGGGCCGAGGCCAGGTATGTATGCTTGAGTGTTGCTTGCTTGGGTGAGGGAAGTAAAGAATGCTTACTGGGTGATCTTTATCACTCATCCCTTCCTTCTTCCTTCCTTTTCAGGTTTTGTTGGCTGCTGGCGAGGAGCGGGTGGACTGAGGCTTGCGAGAGGGGACCCCACACACTAGTAGTTGTATTTTCTTTCAGTTTTGGACCTGATGGGTTTTGTAAATGTTTTACATGTAATCTGATGTACAGAACAGCTTTATATGTATGAGAAAGGCCAGTTTGGGCCCTTTGTACAATTCAGTTTGTATTTCAGCTTCCGCTTGTGTTCAGATGTAATGTATAGCAGCAATAGGATTTTATTTTTTTCGTAGGATTCTCGTCGCGGGTACCCAATTTCCAGTTTATTAAATAAAAGAAACAATATTTCTCAGTAGGGGTGGTACTCGTGGCACCGGGTCTTACAATAGGTTAATTAAAATTTTATCAAGTTTAAAACATTTTTCCTATACTACCAACTCAAATATGCATATAATTCAAATTAAACACAACCAAGCAAATAAATAATACAAACACAAATTTAAAGAGAGTAGGGAAAAAGAAATGCTTAGTCGATTTATAGTGGTTCGGAGCTTCTTCACGCCTTCTACGTTCAAGCAACCCCGCTTGAAGATTTTTCATCCACTAACTTTAACCCAAAGTTACAATAGTTTTGATCCAAGAGATTTCGCCCTTAACACTAGTTTTAATACAAGGGATTGCGTCCTTAACTTAGTTTTAACAGGGATTACGCCCCACACTAGTTTCACGGGATTGCGCCCAAGGGTTTGTGGAAATATTACAAGAAATTTGCCTCACAAGGCTAATACAACAATTAAGCTGAAAGTTTCTCTCTAAAGGTTTACAAATATGCTTTTGTGAGAGAACAATGGAGAAGAGTTTAGAGAATGAAAGAATGGAAGTCTTAGGCCTGATTCTCTGACCCCTCAATCTTCAAATCAGCTCCAATTTATAGGATTTGGAAGAATATAGCCGTTACTTGCTGATTTGAGAGTCGTTGTAGAGTTCCTAGAAAACTACACTAGCGTGCCACTTTTCTTGCACGGCCGTGCTTCCCTTTTTCTGTATTTCCAACGGTCATTTTTGTGCTAGCACGGGCATGCGTATCTGTAACACACGGGCCTGTGTCATTTTTCTTCCATCCGCTTTTAGATTCCAGAAGCACGCATGGATACATGCACAATCAATACACGGCTGCATTTTGGCCTTGCACACGGGCGTGTGTTTTGTGCTACACGGCCGTGTGTGTCATTTTTCTTTGACACACGGTTGTGTCCTTCCAGCACACGGTCGTGTGCTTCCTTTAGCCTTGACACACGACTGTGTATCATTCTACACACGAGCGTGTGTCTTCAAAATTCCATGCATGGGCGTGTACGACCTTAACATTGCAATACACGGGCGTGTGCGACTCAATACACGGGCTTGTGCGGCTTCAAATACTGAATACACGGTCATGTGTGTCTTCAATTGCTCAGTATGCATGCATGCTCCTGCAAAACAACTTTTCAGCTCGATTTCGATCATGAACAAAGTTCATGCCAGGGGTAATTTGGTCATTTCATAAATTTTAACATATTTTCGGAATCATCAAAACACTAAGGGTTCAACAATTAGATTTTCAAAAATAAGAGCCCAAGCTTTAGTACCAATTGTAGAACTCCTTAGACTATATGGCAAATAACCTAAAGGGGTTGAATAGGTTATTTATAAAATTTTATAAATTAAAATCCTTTTCAACCAGAATCAATGAATCATTAACACAATAGCCACCAACCAAGCAATCAATGTAAACAACAATAAAGAAAATAAAAATCCAAAATAAAGAAAGGGAAGAGAGAAATGCTCAACCATTTATAGTGGTTTGAGCTTCTCCACGCCTTCTAATTTCATTAGTTTAAGCTTCTCCACTTGAAGATTTTCTTTCACAAACTTCAACTCTGAAATTATAATAGTTTTGACATAAAGGATTTCACCATTCTCACATTAGTTTTGATCATAAGGGATTATGCTCTTAACTTAGTTTTTGCATTATGTCCGACACTAGTTTTATGAGATTGCGTCCAAAGGTACATGAAAATTACAAAAAAATATTACCTCACAAGGTTGATACAACAGTTTAGCTCTCAAACAAACTCTCTTAAATAATTTACAATATAATTTTAGTGAGAGAAAATACTAGAGAAGAGTTGGAAAATGAAAGATGGAAAGCTAAGCTTTGGTTCTCTAACCTTTGAACTCTCAAATCATCTCCAATTTAGAGTGTTTTGAAAGAAATAGCCATTGAAGGTGATTTGAGAGTTGTTAGAGCATTCTGGATGTGTGCTTGATCGTGTTCCTCTTCTGCACGATCGTGCTCCTTTTATTCTACATTCCCAGCATCATATTCCTCTTATGGCTTGTGCCCACACAGGCGTGTGCTCCAAACACACAATCATGTGCCTTTGATGCTTTAATGCTTCAAGATTCTAGAAGGTCACATAGCTTCACGTACGATACCTATACGATCTTCACATGATTAACATTTTTCAAGTAACATAGGCGTGTGTCTAGTAAAGTTTTTCTTACATGAGCATGACTAAAACAATACGAGAGTATGCATCCTTAAGATAAGACACACGCACGTGCTCAAAAAACACACGATCATGCCAATTGCATTCTTTGCACCCAAACGTTTCGCATGTTGTGTGTTTCTTTCATTCCACACAACAACATTAAATATGCTTTTTTTGCTTTAGATGCCATAGAATTTAATCATATTTCTTTTGTGAAACAACACCCAAAGCTTGGACGATTCTTTAAATGATATACAAAGGAACAAGCCAAGTGAAAGAGTCTAAGGTGGAGCTTCTCTTCCATGAGTTTGAATTATTTGAAATGACGAAGGAAAAGAGCATAACAAAGATATACAATAGTTTTCAAACTTGGTAAATGACTTTAAAGGTTTGGGTAAAAAATTTAAAATCATTGAGTTGGTCAAGAAGATATTAAGATCGTTGCTAGAAGCATAGAGCATGAAAGTGACAATAATCAAAGAATCAAAATACTTAATCATGTTGGGCATGGACGAATTAATCGGGAGTCTTTTGACGCATGAAATGAAGTGGATGCTCAAGAAGGAGGAGAAAAAAAAGAAAAACATCACATTCAAGGTTGAGAAAAGTTCAAGTGAAGAGGAGGTACGATCAGTAGAAGAGGAGGTACCATTAGTAGAAGAGGAAAGCTCAATGGATGAAGAAGACTTGAAGATGCTCTCTAAGAAGTTCAACAAGTTTCGATCAAAAGGAAAGAAAAAGAAGAAAGAAAAAAATAGTAACTTGCTACTAGTATGGAAAGGAAGGGTATTACTGACAAAAAATGTGCTTAAATGAAGAAGAAGAAATTAAATAAAGAAGATTCTTATGCTTTGAGCAAAGAGGACTCGGATAACGAAGATGAAGAAGAATGAGTCTCCTTGTGCTTTCACATTGAGAAGAGATAAAGAAGTGGTGTAAAAAAGTCATCACTCCAAGTATTCAAACCTATAGTAACTTTGACACTTGGTTGATGATGACAACTTTTCCATGTTGTGTTTGTGTTGAATTGGTATGCATTTATATACTTGCCATGTTTGAGGAAATGAGTTGACTTGATGTAAGTATATGATGTATGATTATGTGTTACAATGTTGGTTAATTGTAATTCATGTCAAGTTGAGTTGACTTTGATTGCAAGTGGTATGAATTCACAAATTATATGTCCCCCATGGTCGAAACATGTAAAATTGATATATTTATAATATTTTGATCCAATTTTGCGCATAAAATGCTTTTATGTCCCCAAATTCCCAAAATTTGCAAAAATGTTTCAAAATAGGTCAAGTATGTTTCAATTTATCTCAAACAGGTTTGAAGTTTGATTTTAAAGTGTTTTAAATGATTTGAAACAAAGAAAAATCACTTTTGAATATTTTTGATGTGTTTTGAAAAATTTTGCTGTGTCATAATTGTAGTTTTCTACAGATTTCTAGGTTTTATAGGTTATACATGATCGTGCATATAGGTTACATGATTGTGCGTGTGCCATTTTCCCAGTCATAGGATAGTGCTTAAAACACACATGATTGTGCATGTCTTGTAATCAACATACATGACTGTGCATTACACAAAACTACAAAATTGTTGATAGATTTTTCAAATTTATTAAATTGTCTACAAATTTAGGTCCGTAAATGCTTTAAAGATCATATTTTGTGCATGAAAATGTTGAATTTATTGAAAATATTCATACAAAAAAGGGAAAAATGAAAAGATTGATGCTCCTTACTTGTTTAAGGTATAAAATTGGTTGATTTAGGGGGAGTGTTCATTATTGTTTTTTTATTTTTTTATGATAATTAAGGGGAGTTTAAACTGAGTTAAAAAGAGGGAAGTTAAATTATTTTTGATTGGAGAAGAATTTTTGGTGCTTAATTTGATTAAATTATTGGAGAGGGGAAGGAGAAATTTTTTTTTTTTTTTTTGTGTGCTTAAGTAAAAATATTTTAACATGCCTTTTTTTTTTATTTTTTATAACAAAAAGGGGAAGAATGTTATGGTATGTTAAAATGAAATGATTTTTTATTTTTTTATGACTTGTTGAAAATTTTTTAATAAAATTGTTATTGTGCTTTAATAGTATTTTAACATAAGTTTCGTCATTAAATAACAAATGAGGAGATTGTTGGACCCTGATGTGTTTTGAATTGATGCAAAACTTATGTTAAATATCTAACCAGTTATTGCATGATTCGATCCATGACAAAGAGAACCAATGTGTTTATTTTTGTGGAAATTGTCTGATGCGCGACCATGCATAATCAGATTGTATGACCATGTCAAGTAAGGACGTACTTTTGTGTATACCAAGTCATGCTTATGTAAGATAGTCTTTACTTAGTACACGTCTATACAACTTAGAGACACGACCATGCTGAGACAAAATTTTAGGCATGTGTGCTCTTGTGTGGTAGTCGTGCTCTTGCCCATGTTATCTTCTGTTGTACTTCAAGATTTATGTGTTTAAAGAAGACACATGACCATGTGTATGAGGTGCATGACTATGCGTATGAGGTCTATGACCATGCATATAGGGTGCATAACTGTGTATATAAAAAGCGTGACCATGTATATAAGGGCCATGATCATATGTATAAAAAACATAACTGTGTGTTGGGCACACGTGACCGTTGAGAAACAATTAATGAAGGAAACCTAACCATGCATCCATGGCACATGACCATGCATCTGTTTAGAATTTTCTACAAAAGTATATCAACTCCAATAGCTCTTTCAACCAAAAATCTATAAATTGGAGTCATTTCAAAGTAAAAGGGTTAAAGAATTGGGCCAATACTTTCATCTTTCATTCTCTAATCACTTCTTTACTTTCTTTCTCTAGAATTTAAGCCTAAACATTTTGAGAAAAACCTTAAAACTGAATTTTTCTATAAGCCTATTAAGAGACATTTTTTCTTCTGTTTTTCCACAAACCCTTGGGCTCATTCCCGAAAAAACTAGTATAGAGCGTAATCCTTAAAAAAACTAAGCTAAGGATGTAATCTCTTATTTAAAAAAACTAGTATAAGAAGGGTATAATCACTTGTGCAAAAAACTATTGTATCTTTGGGTTAAAAATAATGAAATAAAATCTTCAAGTGAGGATGCTTGGAGTAATGAATGTAGGAGGCACAAAGAAGCTTCAAACCACTCTAAATTGATTGAACATTTTCTATTTATTTCTTTTTTTATTTTATATTCACTTGTTTTTTTATTGTTGAACGTGTGCTTGGCTTATGTTATATTGATTATTTGTTTGGTTGATTGATTTTGGTCGAGAAGATTTTAATTCGCAAAAGTTTTTAAACAACCTATGACTCCCTCTTTTTTTAGGTTATTGCCATTTTTCTATTGGGGTTTAACAAATTTTTATAACCATTTTTAAGTTTTAATTTCTTCACTAAATTGGTATAACCTATGATTAGTAAAACATATAACATTATATTTTGTTTTTAAACATGTTAATAATCTTAATAACTAAATCTCAATCTTCCTATCAAAAAATAAAATAAAATAAAATTTTTAATAACACAAGAATAATCCAAATGATTACAATTATATGTACTATGTAAGAATTTTAACTATTATTGATGCTTGTTTTTCAATATTTCTTTAATTTGTTTATGACAAATTCTACTACATTAATATTTCTCTAAATATTCAGGTAAGTTTATGTTAGTTTGGGTTACTTTAGTATCAACTAGATTTCTTCCTATTTAAATTGTTTAACCTAAATTAAATCTAAACCAAATATTTTTGGGATCCAGATGTACCACATACTTAAAAGAATCTATTTTTTAAAGACACCTTAGAAAAGTTAAAAAAGAGAAAAACCTCTATCTTTTCAAGACAAAATATGATAGTTCAAAGCCATAACTTTCAAATTCTTTCTACTAAAATATATATTGTTTGGATCAAATAAAAAAAAAAAAAGCTTTAGACCTAGTAGTTTGTGTCATCAGATAATATTTGTGTCATATCAATTCAAATTTGAGGTAAAAAAATCCTTAATATTAATCAAACCCTAATTAAAATCGTATCAAAATCTTCCAATCGTAACATAACATAACATTTTATTTTGTTTACAAATGACTCAAAAAAATATATACAGGACTCTATAAAACACAATAATAATGTTAATAACCAACTATTATTCTTAGTATCCAAAAATGAAATTTAATTCTTATATAAAATCAAGAATAATAATAGTAAATACAACTATATGCACTATGTAAAAATTTTAACTATGGCTAATACTTGTTCTTTTACATTTCTTCAAATAACCTCTAACAAATTCTACTATAACAGGGTAGCTCAAGTTAGTTCGGTGTCAATCTAAACGTTATCTAATTTAGTTTTGAGTTATGTTGAGTTAATCTTAACTAAATTTCATGTAAAAAAAAAAAAAAAAAAAAAACTCAAATTTAATCTGATTATTTTTTGTGTTGTGCCATATTAAGTTAACAAGCCGTGTTGAAAATTGCATGTTCTAGAATAAGCCATATTTTTTTTTTCGGTAATAATTGTCGAAGAAAACATAAATTTTTTGGCAATAAACGTATCTATTAGTAATAATCAACTAAGAAAACACATATTTTTTTGGTTTTTTTATATACATATATTTTCTGAAAGTAGAACAATTTAAACAATAAACTTTATTAAATATGTTTTTGTATTATATTTTACTTGTAAATAAATTGATGATGCATTGAATTATTGAACATATAGCAACGGGTGCATGCATTATTTGGGGTGTGAAATTTTGAATAAAAATTTTGAAATGGTGAGTTCTTCTTCTTAATAATAAAAAGAAAATTAAGCCCCAAAGAGTGGGTTGAGTGACAAACTAAAATAAAATTTTTTATTTTACTCACCAGCCCTTAATGATCAAGAATTGATAAACCGCAAAATAATTTATTACTTCTGGGCCTGGCCGAGCCCATCTCGCTTAAACAATGGGCCAACCCCATCCAAATCAGTGCATTTGACCACCTTTAAAATTCCTACCTTAGGTTGTTAACCATATTTTTTAATATCTAAATAATATTTTATATTTTTATAAAATTTATTTTATTATTTTATAAAAGTTTTATTAAAATGATAAAAGTATCTTTTTAACTATAAAAATTTTATTATTGATCGTTAAATTTAATCTACAAATAAGTATTTAAATTTTTAAAAGTTAAAGAGTGAAAATTTTGATTTTACAAACAACCTTGGGTGAGAATTAGTCTTTGGCCTTTGTTATATTATATTTATATAGTCACCTTTCCTAATTCCACATTCAGGCATCGATCGTCATGTTGTGGTTGTGGCCTTATTTTAATCTCATATACTTATTATGCCTTCAACCATGATAATTGACTGTTGGCTTCACTAATAGTTTCAAATCTTTGACTCAAGGGTTTAGTCTAGTGGTAAGGGTAGGAATCATCCAAAATAGTTAGAATTCAAGTTGTGATAAAACTGATAACCTTTGATTTACTTGGTTTATAGTTGCGTTTCAGTGGTCACAAGCCTCCAATTTTATTCTGTCTGATTAGATATGAATGATCAACTGATATAGATAAGAGTTCTCGGATCATCAAAAATTAAAAAACATTTACAAATCTTTTTCACTTTCTCAATAAAAATGTCACTGGTTTTTTTTTTTTTTTTTCCTTCCCGATGAACATGGTTTTTATAGTTAGCTAGTCATAGTATTAGTTGCAACCAAATTTACTATGCATGAGATAAAATCAATCTGAAGTATGATTGACAACCTAATTATAAATCATTTCCTATTATTGGGCCATGTTTGTTTGTGTCTATCAGGTTTTAAATTAAAGACTCTTATCTTGAACTTGATTCAAATTAGAATCGTATTAAAATTTTTTAACCCCAATCCAATATAAATTATGTTCGGATTGAATTGATACAATTCAAATTGATTTAGAATTACTACTATTTCCACTCTTATAACTATTTTTAAGTTTTAATTTCCTCACTAAATTGCCCCATCCTACTATTAATAAAACATATAACATAATATTTTATCTTATTTATAAAATATCTAAAAAATTATATATCAAAACCTTTAAAACACATTAATAATCTTAATAACTGAATCTCAATCTTACTACTAAAAAATAAAATAAAATTTTTAAATAACACAAGAATATGTAAGAATTTCAACTATTGTTAATGCCTATTCTTCAACATTTCTCTAATTTGTCCATAACAAATTCTACTATGTTAATATTTCTCTAAATATTTACGAAAGTTATGTTAGTTTGGATTACTTTAGTATCAACTATAATACGATTTAATTTAGTTTTGAATTATATTAAATTAAATTTTGTACGAAAAAAATTAACACTTGACCAGATATCTTTCTTTCCGTGTTAAGTTAATGGTTGTATTGAAAATTGTTTAATCTAAGTTGAATCCAAACCAAATATTTTTGGGACCCAGGTGTACCACATACTTAAAGAATCCATTTTCTTAAGACACCTTGTGAAAGTTCAAAAGGAGAAAAATCTCTATCTTTTGAAGACAAAATATTATAGTTCAAAGCCATAACTTACACATTTTTTGGGCTTTGGGCTTCTCTTTTTTTTTTAAATTTTTTTATTGTTTTCTTTTCTCTTCACTCATACTGGACTTGCTTATTTGGGCTTGGGTTTTCTCCTTATTTATGTTTTCTTAAGCAGGCTTTGGGTTCAAATTAATTTTGATGGGTTATGACTTTTGCTCGTTTTGTCCTCGGTTCAACATTTCACAAGCTTTAAGCCAACCCCTAAATTGATATTTTATAAGGTGAAATGAAAATTTTACATAACATTAAGGACTTAATTGATTATTTATCATGATGTTTTTGTTTTTTGGGGTGGGGCGGGAATGAGCTCATATAAGATTTAATTGATATTTTATAATGTTAGGGTGAAATATAAATTTTGTATAATACAGAACAGTTAATTGTTTATTTATCATGTTGGGGGTTAAATGAGAATTTGTTATATGGGAGTATATTGATATTTTACTATATAGGGGTTAAAAACTTGAAATATAAGCCTAATCCTTAAACTCTAAACCTAAAACTATGAAAGTAAACCTAACTATAAAATGTAACCCTGAGTTCCAAACACTAAACCTAACTCAAAACTCAAAACTCAAAATTGTAAACTATAAATATGAAACTTTAAACGTAAAACTGAAATTATAAACCTAAATCTAAATGTAATTGTAAACTTTAAACTTTAAAACTTAAACCACAAACACAACATAAACAAGACTCGTAAATCTAATCTAAAACCTTAAATTGTAATATTTAAACCCCCAAAATGTAAAGTTCATAGACTTTACAATTGTAAACCCAAAAATGTAAAATTGAAATTAATATATAAGATATGCAATTGAGGATTGATATATTGTTGTTATAGGGTCGGTCAAAATGTCGGGGTATATTTGGTTTGTTATGAAGGTGAATGGGTGGAAGATAAGAATGAAAAGACAATGACTTATATTTGAGGGTAACAAGATGTGATTAAAATCTTAGAGGGCACAATATTAGGAGAATTTATCTAATTGTTTTGTGAAATTCTTCAGATAGACTGAAGACAAAATAAGATTGGGTTATCTATGAGACTAACAAATTTTAAAAATTAAAAGCCTTTGATGATTATATGTGATCGACATGTAGAATATCTTATTAGACTTTTTATTCATTTAAGAGTGTGTTACACTGTATGTTAATGCTACTCATTTAATGATTCTTTCATCGACATCATATAACTATTATGATTTCTAACAACCACATGTAATGGACCAAGAATTCAAGAGGGTCCCTGCAAATGTTAAATATGGAGGTAATGCATACAACTTGGATAAAATGATGATGATTATATTGATAACACGATAGGGGTTCCTACAACAAAAAACAATATAAAGAAGAATTAATGATGCTTACTTTTATGGTCTACATGATATACCTATGCGGGATTCCTTTGGCTGTAAGAATGACCAAGATGATATTCCCATCGAAGAATAAGAGTTTGAGAAGAAAATGCATGTACAGTATACTATAGTAGGTCCAAATAGTGCATAAAAGCCAAATATTATGTATGGTTATGTAGAACTATATGTGTAAGATATATCAATCACAAAACTTAAATTATTGCCTATTTTCCTTGACTTGCCTTTTGTGTTGTGAGCCTCAAGAGTCCAAAGAGATAGGAATAATTATAAAGTGAAAGACATATTTTTCCAACAAATAAAGTATTATAGATGTATTCAAAAGATATTCCATAGAGAACAAATACCAGTTTAAAGTGATGAAGTCAACAATAGATAAATGAAAGGTGATATGTCATAATCAACCGTGTGGATGGTGTGTGCATGTGACTAAAATTGGAGAGTCAGAGTTCTTCCAATTATGAATCATGGTAATTGAACACACATGTACAAAAGATCAAATAATACCATATTATTGACAAGTTGGAGCCTAAACATTAGGTCAGATATTGGCTAAGAGGTTTAGACCATAGAAAATTATAGTAGACATTACACAAAAGTACCAAATCAACATTTCTTATTCCCAGGCATGGTAAGCCGAAAATTAGGTACTTAGAGCACTTTGAGGTATACTAAATGAGTCATTTGCCTTGCTACCAAACTACTATTTTAACTCAATGCATCATAACCTTGATACTAGTACAAATATTAAGGCTAATGAATATCGTAGATTTAAACAAGTTTTCATGGATATGGACTCATTGTTATTATAGCACTGCACATTATAGAGAGATTTACACAAAAAAATTCAATAAGTTATGGGGCCAATCCTAATGGATTGTTGTGGACCCTTTCGTAGAGTTTTCTTGCCACCATGTTATTCATTGTTATGACAATAATCCAATGAACAGAGATAGACGTCCATAATAGGGAGTGGCCATCATTGAAAAATATTGTAGTTGATGCTAACAACTTGGTCATATGTGAATCACATGTAAAACCTTTTCATTGAAAGTTAGCTTTGTGCCTTGTGGTTCATCGAGGTGTTTTATAGGCGAAGGACCATCACGTATCAAGGATTGATTACTTTCACCTTTTTTCATTGTACTTGTAATATGTTTTTTTTTAAAAAATTTGTAAGTTGTTTATTTCTTAAAATATATTGAACTTGGGTATTTTGTTGGTTTCACTTTTTTTTTTTGTACATGTAAATTGTTAATTTCTTAAAATATGATACATTTGTCATATATAGACTTAATTATTATGTGATTTTAATGATGTTTCATTTTTCATTATCTCATATATAATAGATACGTATCATGCATCAAAAGCTAAATACATGCATATACAAGAATATCTAACAACAAATATATGCACCAAATAAATGTGAAAACAAATAAATGATTGAAGTAATTTCCAAAAACCATATACAGACACTTATAACTATAACAAATAATATATCTCATTAAATCTAGGTGAAAAATATTTGCGCTGCAAAACATTGGCTTGTCTGTATTGTGTCCTAGTCTCCATCATCCATGACTTGATCTAATGTGAGACATTCAATGAAGTGTAACATATACATGCCATAATCACCGGATTTGACCTTTTATTGAGGGACATCAACCCTTCTCGACAAAGTGAATGGATTAAAAGGAGATAACACCTTGATGACCTCCTAGTATCAAGTCTTTCATATCATGTATGATATTGTAGTTGTGTACATCTTCATCCACTTATTGAAACTGTCAACACTCTTTGAAGAGTCATACATGGGCATGTAGCATCCCTGTTTTAGAAAAGCCCTTAGGGGAAGAGTTTTGGGGTTAGAAATAAAATCTAGAAGTAGATTGAGAGTCTAGAAGAGTTCAGGGGTGAGTTAGTAAGTTTTCAAAGCCTGTGTGGCTTTCGTATGATTCCTTTAGGGAGGATTCGATCACGCGAATACACGAAAAATGAATAGTCTTCATTTTCTCATGTGCACACCCGTGCAAGTGGCATGTATATAAGAAAGCCGAGAGAATTGACATTTTATTTCTCACCCACTTTCCATTTCAGTAACTCTTCCTTTTGTTTCAGTTCCTCCCAACCTTAGAGAGGAAATCCAGCCAGCCATAGCTCCCGATCAAGCTAGAGAGCAAAGAGATTAGTCGAAAGAAAAGCTTCCAGAGGCAATGGCGTGAGGTAAGTGTTCGCTTACTTCTCCTTCAGTTTCCCAGCTTGTTTTGATGAAATGTGTGGCTTGGATGATTCCATTGCATGTTGATGAGTTTGGTGTATGCGAATATGTTGAGATGATGATGAATTTCCATCCTTGAACCTTGCATGCAAACTTGATTTTGTTTTAGTGAGAGAATTGCTAAGCTTCCATGGCAGATTCTTTGTGAGTTGATGCATGTTGAATTGGATGTTTCAAATGTGTTTATTGAGGTGCTGGGAATATGTGTTAGAAGTGAATTTGTGATTGATTGAGAAGTGGTTAAAAATTTTGCATTTTTCCGACAAGTGTTCTTGTTGAAGAACAAGACGCACGATCGTGTGCCTTTGTATTTCTAGGAGCACACTCGTGTGCACACTGTGTGCATAGCCAGAATTGCAGACACACGCCCGTGTGTCCTGAGGGACACGCCTGTGTGCATGTTGTTTTAGAGAAATTACCCAGAATTCTAGTAGCTTGCACGGTCAGCCACACGACCAGCGCACGACCCCGTACGTCTGGGCACACGCCCATGTGCCTTGAACCTGCACGCCCGTGTGTGAGTCATGCACGCTCGTGTGCTTTGTCCACACGCCTGTGCATCAACAGATTTTCAGAAAAAAGTATGAAATTGATTTAATTAAGCATGAAAAATCAGTTTAATGACTAAAATGCTTCATATAAGCATCAGATAAGCAGAGATTCAGATAATAAAGCTGCATATGCATACCATAGTATGACATGTAGCTTCAGAGAGGATCAAGGGATCCAAAATCAGTAGTATTCAGTATTCAGAACCTAATGTACAGGTAAGAGTATGGGTGAACTCGAGGGGGCATATATGGGAATCAGCCTTCTGACACCAGTCAGATTGTTTAACATTCAAATTCAGCCTTCTGACACCAGTCAGATCGTCCAATACAGTATATTTAGCTTTCTAGCCAGTAACTAGACTGTTTAGCCCACATGGCCAGGATGTCGAATCCCTGTGTTCACCAGTCTGATCAGTACAGCAAGTACCTTCGGGTACATAGAGATATCCAGATGCATGCATCCATAGTATTTTCAATTAGCATGACATGACATACACATCATGACATGAATAATATTAATATCAGTAAATGAATAAAATTCAGATTAATCAGTTTTAGATTCCAGCAAACGCATAGATATATGAATAGGGCCGAGGCCAGGTATGTTTGTGAATGTATGTTGCTTGCTTGGGTTTTGAGGGAAGTAATGAGCGCTTACTGGGTAATCTTTATCACTCATCCCCCTCCTTCTTCCATCCTTTTCAGGTGTTCATACTATTACCGAGGATGGGTGGTTCGAGGCTAGCGGGAGAGGGCCCATACCACAGTTTTGAGTATGTACTTTTCAGTTTTGGACCTGATGGGTCATTTTGTAAATGTTTCTATGTACTCAGATATAAAACAGTGTACAGAACAACATGTATATATATGAAAAGGCCAGTATGGGCTCATTATGTATTTTCAGTGTATGTATTTCAGCTTCCGCATGTGTACAGATTGTATTGTAGTAGTTTTAGAAAATTTTATTTTCTGTAGGATTCCCGTCACGGGTATCCGTATTTTCAGATTATTAATAAAAAGCTCCCCAGTATTCAGTAGCAGGGGTACTTGTGGCAGTGGGTCCTACAAGACATCATCCACGCACGAAGATTAAGGACACCACACACCCAATATGTGTTCTTAAAGTTAATAAGGATGAAAACCTAGAAACACAGTACGATTAATATTATTATTAATTTTTATGTAAAAATTGATGTTAAAATTAGTTAAATATGAAATTATTTACATACCTTATCCATCTTACTCCATGCCTTGAAATGTGTGGTTGAATGTATGGTACTTTCAATCAATGACTTGTATATGTTCAAACACACATATTAATTATAAGTAACTTGAAATTCCTTAAACTTGAATGCGAGATATGCTATAAAAAATGTGTGAACTATGGTCTAGTTCTGTCGGATCTCATTCACTCTATCATACTAATGGCATTGGAGGATAGCCAAAAAGGCATTAATATACTGTATACGAAATAAAATATGTTAGCTAGCAAGCTATCAACTTGCAAAAAATGGTCCAATTTGTTATGGACAATACATTAAACACATCAATAAACTAATACTTTGGTTTAATAACTATTTTCCAGAACTGGTCTTTCGATTCAAATCCAGTGCCATGTACATCCCACGTGTTCATTCCCTTAACATTGTCATACCATGTCTTCATTTTTATCGTGATAAATGAATTGTAAGATCTAATTGTTGCTCAATAAACTTTTTTATTATTAAGGTCGGTGAACAGATTAAGTTTATGTTGACTTTTCCTCACCATTCAACCATGTATGATGCATACAATCTGATTAACAAAAGGACATTATATTGGAAAATACTAGCATACTGTTATTAGTAAATATATTATAACTTTTTACATCAAGCTTGATTCACACATACCAAAAGAATTGTGGGTCAGGTGTCTGGATTATCATTCTGAAAGATCAGATCGACCTTCATATTCTAAGTGGTGTTAACTGATTCCTATATGTTCTACTTCATAATCTAATTATCTAGATATCAGATACCTATATGTAAATGACAAAATTAGAAAAGGTCATAGTATATGGCTACTTACTATTCCCTGAGTGGTCTGACATCGTTGTTTGACTTCTGGAGACCAACTCAATTATCTCATTTAAAATTTTCACTTTTTCTTGCAACAAAAATTAAAAAGATTTAAGCTTGAATATAAGTATTGACATATAGATATAATAATCTTATAAAAATTTTACTAACCTTTGGAGAGGTGTTTAGTAAGGTACCACCATCTTTTTGAGATGGAACATAATCTATAACATGGAAAAGAAAAAGTCATTTACTATTAATAAATCATGAGTAGAGTTTGAAAAAATCCATGGTCACTTATCTCACCCTGTATAAGGTACTTTAAGGTGGTAGGGTCTTCTTGTGATGGGACATCAATAGGGTCAAGTTAGGTATTAGTTGACTACAATACCAAAAAAAAAGTCAAATAATATGAATAGATCGCAATAACCATTTTGAAAAATCAAAATTTACACACTTTAACCTGTGCAGGCTATTCTAAAGTGGCAAGGTCTGCCTATGATAGAACATCAATGAGGTTGATTTGGATATTAGTTGCCTACAACACAAAAAAAAAAAAAAAAGGCCAGTTAATTATATTAACAATATAAGAACTAATGTTAAAAATAACTGTAACTTGCTTTATTTGACACAAGTTGTTTAGAGGTGGTAGAATTTACCTATAAAGGAATATCAACAAGGTCGATCTCGATGTCAATAGCCTACAATAAGAAAAATAGTAAATTAAACATTGATATATTACAAATACAAATGTTAAATAACAACCATTACATATTGTGTCCTGCATATTGTCTTGTGACTTAACACCTTTAACATATGGACCCTTATTGACCCTCGTTCCTTGTGACATGATGAGCAATAATTAATTGTGACATTTTTTAATGACATAATTAAAAACTAGCATATTTATTTATATTATACTGATCTTATAAGCAGAGTGAGCCTTGATTAGATTGAGTTGATCCTCTGTCCATGTCAGTTGTTATTAAATTTCATTTAGTTACCTTTATATGTCATGTAGTTACCCTTTAAATGATCCTCGAATCGATCCAATCGACTTTTTAATAAAACTATATTTTCTTATTTTTTTCACATATTAATATATAATAGTATCACAAACAAACTTACTTAAATATATTTATTTTGCAGAAGCTTAAACCATATATCGTTCATACATTGCAAAAGCATAAAACTTTTATCATTCTTTACTGAAAATCTCATGTATTATTAATGCATAAAAATGCCAAAAAACATAAATGTGAAATTGTAATAAAATTGAAATAGAATCAAAACGTAATATTAATAAAGTGTAACTGTACAAAAACACATGAAAACTGTACAACTCTGTAACATCTAATCACATGATATCCCATTTAGACCTATCTTATAGTACTATTCAACAATTCAAACATGATCCGCAAGGAAAGAAAATTTTGGAGTTACTCAGTAAACATTTCTTAATCTTATATACATATATAATCCTACCTTTTGGCATTAATATCTTATCATACTTCTGATCTTGTTTTTTGTGTTATATTCTTTACTTGTCTTATTACTTTTTATATTGTTTTTCCTTTTGATCATGTCATGTCATGTATATCATAATATAAAACATGCTAAAATTTATGACTTGACCCAAAAGCTTACTTTCTTAAAACATATTTTTTGAAACTCATATTTGATCCAAAGATCTCTTAAAAAACCATGTCATAATTGATCTAAAGATTGCATCATAAACTTTAATTAAAATCTTTATTTCTCATAAAGAAATCATGCATACAATTATTTCTTAAAACATTTGTATTGATCAGACTGATGAATATAGAAATTCGAGACCCCAACTATGTGAGTTCAATTAATGCACAACCAACACTTTTTTGTAATAAGCTTGGTTTTTGATCATGTCTTTTCTAATAAACATTCGTTTCTCTCTCTAATGGGCATATAAACTCATAGATGTTTTCTTGTATCTATCCCTAGAAGTTGTTCGAAATATCAGGTTTTCTATTTTGAAAACTTATACATGTAAAACATTTATTTTCCTAAAACCTTGTTTTGAGATACTCTGTTATGTGTTGCTTATCAAACATTAAAGCTTAACATATTCTTAAAACCATTATTAATATTTCTTAATAGTGTTTCTTATTATTATAAGATTTCTCCTATATTTTCTTTATTAATTCCATCATTAAATTTATAATTTTCCTTTTCATTAATTTGAGTAATATTTTGGAATTTTCTCTTAATTTTCGTTATTTAATATTCTATCATTTTCTGTAATTTAAAATAATTAATTTTTGAAGATGCTTGTACTACAGAGTCGTGAAGTATAAGGTTGTACAGTTGTGTCCTCTCTAAACTCCACAGTTAATGTGACCTTGACACATGCATGTGACCATGACTTAGCATCTTATAGTCATGTCTCTAGTAAGACAACACTATTGCTTCTCTAGTCATGCATTCTATAGCATCACAATTCATAACATGCACGATTGTGATACTATAGAATGCGACCATATGACTGTACGTCTTCTCGAATGCAAGATTTTTGCACCGTGTTCTACTACTATAGATCTTGGTTAACAGCCATGGATCCACTGACTTCTCCACTCAAACCATATCCAAACACATTTAACAATGTTGAATCATCAATATATAATAATTATCCATCAATTCTTAATCAATTACTAGCCAAAATGCATCATTATTTGCATTAAAGCTCTCAATTCATTAATCAAACCAAATAAACATCCTAAGCATGTTTATACTTAATCACATCATCTCAGATCATCATTCAACATTGGATCAAAGTAAAGTCACAACAACTGTGCACCTAGAAGCAGCACTCTACAATACATATATCATTTCCAGTTAAGCATGTAATTAGCCTAAGTCTAAATGGATTAACAACATAACTTATTAGATCTTGTTACATGCTTTGTTAATTACATTAAATCAACGTTATTACATAATAAGTATCATTAAAGAAGCTCATACAACAATTGATTAAGCTTCCTCACAATTACAACAAACAAACAGAGGAAGAAAGGTAAAAAATACTTACTAATGGTTATATAATTGTTGAGCATTCTATTTAACAACTAAAATTTAATTGCTAATAATGATTAAAATAGTTGGAAGTTATCCTAAATAAGTAAACACAAAATGAACTCAATTAACAATTAAAACAATTTAGTTGCATAATATACTTTTTTTGGTAACCAAAATAATAGTTGTAAAACGGTTTTTTGGCGGATGTATGTTTGATTATTTTTGGTTTTAACATTTTGTAACTACTAATTTAATTACTAAAACGATACTTTCGCTTTTAAATAATATAGCCACTCAATGTTTTTGTTTGATATACTTTTCCCATCATTGGTTTTGTCATTTTATTAATTAGTTTTTTCAAATTTTTTGGTTTTATATACGCCATAAAGAAAAAGTTGATACAATATTACAATCGTTTGAAAAATATTATGGTAATTATGTAACAATTTCTATGAAAATATATACCTTCATTACTAAACAACCATAATTTGATATATCAACACTTTCATTTGTGCATAATGAAAGTATCAAAGAGCTCCCCCACATATTTAATCTAAGCTATCAAAAGAGCTCATGTATTTCTAAAAAGAATATGTTTATAGATAAACAACAAAAAGTTATTGTATTTATTGCTAGACAACAAAAAATGCACATGCAAGTGAAAGAACTTAAAACCCAGAAAGTCAAACTACATAAAGACTTCAATTAGATAGAGAGTGATAAGCTTGAGATGGAGATGTTACACAGAAAGTCAAGTTTTTTGGCAAATTCATCATTTTGTTTTGGTTTTTGTCAAGTTCTTTGATTTTTTTGCTTTTTGTTCTTAAAAAACTTTTTCTTGCCCTTCTAATTCTTTAATTTTTTCCCCTTGTTCTTCAATTTTACGTCTTAATTCCATTGTTTGTTTGGATGAAGCATGGGAAGCATGATGTTGAGACAAACAAAATGCAAAATTCTTGTTAAATCCTGAAGCTTTCCCAAGAACTTCTTCACAAATTTCTTTTTCATTTCTTTCAAATTCTACAGCTCTAGATTCTTCTTGCAACTAAAGCATTTTCTCCTAACATAAGAATATGCATAATCACTAGTCATCTCTTTCAATAGCATATATAATTTTAGTTTAAATGGACCATTAACTGTAACTTAATATTCTTTTAAATTTACCGTCATTTCATAATGTATGCAGCCCGCAAGTAACACAGGCATGATTTAATACCCGTAATACCTGTAAAAGTAAAAAGTTCTATAATGTATGCAATAATCAATCGTACTTGCAAGTAAAAGAGGTCTGATTTTTATCATGAAATTAGGTATTCAGAATGGAAAAAAAAAAATGCAGGACTATTTTAAAGGACAATGATAAAGGGTTGTGAATGAATATGGAAATCCTAAAATACTTGTCAGAGTAAAAGTTCCTTCTAATTTTTCCAATAATCAAGCCAACTTGCAAGTGAAATAGGTAAGATTTTTATAATAAAATTAGGTATTCAGAATGGCTAAAAAAAAAAAAAAAAATGCAAGACCACGATAGAATTTAACAAATTATAAATGAAAGTTGATGTTTTTATAATAATCTACCAAACATGTTGACCAACTTGAAAGAGAAAATATGATTTTTATTTCTCTCAATATTTTTACAATCAGCATATACGAAGAGAATTTATATTACAATTGAGCTAGAAACTAGAAAGTAAATAAGGAGACTAATTAGCTCTAACCTAGGTAATAAAAGATATACAATAATTATATACAATAGTTGTACAATCTCTAATCTAGGAAAGGAAGAGGATTTTAAGGGAATAAAATCTCAACACTCCCCCTCAAGTTGGTGCATAGATATCATACATGCCCAACTTGTCAAGACACTTTAACAATACTTGACTTGAAACCGCCTTAGTCAGAATATCGGCCAATTGATCTTCAGATCGAATCTTTGGCAGCTCCAAAGTTTTCTCTTCTAACTTCTCTTTGATGAAAAATCTATCCACCTCAACATGTTTTGTTCGGTCATGTTGGACTGGATTATGAGCAATATCACATGCAGCTCTATTATCGCAGTACAACTGAATTGGTCGCTTAGTTGAATAACCCAACTCTTGTAGAAGGAGCTTCAGCCACAAAGCTTCACAAAGTCCAAGTGCCATACCCCTAAATTCAGCTTCTGCACTTGAGCGAGCAACAACGTTTTGTTTTTTACTCCTCCAAGTAACTAGATTACCTCCCACAAATGTAAAGTAACTTGAAGTCGATCTCTTATCATCTATTGCTCCTGCCCAATCAGCATCTGTATACACCATGATGTCTTGATAGTTCAAAGTTTTGGTGAATAATATTCCTTTTCCAGGAGCAGATTTTATATATCTCAAAATACGCATGACAACATTCATATGTTGTTCACCAGGATTGTGCATATATTGACTTACGACACTCAAGGCATAGGCAAGATTTGGTCTTGTGTGTGCTAAGTACATCAGTCTTCCTACAAGTCTCTGATATCTTCCTTTATCAGTTGGCACTTGATCAGCTTCAATACATAACTTCAAGCCTTCTTCTACGGGAGAATTAGCTGGTTGACATGTTGACATACCAGTTTCCTGTAATATATCTAATGCATATTTTCTCTGAGATAAGAAAATACCTTTCTTAGATCTAGAAACTTCAATTCCAAGAAAATATTTCAGGGAACCAAGGTCTTTCATTTCAAATTCTTTTGACAAGTATTCCTGTAGTGCCTTTCTTTCTTCTGTATCATTTCCTGTAACCACCATGTCATCCACATATACAATAAGGGCAGTGATCTTACCCTGTCGTTTCTTCAAAAATAAAGTGTGGTCTGAGTTGCATTGATGGTATCCAAATGCTTTCATAGACTTTGTGAATCTTCCAAACCATGCTCTTGGAGATTGTTTCAGCCCATATAATGATTTCTTCAGTCTGCACACCTTTTTGCTATGACTTTCTGGCATCATACATCTTGGGGGAAGTTCCATATAAACTTCTTCAGATAATTCTCCATGTAGAAAGGCATTTTTGACATCAAATTGTTGTAGTGGCCAATCCAAGTTTACAGCTAAAGACAATAATACTCGAATAGTGTTGATTTTAGCTACAGGTGCAAACGTCTCTGTATAATCAATTCCATAGGCTTGTGCATATCCCTTTGCCACCAGTCTTGCTTTGAATCATTCAATAGTGCCATCTGCTTTATATTTCACAGTATAAATCCATCGACAATCCACTGGTTTCTTTCCATTTGGACAATCAACCAAATCCCAAGTTTTATTCTTTTGCAAAGAGCTCATTTCTTCATTCATAGCATTTTTCCATCTTGGATCAGCTAATGCTTCCTGCACACTGTTAGGAATATATACAGTAGATAATTGATTCACAAATGACTGATTTGATTCAGATAGATTTTGGTTAGACACATAATGGCTCAAAGGATATTTAACTTTACTAGAGAGTTCAGGTTCATATGTAGGTTTAGGAATACCTCTATTGACACGATTTGGTAGTTGTTTTCTGGGTAACTCAGCTTCAAGAATAGGAACATCCTCGACGGGCGATTGGTGTGATGTATCAGCGGGAAATTCAACCTCATCAGTTGAAGAACTTGTATTCTGTGATTCAATTATCTCTTCAGTTCTGGTTGATCTTGAATTCTGTGTTTCAATAACTTCCAAATCTTTATCCATATTAAGGTCCAAAGCAACATCACTGTTATAACCAAGATTAAGGTCCAAAGCAACATCACTGTTATAATCAAGATAATCAAGACTCTGAATTTCCTTCTGATGTTCCCTCTAAAATTCAGAATCTGTAGGAAAATACATTGAATCTTCATGAAAAATCACATCCATTGTTACGAACATTCGTTGTGTTGGAGGATGATAACACTTGTAGCCTTTCTGATGCATAGCATATCCTAAGAAAGCACAGCGTAAAGCTCGAGGGTCTAACTTACTTCGCTGATGTTTGTGAAGATGGACAAATATAACACACCCAAAAACATGAGGAAGTAAATCAGGGACTGTTGGAGTAACCACAACATCAGTAAGCGCTTTAAATGGTGTTTGAAAGTTAATGGAGCTTGAAGGGGTTCGATTAATTGAGTGAACTGCAAACATAAGAGCTTCTCCCCAATAGGACACCGACATATGTGCTTCAATTAAAATGGCCCTAACAACCTCTAATAAATAACGATTTTTCCGCTCTAAAACTCCATTTTGTTGAGGGGTGTTAGCACAGGTTGTTTGATTAACAATACCTTGTAGTTCTAACAACTGTTGAAGTTCAGAACTTTGATATTCCCCTCCATTGTCACTGCGCAGAACCTGAATCTGTCTATTATACTGAGTTTTGACCATTTTATGAAACCTCTGAAATAACAAGTTTACTTCACTTTTAGACTTCATTAACCACAACCAAGTCATCCGAGTACAATCATCAATAAAAGTAACAAACCAACGGGAACCACTCAAGGTTGGAACTTTAGATGGACCCCACACATCAGAGTAAATAACTATAAACGGAAAAGGACTTTTATTTAATCTTAATGGAAATGAAGTTCGATGACTTTTTGCAAGTTCACACACATCACAACAGAAACTAGAAAGATCAACATGTTCAAACAAATTAGGGAATAATCTTTTAAGATAGCCAAAAGATGGATGCCCCAACCTTCGATGCCAGAGCCAAATTTCAGATTCATTCTTCTTTTTAAGGCCTTCCACTACCAAAACTTCATGCAACTTGTTAGAACTTTTCGATGCCAAGTCTAAATAGTACAAATTTCCTCGCCTAACACCACAACCAATCGTCTGTTTTGTTTGGATGTCCTTAAAAACACAAGAGTCAGGCCAAAAAATTACAATACAAGATAATGCTTTGGTTATTTGAGAAACAGATAAGAGATTATAATCCAAAGATGGAACAACCAACACAGAATCAAGGTTTAAGGTATTAGTGAGTGATAAAGAACCTTCCCCAATAATTGAGGAGTCATTACCATCAGCAGTAAAAATATTTTTTTGTGAAGAGGTTCTAAGATTGGTAACCTATCTTGAATCAAACGTCATATGATCAGTAGCACCAGAACCAATTATCCATGCATTATTAAAAACAGGTGCAAAAACATTTAAGGCCTTACCACAAGTGTCAGTAGTTGTAATCAGCGCTGAACCTTCTTTAATAATATTATCATTAGTTCCAGTAACAGCAGTGACTGAATTCTTGGAATTCTTTCTTCGAGATGCTCTACTATGATCCCACCATTCTGGATATCCCACAAGTTCATAGCAATGCTCCTTTGTATGTCCAGTCTGATCGCAATGTGTACACTTGTATTTAGATTTTTCAGTACCTTTGGTAGTCTTTGGTTGATTTCGAGTCATCATTACTATAGCCTCAGTGTTTCCAATCTCCACGTTCAATGTCATATGACGTACTGCTTCTCGTCGAATTAATGAATAACATTCTTCCAAACCTGGAACTGGTTCTTTGCATAAAATTTCCCCACGAACATGTTCAAAGTCGTTGTCCAAGCCCGCAAGAAATATATGCACTCGTAATCATTCAATTGACTTTTGATAAGCTGTTACATCATCAGGATCTTTCATGACCACTTTATCTCGATGGTCTAATTCTCAAAAAATCTCAACTAGTTCTCCATAGTATTCAGAGAGAGACTTCCCATTTTTTTTGGCTGTGAAAGCCTTTTGGTTCAATGAAAATACTTGTAATTCATCACTTCCATCATAAAAAGCTTTTGATAATGCACTCCATATCTCATAAGCAGTAGGTAGACGTAAATACCTTTTCATGATTTCAGGCTTCATGGACATCAATAACCATCGTTTCACCTTTTGATTTTCAGCATACCATTTTTCATATCCATCGTCGGATTCGATCGGCTGCTTCATCTTGCCACGAATGTAAGAGAGTTTTTCTCTTTCAGCAATATGCATCTCCATTAGTTAAGACCAAACATCATAGTTTGATTCAGTAAGAATTATTCCTGCATTAAAAACACCTTCAGATTGCACAATTACAGGAATTGATTTAATTCCAGATGATTCAACACCTTTTTCACTCATTTTATTTGTTTCAGGATTCAAAGGGGTTGGCTGTGATACCAACTTGAAAGAGAAAATATGATTTTTATTTCTCTCAATATTTTTACAATCAGCATATACAAAGAGAATTTATATTACAATTGAGCTAGAAACTAGAAAGTAAATAAGGAGACTAATTAGCTCTAAACTAGGCAATAAAAGATATACAATAATTATATACAATAGTTGTACAATCTCTAATCTAGGAAAGGAAGAGGATTTTAAGGGAATAAAATCTCAACAGACCAGAATAAAATCTCTGATTTTATGGGTTCTAGAATAAAATCATAGAATAATACTTGATTTTATGGGATTATATCGTAATTCTTCTTTTTATCCTTCTCTTAATAACCTTAGCTGCCTCGTTATAGAATCCAATCTAATTTCTATACAAGCTAGGGTTATTCTAGCAAAGTCTAAGAGGAAACCCCAAGGGAGAAGGGGAGCTGTCTATTTGGAGAAAATGGTCTAATTGGTAAGAAAAGTGTAAAAAAGTGACATTGGGATTAGCATAGATAACTATCCTTTTAAAGGACTATGTATTATTGGAAAGCTCTGGTAAAAAATATTTTAATTCATTCAATAAAACTTAAAACCTGTTTTAAGAGAACCAAGAAACTGTTCGAGAAAAGAAGCCCCGAAGATAAAAAATTTTCAAGTGTTTAATTATACCTTTGCATTCAATAGCAACACCCCACAATGAGGAAACATTCAATATGAAAAAGTTAGGAAGAACCGTGTCCCAGATTGTGCTAAATCTTAAAAAATTTATAGAAACACCTCAGTTGCTTTCAATAGGTGAGATACTCTATTAACTATTTTAAGTTGTCAAATTGCACCCCGTATCTTAAAATTTTGTACTATTTCAAGCATTAATGCATGTCCTGCAAATTTCATTTTAAACTACATGAAATTGGCAATGTTAGATGCTAAACATAAATATAATTTTAATCTTAGCAGTATGTTCACATAAAATTCAATGCTAATTGAGCCTTTTGAACCAAAGTTAAAAACAATAAGCACTAAGACTTCCAATAATTTGAAAAAATGGTAGCTATAAAATTTATCCTTTCTTAAAACCAACCTAGATGAATACCCCCTTGAAAGTTTCGTTCAACTCTTCTTCTTTTTGCTAAATCAATCCATAGTGCAGCGTTCAAGGCAATATGAGGCGAGCTCCTCCGGCTTGTGTTACCCATTCATCACAGATTCAAATGTAAATTCTTATATACCAAAACCATTTGCGCTGCTAATATCAACCACATAAACTATATTCAGCTTCGACAGACACTCAAAGCAGCGTGAGAATCATATTTAAGTAATTATCAACCCAATATTATAATCAATAATACACTCAAACTTCAATATACACAAAGAAAATCAAACAAAGAAAGACACACCCAAAGAGAACTAACCTTTTTTTTTATATTTTTTTTAGTAATTAAATAATTTATAAAACAAAAAAAAGGGACTCGCCCGAAATGACATAAGTGTGGTGATGAGACATGCCCACAAACAAAAACTAGGAACTACAACAACTCAGCCCGACAACCACTGACCCTCTTAAGAGTCCATCTAAGCTCTAGTGAAGATAGAACTTAAAAGAACTACAGGATCGACAAACACCCTATTTGAACCCAAGCTTTCAAAACTATTATATACATTCAAAAAATGATATACAACATTATGTCTGTGTCGAGTACAATTTACAAAAACTAAGCTATTGTTGTTATAAGAGATCTTTTCAATTATGTGTGTGCAATAAAGGAGACATATCCTCTAAAAGCCATAACAAGTAGTGAGCCAAACAATCTTGATCAAAGCACTGGAATTAACTAAGTCAAGTATGCACATAAGTTTGATTTTTTTCTTTGCTTAATCAAAAATCGCATTGGTAGTCTTTGTGGCAACCAAAATGAGAGACAAGCTTCAACCTTAATGTTGGAAAAATCCAAAAAACAACCCAATAGTAACAACAACTAATCCAGCCAACAATGTGGAAATAAGTCACAAATGTGTTCCACACCACATCGGAACCACACAGTCCCATATGTTATAAATTCAATCATATTTCAAATCTAAGCACGCATAGAATATTGATTATCAAAATTAGCTGATTGATTATGCAATAATCAGATCCCGATCATGAAAAATAGGATTCCATATTCAAATCAATGTACATAATCTATTTTCGGAAAATTTTTTTATTCAATTTAATAAACCCTAAAATTGAATATGTTTTCAACCCTAATTTCAATCCAGAAGGTTTAAACTTCAAGATCAAATTTTATATCCTATCATGTTTGGCTTTGATACCATATGTTATAAATTCAATCGTATTTCAAATCAAGCATGTATAAAATATAGAATATTGAATCAATAAACAAACTGAATACAAGATTGAATTAGAGTGATATAGAAAAACCTAATTGAGTCATTCTTCTTGAATTTGTGGAACCCTCTAAATTTTCTTACAAGATCAATGAATATGATGACTAGGTCTTCTACTCTTAAAACCTCTTTAATGACAACTTTCAATAGAAAAAGATATAACAATTAGGTTTTGGAGTAGGAACCTAGCCAATTTATAGTGAATTACTGGACCCCTATTAAGGCCCAATAATCCAACGTCCACACTTAATCGTCTACCCAAATCATAAACTATGTAATGTAATGGGCTTAACTTTATTGATCACTTTTAAGCCCATTCATAATCTATCATTGGACTATTTTAATTACCCAAGTTTATAAATCAAAATATTAATTAATGTTGGCCCACATTGAAATTTTCTAACACCCTAAAATCCTTCAGCCCAGCCATGCTAAATAGCCTAAATAAAGCCAACATAATTAGCTTTTTAGAAGCCAAAATCCTGCCTTAGTAGGTCTTCCCAACTGCTTGTAAAAAATCTTGGAACAAAGGAAGAAAATAGCAAAGGCCAGGCCTTGCATAAGAAGTCGTTGGAAAGTGGAAGGGAAAAAATGACTTTTTTCATGGAAATTCTGCAGCCCACAACAATCTATTTCCTTGCCTCTAAGACTAAAAAAACATGTCAATGATTAGTTGTAACTCCCTTCTATCAAGGGGTAACAACCTATTCCAATGGCTTTCAATTTTGCTTGCATAATTACTCGAAATTTAGAAGAAAGAATGGTTAAAACATAGAAAATTTTTCAAGTTTTACCATTCATAGAGCAATCACCGTGAATAATAAAGCTTGGTTTTCTAGGTTTTATCTTGTTTGAAGCCCACCCAAATCTATGTAGAAGAGAACAAAACGCCTCTCCATCTGCGTAACTCATTGCACTCTTTGCACTAGAAGTCATTCAGATTAGACCGAAATTGAATTGCCTCAAAAAGGATATATATGCACCCAAACTTGAATAAAATAAAGCACATAGGCAGCTTACATATTAATAAACCAAGGTAGCAAGCAAAACATATCCACCAAGTCAAGCTTAGCCAAAAACCTTTTAACTAAGCCTTGTTCATGGTGCAACCAAATGGACCATTCAAAATCCTCGCCAACATTAGACACCAACCTATATAACCATAAACAATTGTGCAACCATTTAAAAACACCAAACTTTTGTAAGTTAGGCAAACCAGTCTTGCAAAAGAGACAACATGTTAGTCAAAGCCACTTTACGATGCTCTTCATAATACAAACTTTGGTCTCATGTAAAGTGACTAAGGACACCCCATTTCCCAATGGGTAACCAAGATACCAAAAACCTAAAAAATCTAAAGAAACAAAGGCTAAAAACATACTCTCTTAACTGTCTTCCTTTCTTGTCTTCTAAAAGTAAGGACAAAAACCAATTATTACACATGGGGACAAAGTTTAAAGACCTTATATGGAAGAGCCCAAGATGAGGCAATGGATAAATTTTGACTAAAGTTGTAAAAGTTAGACAACTCAGCCCTTTTGTCTTTAATAATTCTCTTAACAAGCATACAATCACGCTCTTTGGTTTGGGTAGATCTAAAGAAAATCCTATTGTTTCTCTCATGCAAAATGAAATAAACAACTACTTCAAGTCATAATTTAGCCATTGTGAACCTAAAAGAGTTGTCATTCCAATCTCTCACAATCTTTTCACTATAGCTACCCCAACCTTGGCCTTCATAATTCAGGTTCATAAATTTAAAACATTACTCTAAATGTATTGACTATAGTTGCATTGGAAGAATAAATAGTTAATACTTTCATCATGCAAATCACATAGCACACATTTAGAGCTAGAACATGTTCCATACCTTTAAAGTTTAAGTAATGTGCTTTATTTTTTCTTTAGAGCAAGCCAGAGAATGATAGCATGCTTGGGTATGAATTTCTTGTGCCATATAAGGTGATGTCATTACATAACTTCCCCTTTATTTTTAACCACATTTCAAGTCAAATTGGTGGAGAAAACACCATTTCTTTCAAGATTCCATATACTCATATCTTTACCACTATTAGGTCTAGCAATGCTAATTTTTTTAAGTTTTATTAAATCCCTAGACCTTTTAGACTCAGGCTATTTCTACTCCACATTATCAATGAATTTTTTGACTTTGGCATTCTTACCTAAACCAGAATAAGTATATGTCCTTTCACCAAACGTTACACCTAAACGCCCAAAAGGATGCCAATTATCCTACCAACGGTAATTTTGAAAAGCTTCTTCCATTACCAAGTACAATCACTAATGTTCTATATGTTCCATGTACTCTTACCTCTGACCCTATTTTTCCTAACCCAATCAGTCGAAATAGATTAACCATTAGTTTGAATGAGACTTCAAAGATATTTTGTAACTGTAACTTTATTCCAATCCGTACTTAATCTCAGACTAATCCTTACTCAATCTCAAACCCAACCTATCCTTTGTTTAATGTTGACAAACCTCTTCCTAAGCCACTTTAGTGTTATTATCATTAGCCTCTGCTTATTTCTAGAAGAAATTTCTAAGCTTGGAATTAATCTTCTTAAAAACCTTGCTAGGGAAGAAGAACTAAGACACGTAAAAAATTTGGATAATAGAGAGGATAACTTTAATTAGCATAAGCCTACCAAATAGGACAAAACTTGCTTTTCCACGAAGAAATTCAAGCCAAGATTTTACTCACCATTGGTTTACAGTTCTCTTCAGAAATTCTAGAGGAAACCAAAAGGATGCCAAGATACTTGAAAGGTATAGTGCTAACATTAAATCCAAGAATATCGACTAATTTCCTCTTCTCAATTTCAGTCACATCGAAGATGAATATATTGCTCTTATCTCTATTCACCATCAATCCAAACCTAATCTGAAACTCATCAAGAGCACGTTTGAAAGTCCATAACGACTTTTCCTTAGCCTTCCAAAAAAGAATCAAGCAATCAGTAAAGCATAAGTGGGTAATCTTGTTTTGCTTACAATTCTAATAGTACTTAAACCCATCTTTATCCACCTATTTCTCAATGATTCTTAAGAAAGCTTCCATAAAAATCATAAAAAGGTACAAGGAAATGGGATTGCCTTGCCTAAGGCCTCTAGAACTATTAAAAAAAAAAAGCCTTCGAGCTCTCTATTGATATATATAGAAATCTGGGTATGGAAATGCATTTATTAATCCAAAGAATAAATGAGGGGTGAATACCGAGCTCCATCAAACACTTAAATTATAAAGTCTCAGTTAACCATATCATAGGCCTTCAAAAGATCAACTTTAAACTTATAAAACAACTTACTACAAAGGAGAACATTATCTCAAATTCTTTTACCTTCTATAAACGTAGTTTAGGCTCCATTCATATATGACAAAAGAATCTCTTTCAAATAATTAGCTAAAATCTTTGTGATATATTTGTAAATCATATCATAATAGGCAATGGGAGTGAAGTCTTTAGCATAAGAAAGGTTCTTACATTTAAGAATAGGAGCAAGGATCATAAAATTGACTTCTCTCAATAAAGCTCTATGAGCAAAGAAAACCTTTACAACATCAATCACATCTCTACCAATTATTTCTCTAACTTTCTTAAAATATAAAGTTATAAAATCATCAGGACTATGGGCTGTAGCATCCCAGGATTAGAAAAGCCCTTATGGGTAGAGTTTGAGGGTTAGATGTGAGATTTAGTTATAGATTGTGAGTCTTGAAGAGTTTAGGGGTGAGATAGTAAGTTTCCAAAGCCTGTGTGGCTTACGCATGATTCCCTTTGGGAGGTTCCCATCATGCGTAGTGCTAAAATGAAGTTTATTTATTTTTCTTGTGTACTCCCATGCACTGTGCCCTGCATGCCCGTGTAGGTGGATAGAAGAGAGAGAGATGAGAGATTTAAGTGTTTCTCACCCAGCTTTTATCCCATTTTCAGCCAAAGTTTGTCTTCTTTCAGTTACTTTCAGCCTTAGAACTGAGATTCAGCTTCTAGCAGCTCCCAATCTAGCTAGAAAAGAAAGAGATTAGTTTGATAGAGATTTCCAACAGCCATGGCAAGAGGTAAGTGCTTCATTACTTCTTCTTTGTGTTTCCCAGCTTGCATTTGATGATTTGAAATGCTTGGATGTGTTCCTAGCATGTGTATGAGCTATATGCATGTCTATATATTGATATGTGATGAAATGATGTTTGATATGTTGATTTCCACCCATGAACCATGCTTACTTATGCTTGTGTGTGTGTTTATGTGAGAGAATGGGTTGCTTTGATGGTGGATGAAGTTATAGTTGATGATAGATGAAATTAATGCTTGTTATATGCATATTGAAGTGCTGGGAATGTTTGGTGTGAGTTAATTTTAGTTTGGATGTGAAATGGTTGGGTTCCTGCAAATTCCAAGTGAGTGTTATCGATACAGAGCATGACACACGCCCGTATGCTCGCAGGTGCACGCCCATGTGCCCACAGGTGCATGCCTGTGTGCCTTTGCTTTTGTAGGGACACGTCTGTGTGCACAAAGTGTGTACGACTTGGTTTACAGACGCACGCCCGTGTGTCTTGAGGGACACGACCGTGTGCCTTTTTCTTCAGTGAAATATGTAGTTTTAGCCATAAGCGAGCACAATTGGCTATACGGTTAGCACACGATCCCGTGCGTTTAGGCACACGCCTATGTGCCCTTGCCATGCACGCCCGTGTGTGTCTCTTGCACGCCCGTGTGCTTTGCCCACACAACCGTGCACCAGCATATTTTTTTAGAAAAGCAGTAAAATGAAGTATAAAGAATGGAAAATCAATTTAAAGACTAATAAGCATCAGATAAGAAGGAGACTAGATAAATAAAGTTGTATAAGTATTCCATAGCATGACATGCAGCATAAGAAAAGACCAAGGGATCTGAATTCATTAGCATTCAGTATTCAGAACCTGATATACTGGTTAGAGTTTGGGTGAACTCAAAGGGGCATCTATGGGATCTCAGCTTTCTGATTCTAGTCAGATCGTCCAACATTTCATATTCAGCTTTCTAGCCTTTAGCTAGACTGTTCAGCTCACATGGCTAAGATGTCGAATCCTTATGTCCATCAGTCTGATCAGCATAGTAGGTATCTTCGGATACACATAGATTCAGATGCATACATATTCAGTTTTCAGTTAGTATGACATGACATATAAATCATGACATGAATTAATAATGAGATTTAGTTAATCAGTTAAGCAACCAGATAACAGAATAAGTAGTTTCTAGATTTCAGCAAGCGATTAGATAAATGTTAAGGCCAAGGCCAGGTATGTGTTTGCTTGTATGCTTGCTTGGATTGAAAGTAAGGATCGCTTACTGGGTGATCTTTATCACTTATCCCTTTCCTTCTTTTTTTCTTTTCAGGTTTGTGTGCTACTGGCGAGGAGTAGGTGGACTATGGTTAATGTGAAAGGGCCCCACACCAGTTTTCAGTGTATAGTTTTGGCTTGTTGGGCTTTGTGTTGTACAAATTATATGTACTCAGTTTTATAATGTACATGAACAGTATATATGTTTATGAAAAGGCCATTTTGGGCCCATTGTACATTTGTATATTGTATATTTCAGTTTCAGTTTCAGTTTCAACTTCTGCATGCGTATAAATGTGCAACAACAGGTTTCTTTTCATAAGATTCCCGTTACGTATACCCAATTTCCAGTATATTAATAAAAAGAAAAGATATTATTCAGTAGTAGGGGTATGAGTGGTAACGGGTCCTACATTATTGGTATCAGAGCAGTTTTTTGAGCCATTTGTATATAAATTTGAGATTGTAAGTGTGTAGAACCCGTTTTCTCTCCTTCGCAACCATCGTCCAGACCCTCCCACAGCGTAAGTTAGGTATTATTTCAGTTATGTTGTGTTATATATTCTTAACCCCTTGTTTGTTGGTGATGCTATAAGTAGAGATGAGTATGTCCCTAGATACATAGATGAAGCTGATAATAGTTCTCCCGCCCATCTTATGAGTGTTAGTGATAGGCGGCGATCTCAGAGTTCTTCCCATGTGTCTTTGAGACTAGCAGAACTAAGGAAAATGATGAGAGAAGTGGTTAGAGAAAGTCTTCAGCAAGCTGGAGTGGGTAATGTACAAGAACCAACCAGAGTAACACCACCCCAATATGAAGCATATCAAATACCAAGAAGAAGATAGTCTTAGTCTCATGCACAACTACAACCACAATTTCAGTCTCAGCCATAGTTAATCAGAGAGAGATATCAGTACCCAGCTGGTTACAAAGAGTACAGTCAGGGTATGAGTATAAAGACAGTTGGCACCATTTCTTCAAAGAGACTGTATCCTATCTACCATCTATCAGGGTCTTTTCAGCCTTCAAAATTCAATAGATCTAGAGATCCAGTAGTGGCAAAGGAATGGGTAGAGTCTGTGGAGAGTGTGATGGGCCTCTTCACGTTATCAGAGAGAGAAAAAGTTAGATATGTGATGTTCCTTTTGAGAGGTGACGCCCAAGTTTGGTGGGGTTTAGCCAAAGCTTCCATCAATGAAGAACAGTTAACATGGGCAGAATTTAGGCAGCTATTTGATGCAAAGTATAGAAGCACAGAGATGCTATATGCCAAGACCCAAGAGTTCATCAATTTGACTTAAGGGTCGAGTTCAGTTAAAGAGTACGCCACCAAGTTCAATGCATTGATGAGATTTATCCCAAGTTTAGTAGGGACAAAGATGGGCAGAGTACAAAAATTCATCTATGGCTTACACCCTACAATAGCCAAGGATGTGATGATAGGAGTAGATCCTCCCTAGAGATTCAATGATGTATTGGGGAGAGCACTCAAATCAGAGGCCAGTTTACAGAGAATAGGTGCAATGAGTAGATCAGTTGAGAGGATAGAAAACAGAAGCAAGAGACTGATGTCATCAAAGAGATCAACCAGGGGATTTTAGAGACAGAAGACTACACCCTAGTTGTCTTAATGTATCAAATGTGGCAGGTGACATCTTGGAGAGTGTTTAGTCAGCTAGATTATATGTTATGGGTGCTGTCAGTCAGGGCACAGGATTACAGAGTGCCCAACTTGAGGTGGAGTTGGAGCAGGGCCGAGCAGAGGTGGTTTTGGTCAGTTCAGAGGTAGAGGTGGTTTACCTAGAGGGGGTGTTAGTACTGAGAGATGTGGAGTAGATATTCCCAGACCAGGTGGTAGAGTACTTGGGGGAGGTGCTGGTCCTTCAGGTGTAAACGGAGGTAGAGTCAGAGTGTATGCTGTTTGCTAGGAGCAGGTAGATGTCATTCCCCATGCAGTAACTGGTTAGTTACGTTATTTTGGTACTCTTTTGTTTATTTTGATTGATTGTAGAGCCACACACAACTTTATAGTCAGGAGTGTAGTGGAGAGATTAAGGGTTGACCCTAGTGTGACCAGTAGGAGCATCCATGTAGAGATGTCAGATGAGAGATTTATGATAAGTGATAGAGTCTTGATAGATTAGGAGATAGAGATATTAGGTAGACAGATGAGGATAAATCTGATTCTGTTGGAGTTAACGGATTTTGATATGATATTGGGGATGAATTTCTTGGGGAAATACAGTTCAGAGATAGACTGTGGAAGAAAGAAGGTGAGATTCTACATAGGCCCTAGTCATTTCATTTTTGGTGAGGGTAGAGTAGGGTAGAGTTGATAACATGATGATCTTTTGTATCCAGGTGAGTAAAATGTTGAGCAAGGGTTATGTAGAATACTTGACTAATATAGTATGCAGTAGTGTTGTGGGACCAAGTATCGAGGAGGTGCCAGTAGTTAAAGAGTTTAGTGATATCTTTCCAGATGAGTTACCAAGGTTACCTCTAGATAGAGAGTTAGAGTTTAGTTCAAGCTTCTTCCTGATACGGCTCTAATCTCTAAGGTTTCGTATCAGATGACTCCAATTGAACTCCAAAAGTTGAAGAAACAATTGTAACAGTTGATAGACAAGAGATTTATCAGATCGAGTTGTTCACCTTAGGGAGCTCTAATTTTGTTTGTGAAAAAGAAAGATGGGTCAATGAGGATGTGCATTGACTACAAGGAGCTGAACAGAGTCACAATGAAGAATAAATATCCCTTACTAAGGATTGATGACCTCTTTGATCAATTAAAAGGCGCAACAGTATTTTCCAAGATTGACTTGAGATCAGGCTACTATCAAGCCAGAGTGGCAGATAGGGATATCCCCAAGACTGTATTTAGGACCAGATACAGGTATTATGAGTTCGTAGTGATACCCTTTAGGTTGACAAATGATTTTTATAGATCTGATAAATAGGATGTTTTATGATTGTCTTGACCGGTTCGTAGTGGTGTTCATTGACGACATTCTAGTGTATTCCAGAAGTGTAGCAGAGCATGAGGAGCACCTCAGATTTGTACTTCAGAGGCTGAGAGACAGACAGTTATTCGTTAAGTTCTCTAAGTGTGAGTTTTGGCTCGACAGAGTGACATTTTTGGGCCATATAGTTTCAGTAGAGGGTATTTCAGTGGACCCCAATAAAGTGAAAGTTGTGTTGAGTTGACCGAGGCCAAAGACAGTAAAGGAAGTAAGAAGTTTCCTTGGTTTAACAGGCTACTATAGGAGATTTATTGAGGGGTTCTCGAGTTTAGTGAGACCTCTCATTGCGTTGACCACTCATTGCGTTGACCAGGAAAGAGATTCTATTTATGTGGATCGAGGAGTGTGAGATGTGTTTCTAGAAGCTTAAGCAAAGATTGACTAATACTCCAGTGTTGGCACTACCTCAAGAGGGGGTAGAGTTTGACATTTACACAGATGCGTCCCATTAAGGGATCGGGGCAGTTCTGATACAATCTAGTAGGGTAATTGCCTATGCCTCTAGGTAATTGAGAGATCATGAGTTGAGATACCCTACCCATGACTTTGGAGTTAGCTACAGTCGTGTTTGCCCTGAAGATTTGAAGACATTATCTATATGGAGTTAAGTGCAGCATATATTCAGACCATAAGAGTCTAAAATACTTCTTCACTCAGAAGGAATTGAACATAAGGCAGAGAAGATGGTTAGAGCTGGTGAAGGATTATGAGTGTGAAATCAAGTATCACTTAGGAAGAGCCAATGTAGTGGCTGATGCATTAAGTAGGTGAGTGGCCTTATCCAGTCTTTCTGTTTAGAGAGAGCTACAGTATGAGATTGTCAGAGAGCAGATTAAGATAGTGACTGTCAGTTTCTCTAGACTACAGATCAGATCCTCCTTGTTTGATGAGATTAGAGAAGGTTAGATATCAGATAAGTGGACTTAGAGTATGCTTCAGAAGATGTCAAAAAGATCAGTGCCAAATTTTGAAGTCAGAGATGAGATCTTGAGATTCAGAGACAAAGTTTATATGCCTCAGAATTCAGAGTTGAGACAGAAGATTTTGTTAAAAGTGTACAGTGTGGTGTATTCAGCACACCCAAGTAGCACGAAGATGTATCAAGATCTCGAGAGGAATTTCTGGTGGTCAGGAATGAAGAAGGACATAGCAGACTTTGTCTCTAGATGTCTAATATGTCAGCAAGTTAAGGCAGAGCATTAGAGACCCTCAGGTTTACTTCATCCTTTGAGTATTCCTAAGTGAAAGTGAGAAGACATTTCTATGAATTTTATTTTCGGTCTTCCTAGAGTCCAGAGAGGATTTGATGGTATTTGGGTGATAGTGGATCGACTCAACAAGTCAGCTCACTTCCTACCTAGAAGGCAGGGTATGTCTACAGACTAGTTGGGGCAGTTATATTTCATAAAAGTGGTCAGACTTCATAGGGTTTCTAAGATAATAGTATCAGAGAGAGACTCCAGATTCTTATCAACCTTTTAGAGAGCATTACAAAGATCATTAGGAACCAGTCTACAGTTCAATTCAGACTGACGGGTAAATAAAATTATAGAGGATAAGCTAAAAGCCTGTTGTATGGACTTCCAAACCTGTTCAGCAGAGTTACTTTCTCTAATGGAATTTGCCTACAACAACAGTTACCAGACAATCATTCAGATGACTTTATTTGAAGCTTTTTATGGTCAGAAGTGTAGATCTCTTCTTTATTAAGATGAGATTGGAGAGAGAGATTCTCTAGAGACAGTTGTGGGTCCAGAGACTGCTCAGAGGATGATTGAGTAGATCAAGATCATCAAGCAGAGAATAAGATAGGTCTAGGATTGATAGAAAAGTTATGCTGATTTGAGGCGTAAAGAGATTGATTTCTCAGTAGGCAACAAAATGTTTCTGAGAGTTACTCCCTACAGGAAAGTTCTCAGATTTTGTAAGAAGGAAAAGTTAGCCTTCAGATTTATTGGTCCCTTTGAGATTCTAGAAAGAGTAGGGACAGTTGCCTACAGATTAGCACTGTCAGCCAGCATAGAAAGGATCCATAATATCTTCCATGTGTTACAGTTACGGAAGTATGTGGGAGATCAGTCTCATGTACTTCAATTTTCAGATGTGGATCTTATAGAAGACCTGAGTTATCAAGAGCAGCTAGTGTAGATTCTAGATTATAGGGTCAAAGTCCTCAGAAATAAAGAGATCCCCTAGTGAAAGTTTTGTGGCGCAGCCAGAGAGTGGAGGAAGCCACTTAGGAGGTAGAAACTAAGATCAGGGATAAGTTACCAGAGTTATTCAGGTAAATTTTGAGGTCAGAATTTTTATAAGAGGGGAGGAATATAACATCCCATGATTAGAAAAACCCTTAGGGGTAGAGTTTGGGGGTTAGATGTGAGATTTAGTAATAGATTAGGAGTCTAGAACAGTTTAAGGGTGAGATAGTAAGTTTCCAGAGCCTGTGTGGCTTACGCATGATTTTCTTTGGGAGGTTCCCATCATGCATAGTACGAAAAATGAAGTTTATTCATTTTTCCTCCCGTGCATTATGCCCTACACACCCGTGTAAGTGGGTAGAAGAGAGAGAGATGAGAGATTTAAATGTTTTTCACCCAGCTTTTATCCCATTTTCAGCCAAAGTTTCTCTTGTTTCAGTTGCTCCTGCCCTAGAACTAAGATTGAGCTTCTAATAGCTCCCAATCCAGCTAGAGAAGGAAGAGATTAGCTTGATAGAGATTTCCAGTAGCCATGGCAAGAGGTAAGTGCTTCCTTACTTCTTTCTTGCGTTTCCCAGCTTGGATTTGATGATTTGAAATGCTTGGATGTGTTCCTAGCATATGTATGAGCTATGTACATGTCTATATGTTGACATGTGATGAAATGATGTTTGATATGCTGATTTCCACCCATGAACCATGCTTGCTTATGCTTTTGTGTGTGTTTATGCAAGAGAATGGGTTGCTTTGATGGTGGATGAAGTTGTAGTTGATGCTAGATGAAATTGATGCTTGTTATATGCATATTGAAGTGCTGGAAATGTTTGCTGTGAGTTAATTTCAGTTTGGATGTGAAATGGTTGGGTTCCTGCAAATTCTAGGTGAGTGTTGTTGATGCAGAGCATGACACATGCCCGTGTGCCCGCAGGTGCACACTCGTATGCCTTTGCTTTTACAGGGACATACCTGTGTGCACAAAGTGTGCATGGCTTGGTTTACAGACGCATGCCCGTGTGTCTTGAGGGACACGGTCGTGTGCCTTTTCCTTCAGTGAAATGTGTAGTTTTCTCCAGAAGTGAACACGACTGGCTGCACGGCCAGAGCACCACCCCATGCGTCTGGGCACATGCCTATGTGCCTTTGCCATGCACACCCGTGTGTGTCTCTTACACGCCCATGTGCTTTGCCCACACGCTCGTGCACTAGCATATTTTTCTAGAAAAATAGTAAAATGAAGTATAAAGAATGGAAAACCAATTTAAAGACTAATAAGCATCAGATAAGAAGGAGACCAGATAAATAAAGCTGCATAAGCATTCCATAGCATGACATGCAGCATGAGAAAGGATCAAGGGATCTGAATTCAGTATCATTCAGTATTTAGAACCTGATATATGGGTTAGAGTTTGGGTGAACTCGAGGGGGCATCTGTGGGATCTCAGCCTTCTGACTCTAGTTAGATCGTCCAACATTTCATATTCAGCTTTCTAACCCTTAGCTAGACTGTTCAGCCCACATGGTCAAGATGTCGAATCCCTATGTTCATCAGCTTGATCAACATAGCAGGTATCTTCAGATACATATAGATTCAGATGCATGCATATTCAATTTCTAGTTAGCATAAGATGAGATATAAATCATGACATGAGATATAAATCATGACATGAATTAATAATGAGATCAGTTAATTGGTGATCTTTATCACTTATCCCTTTCCTTCTTCTTTCCTTTTCAGGTTTGTATGCTACTGGCGAGGAGCGGGTGGACCATGGTTAACGGGAGAGGGGCTCACACCAGTTTTTAGTGTATAGTTTTGGCCTGTTGGGCTTTGTATTGTACAAATTGTATGTACTCAGTTTTATATTGTACATGAACAGTATATATGTTTATGAAAAGGCCATTTTGGGCCCATTGTACATTTGTATGTTGTATATTTTAGTTTCAGTTTCAGCTTCTGCATGCATATAAATGTATAGTAGTAGATTTTTTTTCGTAGGATTCCCATTACGTATACCTAATTTCTAGTATATTAATAAAAAGAAAAGATATTATTCAGCAGCAGGGGTATGCGTGGCAGCGGGTCCTACAGGGGCTTTATTGTAATCCATAAAAAACAAGGTATTTTTAATCTCTTCGCTTGTGACCTCCTTAACCATGTTGTCAGCCTTAGACTAATGAATTCTATTCTAAAAAATAGACGACTAGTCTTCAAGACTTTTTCCTATGTCTCCCTTATAAAGGATATTCTTAAAATGGTCAACCAAGGTGTCTTTGATTTGATGTTTCTTAAAAACTATAATTCCCCTGTCATTCGCGATCCCTTTGATACAATTTCTATTCCTTCTCCCTTTCATGCTCTTGAAAAAATAGCTCAAGTTTCGGTCATCATTGAATTCTACTTCAAAAAGAATTCCTTTATCTAACTTAACTTCGTATGAGCCCTAAAGACATCTCTCTCAACACTTATAATATTATCATCAACAAGATTATTAAGCAACTGTATCTGAGAGGCATCTGAATTTTTTTAGCAAGTTTGACTTTCTCTAATATACACTAAAAATCCTCTCTGTTTAACCTTTTTAACATATATTTAATTGATTTAAGCTTTATCATAAGTCTAAACATCGGGTTGCCCTGTATATCCATTTCCCAACATTCATTAACTAAAGGCAAAAAGCGATCAACAAAAGCCCAAAAGATAAAAAAATTTGAAAGAAACTCTTTTCTCAGCCTCCATTACCTCATACTTGATAACTAAAGGGCAATAATCTAAAAGGAAAATAGAGAGAACTATATTGCATGAATTTGAAAACTTATCAAGCCAATTTTTATTCACTAGAACTCTATCAAGTCTACAAGCCACTTTGTGAACCCCATCACTTATATTGCTCCAAGTTATATAAGGTCCAACAGATCTGAGGTCCTCTAAATTGGATTTGAAACAATATACATTGAATTCTTCATCACGTGAACTCTAGCTATCAGAGTCTCCTAACTTCTCCTCTTTTCATCTTATGGCTTTAAAGTCTTCCCTTATCATCCATGACAAGTTTCCAATCCTAGAGCTAATCCTAATCATGTCCTCCCACAACTTCTTCCTCTCCATATAGCTATTGGCCCCATAGACAAAGGTAACACCGAGTTTATTGCCTACAGACATGATCTTAACTTTGCAAAGAATCATTAACCTTTTTCACTACAATAATAATGTGAATCATTAACACCGAGTTTATTGTCTAGCGGTTGAACTCAAGAGAGCCAAACAACATAATAGTAGAAAAAAAACAAAGAGAACCAAACAACAGTTTGTATGGTTATAGAGGACTAAAATAATAATGGGAAAAATTATAAAGAGAGAATAAGGGAGAGAAGGTTATGTACGGGCTCAAATATATTTATTAATGGACAAAAGACTTATTCCTACCCAAGGTTTCCCAAACATGACAAATTTCCACCTAAAAACTTATAAAAAGTCAAATGCTCACTTATTAACTAGATTCCGTTCAATTTTATTAACATTTTTAATGAAATAACTAAAATATCCTTCAATTAAAAAATAAGTAATATTAATCTTAAAATAAAATTTAATATAAAATATATTAATATAATATTTAAAATTTAAAAATAAAAAAATTTGAAGATGGTAGTGGCTGCCGTTAACATCACTAAATGATTGAAAATAATTACCTAATCGATTAATGGTCAAATCTAATTAATAAATATCTAGCTAAAACTGCTAGATCTGGTCGCCTCTGCTATTACAGATAATTGAAGATGGTTGCCTCTGCTATTACAGATAATTGGTCATTTCTGACCAGTCTCAATGGTAGATATAATTAGAGATCTTTGGTGGCTAGATTTGGCTACCTTTGGCATCAAGATAGTCAAATTCAACTGTTAATTAAATTAGGTAGTCATATGTTAATGGTGGTCATTATTGTTGACAATGTTGACAACGACGATAACTACTTTTTTAATTTTTAATTTTTTATCAATTTTTTAGTTTTTATTAATTTGCTAAATTTTTATTAATTTTTTATTTTTTTATTATTATTTTATTAATATTATTTTATATTTTAATTATGTTGATAAAATTATTTTTTTTATTTTTTATTCAAAAAGATAAAAGTACCTATTTGACTTTTTAAATTTAACGGTTGGTTAGTGGTTAAATTTAATGGTTGACTTTGGTTAACGGAGGAGAATTTAACTTTTTAAAAGTTTTTAGATGCTAATTTTTCATTTAAGGAAAGCTTGGGTGAGAATAAGTTGTTTGGGCTTTATTAATAATAATTAATTACTATAAATTATTAAAATAATATTTATTAAAATATTATTATGTTATACTATAAAATATTTATTAATTATTTATAGTGTTCTATTATCCCTCGAACAATCTAATTTAGGATCTCTTTAATTTTGGTTTTACAAGTTTAAATTGAATAATTTTTATTCAAATTGAATTCAAATTAAGTAATATTCAGATTCAATTTAGTTCCAGTTCACTCCCATTTGATACTACTTTATATTGAAATCTTACAAATTAATAGGTTTATCAATTAGGTTAGACAACTTCGACGCTCGATTTGTTTGGCTCAAAAATTAAGATTGAAGCCAAATGCATTTTGAGCTTTGAAACTGATGACAAATCACCTCTTAATTTTCTTCTCTAATTAGACTCACAAACTTAATTTGTTGTTCTTATATTATTTTATAGTATTCTAGGTGATTGTTTATTTAGTTACTATTAACATATTAGATAGAATTTTAGTTGCCAAACAAATTTATTTGCAACTTTAATTTTAGTTGTCAATATAATAATTTAGTATAAGCTTATCTCACTTTTGTAACTAAACTCTTAGTTACCAAAATAAAATTATTTGTAATTAAGAAATTAGTTGCAGAAAATTAATTTTAATAGCCTTTGTGTTTCTTTCCACTAAAAAATAGGGGTTGAAAAATTATAATTAATTTTTTTACAACTAAATACATTTTAGTTGCTCTAGATAAGTTTTTGAAACTATTTTTATTTAGTTGCAAAATAATTAGTTGTTGATTCTATGTATTTTTGTAATGTTAAAGTCTACAACTACAATTGATTCTTTACCTCGATAAAGTCAATTCTTACAAAGTCTTCGTCATAGACTAGGTCATTTAGAAATCTATAACCATGGTTGTTTCTTCTCTGTTAGATGAGATTCAATCGTTCCAAAGTCAGTGACAAAGGTTGTTCCTTCATCATAAACTAGGTTATTCAAGAATCTATGACTATGGTTGGTTCCTATGTTTTAGATAAGATTCAATCATTTCAAAGTATGCAACTAATATCGATTCTTTACCATAGACTAATTAATTTAAGAATTCAAGACTACAATGGATTCCTTTTTTTATTTTTTAAATGAGATTTAGTCATTTACGAAGTTCATGACAAAGGTTGGTTCTTTACCATAGATTAGGTTATTTAAAAATCTACATCTACAATCGGTTGCTCTTTTTTTATATGAGATTCAGTCATTACAAAGTCTATTGCTAAGGTCAATTTTTCACCATAGACTAGGATATCTAAGAATTTGTAACCATAGTCAATTCTTCCTTTTTAGATATGATTCGATCATTCTGAAGTTCAAGACTAAGGTCGATTCTTTACCATAGAGTAGGTTATTTAGGAATGTGTGACAATGATTGATTCCTTTTTTTTAGATAAGATTCAATTGTTACAAGGTCTATGATTAAGGTTGGTTTTTCGCCATAGACTAAGAATATGTGATTATTCTGAAGTCTATGACTATGGTTGGTTCTTCACCTTATAGACCATGTAAATTAGATGACATTATGTGAATTATGATGTGGAGTACCTCAAAGTTGATAATTATGGTTGGTTCCATATCTAGTAAGGCATATGAAGTATGTGGAGCATGTGGAACAAGTGGACTAAGTGGAACAAGCAGGCTAAAAGGATTGTGTGAAGTAAGTGGATTATGTGGATTATATGGATTATATGGACTATGTGGATTAAGTAGACTAGATTAAGTATGTAGATTCTGTGGAGTATGTAATGCCTTTATTTTCGATAATTGGTATCTTGGGTAAGAAAAAACGTATTTAATTATATTTTTATGCATGTTATTTGTTTAAGTTTGACATAAGGAGTCAATTAGTCATTTTTGCTTTAACTAGGTCGTATACGTGTCACCATAAGGCATTACCACATCTATAGTTTGGTTTGGCACGTATTTTTAAAATATCTTGTTATAGACAATCATACATAATTAGATGTATGCCTGTATATATCAAGCTGGTCATCATCTATATACAACAATGCTCGTTTTGAATTTTTTATTCTACCAAAATTTATAAGAACAAGACATTTCTAGAATCTATGGAGCAAAGAGCTGATTTATAGTGATTTTGTGAGAGTTTGTATGAGGTTGACTAAAAATTAAGTAAGAAAGAGAGAGAGTTAAAAGATAAGTAAGCAAGTAGGTTGAATTCTTGTTCTTATCATATCCTTTTTTGTGATGATGATTAAGCATTTTTTTTTTTTTTGTTTTTATGTTTGATAACATGTAATTGTATGAAATTAAGTTAAAGTAAGCATGTAAATTCATGGATCTAGCATTAATCAAGCTTAATTGCAGTAATATGTTAAATATTATATGTTCGTATATAATTAATGTTAGAGGTTATCGCTAAGGTACATTTTCTCCTTGATCTTATGATTGATAGATCTGAAATGTTAATTCACATGAAATAATGTTTATTGATTTGAAATTGAGATAAGATATATACTTTATAGTGATGAAAAATGTTCAAATTATGATATATGCTAAGGATGAATTTTAAGCATGTGTTTACCTTGATTCGTTATGGTTTTTATGTATAATTGCCATGAGTGAATTAAATATGAAAAATATTGATGGATGGTGATGGTTTTACTATGATTGGTGGTTTTTTGGCTAAGATCCATTGGAGTAGATTATCGTGTATGCTCATGCATGCAATTGATGCATGCCTATACGTGCGTTATATGTAACATCCTGATCATACATCTATATTGATGTATAAGCGCAACAAAGTATGGCAATTATATATTTGTTGCTTGGTGTCATGACTATGAGATAGTAAGCCATACTTATAAGGCATGTATTTTCATATATACATGAAAATTTGGTCACACCATAAATGTTTGGCATATACGACCTTGAATAGCAATCCAGATGATGAAATGGGAAAATTGTGGAAGGAATAATTGAAAAGAAAGTTTAGGAAAATAAAATAAATAATATTTGATGCATTTTATGCATTTTCATAACAAGACATGCCAAATAAGATGACTTATAAGCAAAAATATGAAAAATATTTTTTAGACCTTGGGGCCAAATATACATGTTTTTTGAAATTAGAAAATATGATGTTTTAGGCATCTTTTAGGGGTGGACTTGAGAAGGCATTTATGAGTTTGCACACCTCTTAGAAATTGGGAAACTAGCAGCTATTAGAAATTAGACATTGTCATTGGCTAAACTTATTAGAAATTGAGAGTTGGTCATGTATCAGATTGGACTTACATGGCTAGAGTGTGAAATCCTTGTGTTTTATCAGTTTGATCAACATACAAGTTTTATGAAATTTTTATGATGTTTTATAATAAGTTTTATGATTAGATTTTTGAATCGAATATGCAAGTCTTATGATGATATTTTCAGATCAATTATGATAAGTTTTCAAAATTATGGTTTCAAGTAAGTTATATGAAAAGAAAATTCATGGCTTTAACATGATTTTAGAATGAAAAACATGTCATAACATTCATAAACAAGAGGGAAGAAAGATAAGATAATATTTGAAAGCAATTAAGACAAGTTGAAAGTAAGTTAAGACATAAGACATGAATTCAAGGATTAGGAATTACGCATGTTAAGATTAATGATTCTGCTTGTTGAGTGTCTTGTCATTCATTCCAATCATTTTCCTTGTAGGTTAAGTTTCTTCTATATGTTGAAAAGTTGCATATAAAAGGCTATAGTTATCAAGATTATATTTGACATTTATGTACAGTTTTATGTTTTTAAAACAACTATCACAGTTTATGTTGTAAACAATGTTATGATCCATATTTTATGAAAAGTTAATAAAAGGGGATTATTCATAAAAGTGTTTATGTTATGTTATGTTTTAATTGAATTCATAAGTTTTGCATTATGATTATGAACGAATGTTTAATATTTCTACAATTATTTTAAGAAAGATATATATTACTATTATATTAAACAAGTTTAAAAAAAATATAGTTGTATTATAGTTAATATAGACCGTGTGAAATATGTAGAGTATGTGGATCATGTGGATTATTTGGAGTGTCTTAAAGTTCATGACTATAGTCGGTTTTTTACCTTTTGGATTACTAATGTGGACCATCTGAATTAAGTAGGCCATTTAGAAGCTATCGACTGCAGCTTGTTTTTCACTAAGGCTAGGAATCCTTAAGGATTACCTTTGTGTTGTTGTGGATTTATGGACTTGTTTTATTATATTGGTTTTGTTGGGTTCTTTACGTGGTGTTTATGTACTAGGTTTTATTGTGCTTCATATATGTCTTGTGTTCATTTACATAATTGCATTCACTACATGACATACATAATCCCCATAAAGTAGGAGACAAACTGTAGACACCTAATTTTGATGGAATTGGGTTTTCCTCAATAATGACAACCAACAGGTTTCCATACAAGATCTTATAGTTGACAAACAAAGGCCCAAGAACATTAAATAGAGAATAAACTTGGTAAGTGTGCCTAAACTTGAGCCCGAGAGCTCATAACACACCTAATAGGCCTATTACCCTTGAAAATAGCCTTAAGGTCACGTCTAGGCCTATTGAGAGCCTATTTTGACATTGTAAGTGGACTATCGACTCCATTGGTTTTTAGGTGTTTACTTCATGTGCATTTATGGATGGTTTGACATGGTATATGGATGCCCTTATTTTGTGTACGTTTATGGATGTCTACTAGGCATTTATCCATAATTTCAAATACATGAGGAACTTCTTCTCCTTATTGATAATTTTGGTATTTATCAAAATTATATATTTTGGTAATTCTAGAGATAAAAAATAATTTTATTGGGACACTTATCTATAGGGTTAGTGAACCTTATATAAAGGGCTAATTTTTCTAGTTTAGGAAAGACATTTTTTTAGGACATTTTAAGAATCATTATAAGGACACTTTAAGTTATTTGAGTCATTTTGAAAAACCATGTAAGAGATATTTTTTTTCTTAGAAATATTTTCAGAGAACAAACATATTTCACACTTGAAATACTAGTTGATCACACCCTATCCAAACTCTTGCACTTTTATATCCTAGACATTGTATTTCGTTTGATCAATCGTTCATGGGTTATCTTGGCTTTAGTGCATTGAAAACAAAACCCAAAGGAGCTAACAATATAAGTACATACCTAAGGGGAAACCCTAATTTTTATTGATTTTGTTTTTGTTCTTTTTCCTTCTTTATTTTTCTGTTTGCTTGGTGTTGTCCGCGAATGTCTAAGGATGGTCTACGAATGTGTATGACTGGTGGCTATACACCTATTATGGTGCATGTCTACTACCACACTAAGATATCGGCTGATAGTTTCAAACATGACTAGATCTATGATTACTTATTCTGATGCTATTTTTCTATTAGGATAACATGTTTAGATTAATTAATCATTGTTACTCTTAATCTACTAGCAGATTTTTCAAGTTAATTTGCTTGGATTTGCTTACTGTATGAATTACTGCTTATTATTTGTATGTTGGATTAGTTTATTGACAATTGGAAATTTTAGGCAGATATGTATTCCTATAAACGTCTGCTAATGGTCTTTGGCTTGTTTGCTGGTCGATTGTCTTATTTATGTTTGATCTTAAGTATTTCATAGTTTGCTCATGATGATTTATAACATGTAATATTCTTTGGATTAATCAGACATATTACTACATTATGTGTTATAATTTTGTTGATTTTATTTGAAAGAATGTACAAAAGATTTGTTCATGTGTGCAAAACACCAGTATTGTCCACATATGCTTATGATTGATATGTATCTGCCCATCAATGTGCGCGTCTGCTTATCAGTTAGAGGCATTCGTGGATAACATCTAAGTTTCCTTAATCTATCATGATTGAATGTTATTCCATTTATATAATTTGATACATTAGTTTAATTTTTGTTTATAAATTTTGTCAAAGCGATTGTAATTTACTTTAATAGGTTATCTTGTCATTTCTTTAGTTGTTCTTTGGATGATAAAACTGCTTGCATCATGTGCTTAATAATGAGATATTGAATAACTTGCAAACACAGTTATATAAATCACTAAGTGAAGGCCAACCCTTAAGCTAGAGGACATGTGTATTTAAAACCTTTCCACATTGTATCTAATTATTCGAACTCATTCATTAAACAAACGAGAATGGCTTACATCCTTCACAAAGGGACCCAAAAGTTATCTATTCCAAATGAAACTTGAGTGACGACTTCTTAATTACTTTGTAATGGGCCAAAAACCTAATATGTGCTCCTCTTAGTCATTGTTGAGATGAATAAACAACAGTGACAAGTCCTACTTGGAGTGGCATGACAAAAACCCATTATAAGAAGTATTTTTGGATGCGTGTTTTTTTTTTATGCCTAAGGGAATCCACCCATATGACCTAGTTAACTTATTATACATTTGACAATAAGCCCTTAGAGTGACGACAATAAACACCTTTCTACGTTGTATCTAATTATTTAAACTCATTCATTAAACAAATGAGAATGGCTAGGGTCTTTCATAAGGGATCCAGAGAGTTATCCATTCTTGTTAGATTTTTTTTAAATAAAACTTGAGTGACAACTTCTTAATTACGTTGTGATGGGCCAAAAACTTAATATGTGCTCCTTTTGGTCATTCTTAGGATGACTAAAAAAAAGTGAAAAGTCTTACTTTGAGTGATATGACAAAAACCTGTTATAAGAAGTATTTTTAGATGCATGTATTTTTTTTAATTCCCAAGGGAATCCGCCCCTATGACCTAGTTAACCTATTGTACATCCGATAATAAACCCCTAGGGGCCATGACCTATAACCTAGCCCCCCTCATAGAGTCTTAATAGGCTTGACCCTCATCTGATAACCGTTTCTTCAAAGGTTGTCTTGCAATTTAGAAATCCTTGCAATTTGCTAATTATAAATCCTCATGTCTCAAACCCTGGTCTCCGCTATGGTTACCGTAGTTCTTTACCAACAAGGCCAACCCTTAGGGTCAACATAACATGTTATTTATTTGTATACATGATTTTGTCAAGATAGAATAGAAAAGGCGCTATTAAATGATTTGCACTGATAATGTTTCTTTTTATAATGACATGATTATTCAATCAATAGCCTTATGTATTACTTCTGATCATGATCTAAAACACAAAGCACAATTTTCTATTATCAAGTAGGGGATGCCCTAAAATATTATTAATTTCCCATTGTTATGAGCCATTGGTTCTCATTTATTTATTTATTTTTTCTATCTCTCATATTTTTTGTTCATTCAATGCCTTCGGGATATATAAGTTATAATTCTTAACAAAAGAAATTTTATTCAAACTAATTATAAGTACAAGAATAGTTAGTTTGTAAATACATAACCCTCAGCGTACAAGTAAATAAGTGACTAAAGTACAAAGTCTAGCAAGAATATGTAGTATAATTCGTCAAATAGGCAAAAATCACCCTACATGAAGACAAAAGACAAAATCATCAACAAAAAATTTGTGACTCAAGAGCCATAAACTTTCAAAAGTTAATAATCCATAAATGTAATGCATTTTTATTTCTTAGTATGTATCAAAATCAATGTAAGTCTCTAACTTTTATTTACACATCATTTAATCTTAATTTTTCTTTTGATAACTAAGGGAACCCCACTTGACTTTATTGGACACGTAAAACCCCGGGGCATTGTGGACTAACCCACAACCACGATATCGGTTAAAGTAGGGTATAAATTTATTATGGTATGTCACTTGTAACTCGAATCTTGACATGCTTGAAAACAAGTCATTCCCTTCACTACTTAGGTCAAAAGGTTTAATGGCAACACATACTTATCTAAATGAAAGAGCTCGCCATGGAATTTTTTAAATGTATCAACCTACGAAATGCTATGAAGATCAATATCAGCTAAAATCTTGTAACTTTTTAGTATAAATTTAAAGATGCTCCTATAAAAACTTGGATATGCAGGTTAACAACGGTATTTGTAGATAACTAGATCTATAGACTTGACTCTTCTTTCAAGCCTGAAAATATTTTTAGAGTGATTGCATTTTCCTACCCAAGGTTTGCCTTGGAACTTATTTTCACCTCTTAATGACATAAATCACACTTTTTTTATTTTTATAAAAAATAAACTTTGTTTAAAAAAATTAGATGATAATAAATTAATAACTTTAATAGATCTCAAGTAAACGTTTTAAATATTGCGTACGTTTGACCCTTCAACAAATTTAAAAAGCCACAATTCAATCTTTATCATTTTCAAAACTCTAGCCACCACCCTAAATCGTCATAGCTGCTAGAACTCATTGAAGCTTACATAGGCCACAAGAATTCACTCAAACTAATTGAATGGATGATGAAACTTGTAGAAAATCAATTGAATACCCATCAAAACCGATCCAAATCAACGGAAAGAAGGCAATAGAGAGGTGACAAATGGTAAGGGAAGAAGAAGAAGAAGAAGAAGAAAATGACAGGAGTGGGAGGCCGCATGCAATAGAAAGGCGAGAGATGATAAGGGAAGAAGAAGAATGCAGTGATGGCAGCAACACGGTTGAGATGGTTAAGGGGTAAGTTGGACAAAGAAGAGGGTATAGGCATAAGTTTTGGAAAGAAGAAAGGGTTTTTAGAGAAATTCAATATTTTAAGTTTTTTTAATATAATTTTTATAAATTTGGGATGACCTAATAATTTTGCAAAATAAAATACTTAGAGTTAATATAATAATTTAATTTTGAATTAAAAAAATGTGCTTTGCATCATCAAGAGTTGAAAAAATGTTCTTGAGCCAAACTTCATATGGGAAAACCTAATTCACTCATAATTTTATGGTATAAAATATATTATGCAACCAATAAAATATGTACATATGGATAATAATATATCACAGTGGTGATAAATAATTTTGAATTATGAATAATATAACTCTAAATCATATAATAATATATTCTTATTATTATTATTAATATTTAAATTAGTATTAATTATAATTCCGGATAATACTCACACAAATGAACTGATGAAGAAATGCATGAAAAAGAAAGATAACAAACGCAGGGAGAAGACTCTGGAATAAAGTCCTCATGGATGGAAGAGCTTGGAAATGTGGGGACTTATAAAACTAGACGACTTGCAAAGGAAGGATTTCTGTACACTGTCACTTCAACTTTTCTTTTCAAAATATTATTGAAAGCCAAATACCTTCACTCCTTCTACGCCAAAGCGTTGTTAAATAAGGAGAAGTATAAGAGTAGACGCATTAATTTCCCTACGCCAACCAATGGAGAGCACTTTGAATTCATCATGAGAAAGCATCAACGGACAATAGATTTTCCAGGAGAAATATATTTGTTCAAGCAACTGCTTATTCGGAAACTGATCGCGCCTGAAAGAAGCAAAATAGTCTGCACAACTTGCAAAGGAAGGGTTTCCGTACACTGTGACCTTTTTTAACATTTAGTAGACTTTTGTCTGAAAATTCTCGACGCGTTTATACGCAATACCCACTCTTAACAGTACCCATTTTCTAATATAAAAATGTGATCGACACAGCTCCATTTATCGCTTAGCCTCTTCCTCGCAAGCAAACCAAGTTATTACTTCTGCTTCTTGCCCTTTCTCGTTACTACTTCTGCTTAGTTTATTTTGAGCTGATCAATCAGATATGGGCTGTCTTGTGGGGATCATGTGCTACTTTTTTCATATGAAAATCATCAGTCTTCTGGAGGAGAAGAGGATTCACCCCGATTTCTCTCACCCCGAGATTAATGAAGTTGATATCTGCGAGTTCGATCCTTCTGACTTGCCCGGTAAGTGGGAGTTTCTTCAAGCTTTCACCTATATCTTTAATAGTTTCTGATGAGTGATGGGAATTTAAATATGAAACAGGGCTCTCTGAAAGTGACTCTGATGAACAAGGATGGTACTTTTTCTATGAGCCTTATTATAACAAGAGTAAACGGGCCAACTGACGAACCCCTGGCGGGTATTGGAAAATAACTGGGCAAGGCGGTGCTGTCAGGAATAAAAGTGGGAAAGTCATCGGCAGCAAAAAGATTTTGGTTTTTTATAGACTTGGTGGTACTTCCAAGGAACTCAAGACTGACTGGGTCATGCATGAGTTCTATGTTAAGGATGAGAACGACCCACGTTATAAGGTGTATTACCTTGATCTCTTTTTACATGTTCTTTCATTGATTAAGTTTAAATGTTCTGTATGATTGAAATTAGTGAAAGGCTGCATTAATTATTCTTCCAGAGTGATTTTGTGTGATATGGATGGATGATGTATTTGATTGTTAAGCATGCTACAAAATTGAATTTAGTTGAGATATGGTTTCATTACGGATCCGACGGATTAAAATATACAAGCGATTTTCTGGGAAATTGTGCACAAAATTTTGCAATACCATTACTGAAGTGACTGTTGCTTGTTTTCTCATCGAATCGTGGCAAAAAGTATCTGAAATTTTTCTCTGGCATGAATATCACAGCTCCTATGTATATTTCATTTTATATAACCTTTGATTTTCTTTGTTTTTGTAGAAGAATTTTGTTCTCTGCTTCATAGAAAAAAAATCAAACAAGTCGGGCTGTTCAACTTCTGATGAGGTTCAACCAAGTGGCAGTTTGTCTTCTGATTCTGTAACTGTGAGCCATGTTACAGAAAAACCTTATGCAGAGGTGAGATACATCATGTCTTACGGCCATATCAAAGTTATATATGCTGCTGCAGAAACATAACAAGAGTTAATACTTCTTTATCTATGGTTCTTGGTCCAGGTTGAATCTCAGCCATCATCAACTCGCTGTTTGATTTCTGATTCTGGAAAGAATAGTACAGAAAGTTCTTTTTCAGAAGTGAGGAAAAACTGGCCTAGCTTATGGATAATTCTCAGTTGGTTTGTGAAATATACATTTGCACAACTAATACTCGTTTCTGTTTCTCTATGATTCTTGTTCAGGTGGAACCTCAACTACTAGAAATTGCGAATTTGGTTACGGATCCAGGAAGTTTGTTCGGAGAAAGTACTACCTCATTGGTGAGGAAAAATATGGCAGTTTTCAGTCTCAGTTTAGATAGATGGATATACCAAAAAAACATATATATTCACATAACTTTTGCTTGTTTGTCTTTTATTCTTTTTCCAGGTGGAACCTCAACTACTACTCAATGACAATTCTGTTTCTGACCAGATGAATCTTTTTCCAAACATTACTTGGCCAATGGTATGGAAAACTTTATACATATGGATGTGACATGAAAAACATCTTCACGCCTCTCATGTTTGTCCATCTATGATTCTTACAGCAGGTAGATCCTCAACTACTAGCTGAATTTGATTCAACCAGTAGCTGTTATTGGTTGGATTACGGCCATATTCCGGCACTACAGTTCCCAAATGACCCAGACCACTACCAGGGACTTGATTTCTCCACATACTCAACTGGGTTTAGGGAAGACGACAATGTGTGGGGTTTTCAGTTTGATGGAGAGCTTGGAGATGGTATTTCACTAATGGACTTCGAGAATTTATATCCTTGTGAAGAAACTGGACATCCTCCTGTTCTCCGAGACATTGAAACCATCAACTAGACTCCAGTGGACTGCATATCACATTTAAATTACGCAGGGGAATATTATTACTGTGGATTTTTGTTATCACTGTTAGAATGTTATACTGTATTTGGCGATATGTTTTTGTTGAGTGTAATGGTTACATCTTTTGTGACCTCTTTAACTCGTCAGTTCGTATTTCTGTGTAATAGTACGGCCAAGTTCCTGAGACCTGGATCTTGTTTATCGGGAATGTTGTTTTATATCTATGAACAAAATAATAATACGATATGTACTTATAATAAGAATTAATTTGGTTAAAAAAATAATATATCATAGAAACTCTATTATGAAATCTGTCTTAGAATTCAATCTATTTCTTTCTACGAATGTTGATATGCTCATGTCAGGAGCAAGCTTGATAGAAAAACCATGTGTATCTTTCTTATTCAAGATTATCAAGAAGGTACCTTCTCGTGTCCAGAGCCAATCTATAATACGTAAAACCTTGTTCTGCTGTGAGTGAGAATTTAATTAAGACAGATAGAATCTGAAACACCAATGATGATCTCATCTTAATGTAATCATCTCATTAAGATGTTGAAAAGCTCAACATGGAAGAATTCGAAAGTGGATTTAATGCCTGTAGATACGCTCTAAGGATAAAACTGTCTTTTAATTATGTTGACTATTTTGAATTATCTACGGAATGCCTGCTATTTTGGTGGTATGATTGTGCAAATGAGTGTTGTACGCTTGTATATGCTTGGAGGGATAAAGTGGTCTTTTCCTGTAAGAGAAAAATGAGAATTTCACAAAGTGTTGATTGATGCACGCTTGACTTAATCACCTATATTAAATTTTTTACTCCTACGATACACATTAATGGCAAGTTTATAGTTTTCATGGCTCTTTATCCTTTATTTTTTAAAAGCATTTTGATTTAAAATGTGGATGTATTTCTTGAGGGATTCAGAAGTAGGTTGTCTTTTAACCTTAGGGCTACTCTCAATAATTTTAACATATTTCAAAATAATTTTTTTCTTTTTATGCTTAAACTCATAAGTATTATCCCAACCATGATTAGTTAAATCAAAGTCATATAACCAACGACAACCTAAAAGGATATGGATAATATCCATATAAAACACATTACAATAACTCTTATATTGATAATTACATATTTGAATAGGAACTCGACATCTCTTAGTGATGGGCAAAGTTGTCTTATTTGCTCATGCAACTCTAAAAGACTTGAAATGTGGTTCTACCATAAGACTCAATCTACTTATGGCAGACTCAAAAATCACATTCATAGTATTACCCTCATCAATAACCAATTTACAAGATTTATCTTTACTTTTTATGAAGACATGAAAAATATTGGCTCTTTTTCAGTCATCTTCTATAATAGTAAATAGAATATGCCTAACAACATTGACATAATCACCCTCAACTACTAATTCATCTTTATCCCCAGAATACTCTACAAGTTTCACAATTTGTTTTTCATAGTCAAAATACTCTTCGTTATCAGGTTATTGTTCTATGGTCAAGCCACGTTTAGGGATGATACACTAGCACGAGACCCACTAGAAGAGACATTCAAAGTGGATTGAGGGGGAACATAGTTCTTATTTTGAATAGTGCTGGCCTTACATCTAATTGTGTTATCCCTAAGGGATAAGCTAGGAAAAGGTTGTGACTAGGGTGCTATAGCGTAGAAATTTGCTACATTTCTCTTAGAGAAATTTTCTATTTCTACTGTTTTGTTAAAGACATCCTTTATGTTTGATGTGTTAAGTTTTAAAGTCTAACTTTCTAGTAAGTGTACTAGATCCAAGTAATATGGAAAGTATTTGAGGTTATCGTATCTACGAGATTGTGTAAGCAAGTATCAAAACAACACTACTTTTAACTTTGTCTAAATTACCAAATATGAATCAAAATAATCTAAAACTAAAATAAAATGAAAGCAAGCAATTAAGGATGAAGCCTAAGTAAATTAATGAATCACAATATGTAAGATGACATTAAGATTTCGAGTTCACTAATTCACTTCACGGTAGGCTTTCTATTTGTGTAGCATCCCAAGTTTAGAAATACCCTTTAGAGTAGAGTTTGGGGGGTTAGATGTGAGAAATAGAAATAGATTAAGAGTTTAGAAGAGTTTAGAGGTGAGATAGTAAGTTTCTTGAGCTTGTGTTGCTTGCGCATGATTTTCTTTGGGAGGTTTCTATCATGTGTAGTGCGGGAAATGAAGAGTTTTCATTTTCCCTTGTGCACTCCCGTGCACTTTGCCTTGCACGCCCGTTCAAGTGAGTTAGAGGAGAGAGACGAGAGTTTTAAGTGATTTCTCACCCAGCTTATCCCATTTCAACCAAAGTTTCTCTTTTGTTTTCAGTTGCACCCAACCCTAGAATTGATTTTCAGCATCCAGCAGCTCCCAATCCAACTAGAGAAGGAAGAGATTAGATAGAAAGAGATTTCCAGCAGCTATGACAAGAGGTAAGTGTTTCCTTACTTCTTTCTTGTGTTTCCCAGCTTGTGTATGATGATTTGAAATGCTTGAATGTGTTTCTAGCATGCTTATGAGTTATATGAGATGTTTATATGTTGATATGTGATGAGATGATGCTTGAGATGATGATTTCCACCTAGGAACCGTGCTTGCCTATGCTTATGTGTGTGTTTATGTGAGAGAATGGATTGCTTTGATAGTGGAATGTGATATGGTGTATGATATATGAAATTGAAGTGTTTTGTATGCATGTTGAAGTGTTAGAAATGCATGCTTTCAATTAATTTCAGATTGATTGTGGTTTGGTATGGATTCTTGCAAATTCCAGGCTTGTGTCATCGGTGTAGAGCAAGACACACGCCCGTATGCCTTTGTTTCTGTAAGGACATGCCCATGTGCACAAAGTGTGCACAACCTGTTTGCAGAGTACACACCCGTGTATCCTGAGGGACACGACCGTGTGTGTGATAAATTGGTGATTTTATACAGATTTTTCAGAAGCAAGCATGATTGACTACACGGCCAGTGCACGACCCCGTGTGTTTGTGTACACACCCGTGTACCTTGCCCACACGCCTGTGCACTAGTATATTTTTCCAGAAATTGATAAGAAATGGATAATTAAGCATGTGAAACTAATTTAAAGGCTAATAAGCAACAGATAAGCATAATATCAGATAAATAATATTGCATAAGCATCTCATAGCATGACATGCCAAGGTATCAACATGGAAAATGATCAAGGGATCCAATTTCCTTAATTATTTAACATTGAGAACCCGATATTAGGGTTAGAGTTTTTGGTGAACTCGAGGGGGCATCTGTGGGATTCCAGCCTTCTGACTGTGAACAGATCATCCAGTTTCAGTATATTCAACTTTCTAGCCCTTAGTTAGACTATTCAGCCCACATGGTCAAGATGTCGAATCCTTATGTTTATCAGCCTGATCAGCACAGCAGATATCTTCAGATATGTAGATATTCATATGCATGCATGTTCAGTTTCCAATTAGCATGACATGATTCATATTTCATGGCATGAATTAATAATGAAATCCAGTTATTCAGAATAAGCAATATATCCAGATTCAGCAACCGAGTAGATGAATGTTAGGGCCAAGGCCAAGTATGTGTTATATATGTTGCTTGCTTGGGTTGAGGGAAGTAAGGATCGCTTACTAGGTGATCTTTATCGCCCATTTCTTTCCTTCTTCCTTCCTTTTCAGGTTTGTTTGCTGCTGGCGAGAAGCAGGTGGACCGTGGTTGACGAGAGAGGGCCCCATATCAGTTTTCAATTTAGTTTGGCCTGTTAGGTCTTTTATTGTAAAATGTATGTACTCAGATGTAAGTATATTGTACAGAAAAACAATTATGTATATGAAATGTGTATTTTGGGCTCATTATACATTTCAGTTTTAGTTTCAGCTTTCGCTTGTATTGTAAGACCCGCCGCCACGAGTACCCCCTGCTGCTGAAAACTAAGAGGGCTATTTATTAATCATCTGAAAATATGGGTACCCGCGACGGGAATCCTACGAAAATAAATAAAAACTGAAACTATACATTTCTGCACATGCGGAAGCTTTACTGAATATACACAACTGAACTATACATATCTGTTTTGTACAATGGGCCCAATGGCCTTTTAATATACATACATACTGTTCATCTTGATACATAAACATTTACATATGACCACACAGGTCCAACACTGTAAACTGTACAACTCAAAACTAGGATCGCTGTGTGGGCCCTCTCCGTCAGCCTCGATCCAACCGCTCCTCGAAAACAGCACGAACCACCTAAAAGGATGGAAGAAGGAGGGGGATGAGTGATAAAGATCACCCAGTAAGCGCTCCTTACTTCCCTCAACACCCAAGCAAGCACAAGCAATCACAATAATCAAACATATCTGGGCCTCGACCCTAATCATACATCTATGCGCTTGCTGGAATCTAGAAACTGATTACTGAATATCTGAATCACATTCATTTACTGATATCATATTTATACATGTCATGATGTGTATGTCATGTCATGCTAACTGAAATATCTCATGGATGCATGCATCTGAATACCTCTCTGTACCCGAAGGTACCTACTGTGCTGATCAGACTTGGTGGCATACAGGGATTCGACATCCTGGCCATGTGGGCTGAACAGTCTAGCTACTGGCTAGAAAGCTGAATCTGAATACTGCTGCCTAATCTGACTGGTGCCAGATGGTAAAACTGAAATGCTGCTGAGTATTTTGACTGGTGTCAGAAACTGAATCTGAAATACTGCTGAGCGTTCTGACTAGTGTCAGAAGCCTGAATCCCACAGATGCCCCCTCGTATTCACCCATACTCTTACCCGTACATCAGGTTCTGAATACTAAAAACTACTGAATCCGGATCCCTTGATCCTCTCTGAAGCTACATGTCATGTCATGCCATGATATGCATATGCAGCTTATTATCTGAATACATGCTCATCTGATGCTTATCTGAAGCCAATTAACCTTTATTCTGAATTCGCATGCTTAATTTCTTATTTTTAATTCTTTTTCTGAAAATCTGTAGGTGCACGGGCGTGCAGGAAAGGT
>JAJEJH010000686.1:135388-246866 GCA_026122585.1 Anacardium occidentale | reverse complement strand
AGAGTTGATTCCCCTCATGGAGTTTACTTATAATAACAGCTATCAGGTGACTAATTAGATGGCTCCATTTGAGGCGTTGTATGGTCAAAAGTGTAGATCTCCTCTTCATTGGGATGAGATTGGAGAGAGAGATTCTCTAGAGACAGTTGTGGGTCCAGAGATAGTTCAAGGGATGATTGAGCAGATCAAGATCATCAGGCAGAGAATGAGACAGGCCCAGGATCGATAGAAGAGTTATGCAGACTTGAGACGCAGAGGGATTGAGTTTTCAGTAGGCGACATGGTTTTTCTGAGAGTTACTCCGTACAGGCACGTTCTCAGATTCAACAGAAAGGGGAAGTTGGCCCCTAGATTCATTGGTCCCTATGAGATACTTGAGAGAGTGGGGACAGTTGCCTACAGATTAGCATTGCCAGCTAGCATAGACAAAATTCACAATGTCTTCCATATGTCTCAGTTGAGGAAGTATGTGGGGGATCCTTCTCATGTGCTTCAGATTTCAGAGGTTGAGTTGGCAAAAGATTTAATTTACCAAGAGCTGCCAGTATAGATTCTGGATTACAAGGTCAAGGTTCTCAAGAACAAGCAGATTCCTCTTGTGAAGGTCTTATGGCGCAGTCAAAGAATGGAGGAAGCTACTTGGGAGGTAGAGTCTGAGATCAGGGATAGGTTTCCAGAGTTATTTAGGTAATTCCGGGGTCAGAATTTTTTATAAGGGGGGAGGAAATGTAGCATCCCAGGTTAGAAATGCCCTTAGAAGAAGAGTTTTGGGGTTAGAAACAGAATTTAGACATAGATTGAAAGTCTAGATGAGTTTAGGGGTGAGTTAGTAAGTTTCTAGAGCCTGTGTGGCTTTCGTGTGAATCCTTTCGGAAGGATTCGATCATACGAATGCGGGGGAAATGAGAAATGCTCATTTTCCTTTGATGCACGCCCGTGCACCTTTGATGCACGCCCGTGCATGGCTTAGTATAAATAGTGAGCCGAGAGAAAGTAGTCATTTTTCTCACCCACTTTCATTTTAGCCAAAGTTTCTCTCTTCATTTCAGTTCCTCCCAACCTTAGAGAGAAAATCCAGCCAGCGGTTGCTTCCAATCCGATGAGAGAGCCAAGAGAATAGTGTAAAAGAGTAGCTTTCAGAGGCAATGGCGCGAGGTAAGTGTTTGCTTTCCTTTTCCTTGAGTTTCTCGGCTTGCTTTATGAATTTTGATGCCATGGATGAGTTCTTTGCATGTTGATGAATGTTGGGAACAATTATATGATGTTGCATGTTGAATTGGATGATGAATTTCCATCCTTGAATCTTTGCATGTTGCTTGATCATGTTTTAGTGAGAGAAAGAGCTTGCTTCCATGGTAGATTCTTGGTGAGTTGATGCATGTTAAATTGGATGCTGCAAATGTGTTGTTTAAGGTGTTGGAAAAGTGTGTTTAAAGTGAATTGGTGATTGAATGAGCAATGGATGAGAATTGTGCATTTTTCAGCAAGTGCTCTTGTTGAAGAACAAGATGCACGGCCTTGTGCCTGCATGGCACGACCGTGTGCCTTTGTTTTTCCAGGCACACGCCCGTGTGCACGGGTAAGAAACGCACACACACGCCCGTGTGTCCTGAGGCACACGCTCGTGTGTAAGCTTTCAGTGAAATTCTAGAAAAATTCCAGTAGCTTGCACGACCAGACGCACGACCGACGTACGGTCCTGTGCATTAAGGCACACACTCGTGTGCCTTAGTCATGCACGCCCGTGTGTGAGGCATGCACGCCCGTGTGCGAGGCATGCACGCCCGTGTGCTTTGCCCCACACGCCCGTGCATCAGCAGATTTTCAGAAAAAGAGTATAAATTGATTTGTAAAGCATGAGAAATTCATTTAAAGGCATAAATGCTTCAGATAAGCATCAAATAAGCAGTAATTCATATAATAAAGCTGCATATGCGTACCATAGCATGACATGTAGGTTCAGAAAGGATCAAGGGATCTGAATTCAGTAGTATTCAGTATTCAGAATTTGATGTATGGGTAAGAGTATAGGGTGAACTCGAGGGGGCATCTGTGGGATTTCAGCTTTCTGACACCAGTCAGAATGTTCAGCAGCATTTCAATTTCAGTCTTCTGACACCAGTCAGATCGTCCAACAGTTATTATTCAGCTTTCTAGCCAGTAGCTAGACTGTTCAACCCACATGGTCAGGATGTCGAATCCCTGTGTTTACCAAGTCTGATCAGCACAGTAGGTACCTTCGGGTACATACAGATAGAGGTATTCAGATGCATGCATCCACAGTATTTTCAGTAGCATGGCATGACATACACATCATGACATGAATAATAATGAGAATCAGATTAATTAGATATTCAGATAATCAGTTTCAGATTCCAGCAAGCGCATAGATGTATGAATAGGGTCGAGGCCAGGTATGTTTGTGATTGTTTGTGCTTGCTTGGGTTTTGAGGGAAGTAAGGAGCGCTTACTGGGTGATCTTTATCACTCATCCCCCTCCTTCTTCCATCCTTTTCAGGTGTTCGTGCTGTGTCCGAGGAGCGGGTGGTTCGAGGCTTGCGGGAGAGGGCCCACACCACGATTTTAGTATGTATATATCAGTTTTGGACTTGTGTGGTCATGTTGTAAATGTTTTATGTAATCAGATATACAGAAACAATATGTATATATATGGTAAAGGCCATTGGGCCCATTGTACAGATAGACAATGTATATTTCAGTTTTAATTAATGTAAAGCTTCCGCATGTGCAGAGATGTATAGTTTCAGAATGTATAGCAGTTTCAGTTTTATTTATTTTCGTAGGATTCCCATCGCGGGTACCAGAGTTTTTAGATTATTAATAAAAGCTCCCCATATTATTCAGCAGCAGGGGTACTCGTGGCGGCGGGTCCTACATACCACATGTATCTAGGTATGCATCCATTTTTGTTTGATTTGTAAAAACGAAAAAAAAAAAATTTTGTTATTTATTTTTTTATTATTAAAGTTAATTTCCCATTTTTAATATTATTTTTCAGAGCTATTTCAAATTCCCTTATTTAATTTTCTATGTGCTTTCAAAGGGATCAAATAATTTCTTCTTCAAGTAAAAAACTATATTTCAGTAATACAAAATATATTTGAAAGATTTTAATGTATAACTAAAAAGATTTTAACATATTGTTTAAGCTCAATCATGACTCCTCCCCAAACCTTGAAAATTGATTAAACTGTATATTCTCAAAATTTTAAAGATGATTTTTTCGATATGAGAATTGTTTCATAGATCTCATAAAAAATGTTTGATGCTTCTTGGGGCTTTGTTGGCAATTGTGAAGTCACCTAATGAAATGTCAAGATTCAGATGCAGTTGTTGCTTCTTAACAATATGGACTTAACCAATTCTTATTCACCTTATTGCACCTTTTTGGGAGAACATACTAGATATAGTTTGATTTGAATTGAATTAATTTAAGATTGAATTCAAACTTAGTTTGAATAAACCCAAAATGAGTTCTTCTTTCACGATATTAAGTTTAGAACTTGTGAGTTCAAGCTTGTAATGAGCTCAAGTTGCAAAGCTTGTAAGTCAATTTGAGATCGTTCAAATTAATTAAAACAATATCTTTTTTATCAATATACATCAAAACAATATCATTTTGGATATTTGAAACATCTGATAAATCAAAGCAAGTTAAACTTAGGCTTGAAAAAGCTAAGCTTGAGCTTGAACTCAAGCTCAAGCTTAGCTTGGCTAATCTAACCCTAGTACTAGATGTAACCACTCCCTTAGCTAAGAGGTATGACATCTTAACTTGTTATTAATGTTGACCTAAAGAAATTTCTTTAAAATGTATATGTGGCGCAATAATTGTGGGGTCAATCATTAGATCTGAAGTTTTCCCTTATATAATATAGTCGAGTCAAACCTAGTAAATAAGCAAAGGTAATTTTTGACTAAACGCAAAATAGGTAATCTGACTCACGCAAAGGTTCTTGGTTATAAAAAAAAAATAAAAATATCAAACTTTAAATCTTGATAATTGATTTAACAAATTATCGTTTTTTTTTTTTTTTTAACATGTCAAAAGAAGCATATGTTTATAGATAGATAATTACAAAATTTCCAAAACTTAATGACTATTTGCCACATAAACCTATGATTTTTTATTCTTTAAATTGTGAAAAAGTTTATCTTTTCATCATCTCATAACTTTGGTTTAATTTTTATTTCATAAAGTTTGTAAAAAGAAAAAAATGGTTGTCTTTACCAAAATTAAATCATAGTTGACCCTCAAAAAATTTATTAAAATTCATTCATTCTTTATTTTAGAAGCCAAATAACTGTTTTCACCCATCACAAAATAATAAATTATTATCTTTTAATTTGAAAAAACTAATTTTTTTTTTTTTTTTGGGTTGTAAAAATTAACCATTAATTTATCTAAATATTATAAAAATGTATTTGAATTATATATATTATTTTTAAAAATTTATTATGGAATATATATATATATATATTTCATAATTTATTTAAAAAATTATCATATTAATCTCATATATCTTAAAAATATATCACAATCTCAATAATTTGCAATATGATATTTACATCCTAATTTATTATATTATTTAAAAGCGTAATTATTATTTTTGAAACTAATAAGAGATATATTTAATTTTAAAATTACAAAATACTCCTAAACTTATTTCAAATTTAAAATTAAAAAAAGCTCCATGAACACATCATTAACACCTTTAAAATTTTTAAAAATTATAATTTACTCTAAACACTAGATTATATATTATTAACATTTCTATCTATATTTATATTATTTTTTAATTTAAAATTATAATTTTTAAAGCTCCATGACATTTTGATTTAGATGCGGGGTTGTGATGGTGGACCCAAATCTCCTTCACCCTTAGTCGACCCAACTATCATGGGGACCATTCATCGGTCTCTTTTACTTACCTTTTTATCTAAAATTAAAAAAGAAAAAAAAGTCTCTACCATTTCTTTTAGTATTAAACAAATATTGTTCTCACTTGCTTGCTCCTCCATCTTGCCTTGTTTCTTAAGATTAGCTTTATCGCCTCACGACTCATAAAATATTTTTTTTTTATACCAAGAGGTGTAAATTATAGATAAATTATCCATCTTGCCCTTACTAGAATGAGCTTCTAGCCGTTTAAGTTGCATGATCCGGTGTTTTAAAACATGGGCAAGTCAAACCAATTATTAAAATATCTTGATCAATTCGATTGAAATCAGTTTTAAATCTGCTTGCAACTACAACATTGCTCAACGGGTCAACCCAAATAATTTGGTTCATACCAACAAATTAATTCACATTGATTGGATATGATAATTTAATAGACTCGTTACTATCAAAACCCATAACTATAAACTAAATAAATTAATAATAGTTTTATCATATATTTATAAGGTCTTAGAGCTGTCATTGATTATACCAAAATTTTTTTATTGTAGAAATCATCCGTTAATTGAATCATATAATGTATTGTCATTCACAATAAACTCTGATATAAAATTTATTCGCTAATTGAATCTTTTAATGTCTTATTATTGAAAATATGTTTTAATTTAGAATCTATTTACTAATCAAATTGTTTAGTATCTTGTCACCTAACAATATTTTTTTATTATTCGAATCTTATCTACTCAATATGACTCTTTGACCCTTGCCAACTTGGTGAATCTTGGAGGTCATCATATCCCAATTTTACTTATTATACATTATATTAGTTTTTCTTTAATTTAATTTAATAATGTGATCTTGTATTATAATAACAATATCTTATCAACAGTTGAATGAAAAAGGAAGATTTGGTATAATGGTAGTTTGTTTATGGGCCATTGGGCGTGCAATGCAATGCAATGCAATGCAATGTCTCCTTGGTGGTGCTTGAAACTCATATTATATATATATGTGTGTGTGTGTGTGTGAAATTAATGGACAAAACAAATAAAGCGAAGGTGTGTTTCTGTATCAGATCTTGGTAACCTGACAGTAAGAATAATTTGACAAAAATGTTGTGGTGGGTGGGCATCTTTATAATTGAAGCCGCCAGTTATGGATCTATCAATTGAAACAAGTTATTGGAGTCCCGATACCACAGTAGGTCTTTCTTACGAATAGATTCGAAATGAATAAATTTAAAACTAAGTTTGAATTGAATTTAAATAAACTCAAAATAAACTTGACTTCAAAGTTGGAATAAGTTCAAAACAAATTTGATTTTTAAATTTGGATTTGGCTTAAACTCAAATTGAAAAGTCAAACTCAAACTTATAACGAGTTTAAGTTAAAGTTTATAACAGACTCGATTCACAATTTGCAAATTAATAAAAATCATTCAAATTGATTAAAATGATGTCATTTTAAGTATTTGAGATATTCAATAAATTAAATTGGACTGAATTTGAGCTTAATTCACTTTAAACGAATTAAACTTTAGCTTAAATTAACTTGAATCTAACCCTTACTCGTAATATTCTTTATACATTAATTTGTGTATTTAGATAATATATTATAATAAAATTTAAATATAATTAAATGATTTTAAATTAAAAATTAATTAATATTTATTAATGATAAATTATTTAAATATCAGAATAAATTAAAAAGTGTTTCCAGAGAGTATAACTGTCAAATAATATATTTCTAATCCTATGGCTAATCATATAGGATTCTTTTGAGTGTTCCTTAAGCTTGCTTCCATTATACCCTTTTATTTCCCTGTCGCCGTTTTCTTTTTTGCTTCCTTTAAAGTTTGGTGTCTCCCCTCTCTTTTTGGCTCCCTTTAAAGTTTGGTAGCTCACCTTCCATACCCACTTTGTCGATTCAACATTTTGGTTCGGTTTTTTTTCCTGTACCTTTTGGATACCCTGATGATTAAAATATGGTTACACACATAACTTTGATATTTTAATTTTACGTGAAATCATTTTGATAATTGTTTTATTAGATAAAACGATATTATTTTAATAATTATTTAATATAATCTAAATTAAACTGTAAATACAATTTAAACTTTATTAAACCATTTTTAATTCATGAATTAGATCAAATTGAACTCTTTCTAATTAGAATTTATATCAATTTTAAAAATGAATTGACCATGTTAACTAAACTCAACCTAATTTTGAGCTAAGTTGAATCTAATTCAGTTAATCCAATTTAAATTTAACTTTCGTTCCAATGCTCCTCAGATGATTAATAAAATAAAAATAAAAAGGAAGAGAGAGAGAGAGAGAGAGAGAGAGAGGTAAGAGTAGGCCCCAACCTTCACATGCTTTTATGCTAACAAAAATTATTCTGTAATGGGAAGAGAATAAACAGCCGAACTGTCACATGAAATTTGATTTTAGGAAGCTTAGAAATCAACGAGTGACGATTTAATCAACACCGTTAAAAAGAAATTTTTAGATCAAATAGTGATATCTTATCAATTCTGTCAACTGCGCATGGCGGATTTCAATCAAAAGGAAATCGTCGCAATAATGGGGACGAGAAACGGCGCTTGTGTCAGTCCGAAGCACAATAAAATCTTTCTGGGATTAAGTCTTCAATGTTCATCTTCTTCTCTGTCATCTACTTTGCACGCCATAAACTCATAAGATATGCATATGGCTTCTTTTTCTAATCAACCCATTTTCTTATTGTTTCAGTGTTCGTCAAAGCTCAAACTTGGCAATGTGAGTCTTCTAAAACAAGTGGAAAGATGGAGGTCTCTGTTGGTGGGGCTAAATGCTTGTTAATTTTGCTTCATTTCTAAGACAGACAGGGAAGGTATCACTTTACGTACATTTAAAAGGCTACGGTGATCATAATCAAGACTTTGATAATCAATGGGATAAAAAGAGTACAAAATAATTCTGGGAATAAACTGTTTGAGTGCAGGAAAACAGCTGTAGTCTGTATTAGTTTAAAAACGTTAAATCCTGGAGATTATTAAGTCCGAAAGGTGTCATTATCAAAGAACAGTAAAACAGTCTCATTAGGTATGGGGGAAGGAGAACATCGAGGAAAATGTCACCTTGATTAGCGGGGAGGAAGGAATGGGCTATTATGTTTTGTGCTTTGTAGCCTGTCGTTTATCTTTTTAACCGTCCATGGAAGAGAAGGAGTTTGTAGATTATTTTGAAAAAAGTTTGACCATTTGTTCCCCGCAATTTGCAGGCAGCTAGCCATCCCTTGGACTCATAAAATGAAATCACAGTACACCCACCAAATCTTCCAAAGTGGTAACCATCTGTGAACCAGAATCTAAATGGAGGTATCTTGGGAGGCAAAAGTTAAAGATAGAAAAGTGGATTGAATGCTTTGTTTTTCAAAGCTATCATTCGTTATTATCCGAAGTTTTCAGTGAGTTCAGGTTCAGGATTACTGGAGTCAGTTCATAAGATGAAGCAACAGTTTGACAAAATCAGAATGCGGAATGAAATGGAAGTTATTGAAAGAAGCCCAACTCAGAATTTTATTTTGGTCTAAAATGGTCTGGCCTATCTATAACCCAAACCTCATAGGGGGAAAAGGTTCTTTGAAAGCAATTGTTGATTCACAGGTTTTGTTTTTCCTTTTGAGGGGCTGCTACAGGAGGTTTAAAATGACAGTTATCCAAGAACAATTTCATATGAACAGAAAATGTGGTGTTATATGATTTTTTTAGGTTAGGCGCGTAAGAGGTATGAGTTGATTCGATTTGATTCAAATTAAATTGAGTTTATAGTTGACTCAAATTTAGATTAAGTCATAATATTTCACACTCAAATGACAATATCACCAAAGAATTATCATTGGGAAAAAAAAAATTTTATTAAAAAGGTAAATAATATCACAAATGTGATGAACAATGTTAATGGATAAACAAATGAATCAATTTCAAGCTAAATTGTCGAATTTATTTGAAATAATGTCGTTAGAGGGATATGAATGGGGTGAATAGTATTATCAGAGGGGTGAATAGTATTATCAGAGAGGTAAATAACGTCACTAATTTGATAAACAATATTATTATATGAATAAATAAATCGATCTGAAATCAAGCTATATTAAATTAGAGTTCTAACTCAACATTGAACTGTTCAAACCAAATAGTAGATTCAATCCCAGTAAACAGACAGATTGAATCCACCAGGAGAGTTCGAAGAAGTTTTGGAAATGGGGCTTACAGACTAAGAAAACATTTGGGCTACATAACTCAATCCAAAACCGATCCTAACCGGATTCAAGTTTACTAAGGATCAGCAGGTCCATTGAATTTTGTGGGCTTTATGTTCATTCAGCTTTTCTGATCTCCCCCATCACTGTAATATCCGGATCAAATAATACTCCTAGTCCTACACGAATAGGACAAAAATTACGAATAATATCAACTGGCATGTTCACACCTGCGACCTTATGAACACGACAAAGACAAAGGAAGGTGCAAAGCACCTTCCTTCTCTCAATCTTTCTGTTTGATTATTATTCAAGCAGCGTTGAAAAGTTTTGCTAAGAAATTTTCTCCATTAATTTAGACACTGCGGTTGCGTGGATCAGGTCTTCGAAGTACTATAACACTTGAATCTATCTCAAATCAAATCAAATGTATACGTGGACGGTGGAGATGAGTTGTAACGTCAGGTGCCACTGATTGAGAAGCACCTGGTTTTATGCCATTTGATTTTTTGTCTTCTTTATAATAAATGAAGTTGTGCACCGTGTAGAAGATATTTCCATGAGGCTATACGGCTTATAACAAACCCATTTGCTTCTTAGTCACAAAGCCAGAACTAGATCCAGTACCATCAGCATCATCTACAGAAGCAGAAGAAGCTGAAGCGAGAGAGCGACAATGTCAGGAGATAAAACGGTTGGGGTGGCTATGGACTTCTCGAAGAGCAGCAAGAATGCTCTCAAATGGGCTATTGATAATTTGGTTGATAAGGCCGATACGCTGTATATCATCCATGTCAACCCCCATCATCTAGATGAATCTTCCAATCAACTCTGGGCTCAATCTGGTTCTCGTACGTATCTTTTTATTGTTATGGTATAAAAAAAAAAACATTATTTTTATGAGATGCGAGTATTCTGATGATCTGATCTTGGATTTTGCAGCTCTTATTCCTTTGATTGAGTTCAGAGAGCCGGAGGTTGTAAAGAAGTACTCTGTTCAAACTGACATCGATGTGCTTGACATGCTTGACACTGCTTTCAGACAGAAAGAGGTAATTTTTTCATGGCAACGATTTATAATTATGGTTTAGGGATCGATAATCACCATTACATGATTTCAATCCGGCGATGATTATGGATCCAGTGCTATTACCGCCATCTTTACAAGCGGGTTTAAGTGAAAAAGGAAAAGAAGAATGAGATTTTTAATCCAATGATATTAATCTGTTTCAATAAATAAGATCTCGGTGTTCTTTTTTGCTTTAACATGTGATTGTAGGTGAAAGTTGTCGCCAAGATTTACTGGGGAGACGCCAGAGACAAGCTACTTGAAGCTATCGAGGACCTGAAACTGGACTCTATTGTTATGGGGAGCAGAGGCCTTGGTACCGTCCAAAGGTAACAAATTTATCTTCCTTGTTCTTTTCTATAAATTTGTGATTTTGAAACCCAAAAAAAAAAAAAAAAAAAACCAGTGATTATTTTGGTGGGTTGATGTAGGATTCTTTTGGGGAGTGTGAGCAACTATGTGATGACACACGCACCTTGCCCAGTGACGGTCGTGAAGGATCTCAGCTCCAGCAAGCACTGAATGGCGGCACACACTTCTGGCTTTGATTCACAGTAATCTGGTTATCTGAGAACTTGAAGCTATGTTTTCTGGATTTCAGCTTTCGTGTTTGTATTGAACTTGTGAAGGATAATTTTGAACCGAGTGAGGGAATATTTTAGAAAAATGGGGATTATGTATATGGTGAGATGACCTCCTAAATAAAGCACTGTATTTAGAGATGGCTATGCTTTTATTTCTTTGTTGCTGTATTGGATATACTTGCCTGGTTACATCAATGCTAGATTTTGATGATTTGAATAATCAAGAGAAGAATGCCACTTCTGTGACATGGCAGACATAATTGAGCTCTTTCATGGTAGGACTTGGCATAACTGTTCTAAAAGGCACAGACACGAGCACACGGCTATTGGACTGCCCATAGGGAAGGGCATGTTCAAGGTCTAATTGTTTGGTTTGTAAAATTTAGTTTTAGATCAAATAAGATTTAGAATTCATCCGTTTATATATAAAAAAAAATTGTTTACTAGGTTATTGGGTTTAGTAAGAGGCAGTTGACATATTTGAAAATTCATTATGGAGGGTTGTGCACTTGGTAGGGTTTCAAATTTATAAGGTTTGTAAGAGTATGTTTGTAGTTTTTTGAACTTATATAAGGTGCCTCAAACATGCTTGAAGTACCAAAAAATTTAACAAACCTGACTTAAATAAAAGTATAGGATTCGAACAAATAGATCTGAAAGGGGTCTGAAATTTTTGGATGGACTCAAGTGTGAATGAACGGGGCATTACTTGATTAACAATTTTATATTAAGGCAGGTGTTTTAGACTTATGTATCATTGAATGTTGTAAATACATTATTGATTATTAATATTTAAGTAATCACTGAGATGAGAGAATTTGTTGATTAATCACGGTTTCTCTAGAATTGTCTATAATTTAACATCACTTAATATTTTCATAGTGTTAAACAATCTTACATGTAGTTTGCATGTGTTGAGATAATTTAGTACAACATATAATTAGATGATTTGATGATCATGTTTACTAGATAAATCTATAAAAAAGATTTTATATAGATAGTAGTGACTCTTGTGTCTATGAAAATATTTTATTGTCAGACCATTTTATGTTAGGAGTGATACAGTTTGATGACATTAAGTGTATTGTTGTAACTAGGGTATTATAAAAGTGAGCGATTGACTATATCATGATCAACACGAAGGCTATGATAGATCAACATATGATTCATCACTTTCGAACACAAAAGTGTTATCTCTGTGAAGAATGTTCATAACCAACAAATTTATGGTTATAGTGTGATTTGATTGTTGTCGAATCTAATTTTGATTTGGACATGTATCTGGATATGTGAAGAGTTGCTGAGATATTCATGAATTTACGTTTGAACCTCAAGAGCTACAACATAATGAATGAACTATATTGTATGTTAACTATCACAGATTGATTAAGTTTATATATGTTCGTCGATTTAGTAGAGAGCTTACGAGTTACATAAATAAGAGTTGATTGAGCTCTAAAGGTATAAGATTGTTATTTTATGTGTATCATATTTTAGCATTATCGCATTGAACTTGTAAGATTCGTTTGGATTAGGTTGAAAGTCAAAAATTAGATTTTGGTCTTAACACATGACTATGCATTTGTTGAGCAGACAGTTGTGCGTCTGGATAGTTGAATAAATCACGAGTGTTTGGTTGGAATTGATTTGATAAAAACCAAATTTAATTCAAAATTTAAATACTTTGTTAATACACAGACATGCATGTTTAGTGTATATGTGTGCGTGTGATTGGTGAAACAGTTATTACATGATTAAAATATGTTGCACAATTCTTGGGCATCATACATAGTCATGCATTATCTAAAACTAATGCACAAACATGTATGTGCCTCGCATGAGAGTGCATGAGTCTATATAGGTGTGCGTTTATTACACGTGATCCTGTGCGCCTAACTCTATATAAACATGATGCAACTTCTCTTTCAAAACGTTTACCTTTTTTAACACATACATGTCTATGTCCCAAATGCACACACGATTGTGCTAGTCATTGCTAGCACAATGAAAACCAAGTTAGCTTAATCCAACTTTGCTCTGGGTATATTTACCAAAAAAAAAAAAACCTTGCTCTGGGTAAACTTTCATAAGTGTCATTGGTCCAAAGATCATGCAGAACGATTCATTGCCATGAAAAGACTTTGGTAGAACCTCCAAACACAAATACGTTTTGGTTAACGCTATATGTTTTGTTTTCGTACGTGTAAAAGTCCCTGTTATATCACTGTGTTGTTGTATTTATTTAGCATAATATGAATATGGTTTCTTTTTCCATTATATGTCATTAACAGTAACATATTAATAAGAATCCTACAAATACCAATTGAAATATGCAAGTGTAAGTATTAAGTATAAAATAATGATAATATCTGAAAAGTATTGCATATTATACTGAAAATCATCACATATCATATATCATAAAGTAGACTGTATATAATACATATGGATTGTACATAATACATACTTGTAAACTGTAGGCATATACGTATATAGAAATGAATAAAACACGTGAGCCATAATATATCATCTGTTACTAAAACTGTATCCCAGGTATTAGTAACCTTATATCCAGCTTAGTCTAAAAAGATCATTGACCTGTAAGGAAGAAAACATAAAAGAGTGAGTGATAACTCACTCAGTAAGCATTTTCTATCTCTACTCACAAACGGGTTTATGTTTTATTTCACTTTTATGACTTGTCACATTATTCTTTAGTTTCAAACCTCTTTATTCTATGTAATGTATGATATAATGTGCTTGTTTTATCTTTATCTTTTGATTTTTACTTTATCTTATGAAATGTTATATATGACATGATATAAAGTATGTTCAAATTATATCAATGCTAGAAATCATAAATTTGCCCTTGGGCATGTTTTTCTGAGAATAATAGTTGTGATCTGAAGATCCTAAATATATATAAGTTGTACTTGAAAATAACTGCTGTGTTGATCAGAATAATGAATACAAAGACTAAACACCTTAATCGTGTGAGTTTAATCCTATTGAAAACAACTGATGCACAACCAACACTGTCTCTAACGAGTTTGGTTAATGACCAAATCTTCTATAGTGGATACTGGTTTCCCTTTCTAACAAGGGTGCAAACTCATAAATACCCTTTCGTATTCACCCCTAAAATGATGTCCCCAATATTGTATATTTATACTTTAAAAACATGCATATGACTCCTTGGATCCCCTTTTGAAAACATTAGTTTGACATGTCATATCATGTAATATTTATCATGCATAATATTTTGTTTTCTATTAATATTACTTGGTTCTGTGTGCATTAGAATAGCTTACTGATGCCCTATGCTCCGTTATGTATATTTTTTCTTGAAGCACAATTGTGCAACATGGGACGTAAGGTCGTGCATGTTAACACATGGTCATGTTTCATATATTGCATGGTATACAAGTTGCTCACTCAACACTACTGTGCTCGCTTACACGGTCGTGTCCCTTAAACTTATGCAGGCATGCACAACAACATGCAAAATTATGGTATTGTAGAAAGATTGCACGGTTATGCACTTGCAGGCACATGGTCGTGTGTTATGCTCTGTTTTTGTAATATCGCATCTAAAAAATCCAAAGCCTGACTAATCTCAAGCAAGGTATATCCAATCTCAATCAAATAGTCTCATAAGCTCCATACATCAGCTGTGAACATGTTTATTTCATTAAACTCACCAAAACCCATATTATACACACCATATCTCATAAATCAAAGCATTAAAGCATATATGCATATATCAAGATTCTCAAATAATAACTTCAACAATATGTTTTTAAATCATCATCTCAATACTTAAGCACGCTAAACAAGCATCAAACATACAACAAATAAGATAACAACCCAACCAAATAGGAACACTTGCTATAAAACAAGGTGAAAGAGGTAAGGAAACACTTATTATTTGCCTTTAGCTGATTCTTGTTATCTATTTTGGTTGATTGTTGGTGGTTGCTCTCTCACAACTGTTAGTCTAAGGTTTTCTAGAAGGAAAAGAAAAGCTAGATAGATTTAAATCTGATAAGGAGGGAAAAAAAAAAGTAACTATATATATATATATATATATATATATATATATATATATATATATATATATATATTGTTGAACCTCAAATAATAAATGACAAATAACCCGAGGGGGGGGGGGGGTGAATAGGTCTCTAGGTTATTTAGAAATCTTTTGTAATTTTAAAACTTTTTCCTATTCTACCAACTTAAATATACAAATATTTATATAATCAAAATTAAACACATAGCTAAGCAAATAAACACAAATTAAAGAGAGTAAGGGAAAGAAATTGCTCAGCCGATTTAGAGTAGTTCAGAGCTTCTTCACGCCTCTTACGTTCACTACTCCAAGCAACCCCGCTTGAAGATTTCTTTTCACTAACTTTAACCCCGAAGTTACAATAGTTTTGATACAAGAGATTTTGCCTTCCTTACACTAGTTTTGAAACAAGAGATTGCGCCTTTAACTTAGTTTTAACAAGGATTACGTCCCATACTAGTTTCACGGGATTGCGCCCAAAGGTTTATTAAAATTTTTCAGAAGAATTTGCCTCACAAGGCTGATACAGAATAAGCTTTCAAGGTTTCTCTAAAATGATTTACAAATTGACTTCTAGTGAGAGAAAATATGGAGAAGAATTAGAGAATGAATGAGTGAGATTTTTTAGCCCTGTTCTCTAACCCTTGAGTTTTCAAATCATCTCCAATTTATAGTATTTGGAAAGAATTAGTCGTTGGGATGATTTGAGAGCCATTGGAGACTTTCTTGGAAGTTGCATGGGTATGTCCTTCATTTGCACGGTCGTGCTTCCTTTGTTCTGTACTTTCTAACGGTCATATTTTTTCTATCGCGCGTACACACATGGGCGTGTGTCTTTGAAGTTTCAGCTCTTCAGGATTTCAGAAGGCCATACGGTTGTGCACACGATACCTATACTATTTTCACACGATCAACATTTTCCAGGAACACAGGCGTGCGTTGTAGCTGCACAGGCATGTATCCAACAATATTCTTTGTACACGGGCATGAATGGATCTACATGGGAGTGTGCGTCCTCATAACTTGACACACCGTTGCGTCCTACATTCCTCACACATGGTCTTGTGTCCTGCATTCCTCACACACAGACGCTCTGCATGACTCAACTAAGACGTGTGTTGTATTCATAGCTTACACATGGTCGTGTGTCATGCAATGTCTGCAAAAAATAAAACCTTTGGTCCTCTTTGTCATGTTCAACACATGCATGAAACAGTTAGATATTTTAACATATGTTTTGCATCAATTTAAAATCCACAGGGGTCCAACATATATATATGGTGGTGCACTTATTATGACGCATGGTCATGTGCTTGAGAAAAATGGTCATGTGTTAAAGAAATTTCAGATTTTCTTCTCTTCTCGCCTAAGGAGACCCATACACATGATTATTTTATCCCTGAATCCTCTCAATTTTATTTTCTATCATAAAATCTCATATTTAGTCTCAATTTTCAGCTTAAAAAAACCATTTTAACCTCGAGATATTACATCTCTCCCCCTAATAAAAATTTTTTTCCTAGAATTTACCTAAAATCTCTCCTTGATCTTAGGCTTGACCTTATAAGTAGTTTTCTTGAGTTTTTGGCTTCTTTATAATACCTTAACCAAAGCTATCTCCTTATTTCTAAGGATCATAACTCTGTGGTCAAAAATTTGAACTGGTCTTTCCTGATAACTCAAATCTTCCACCAGATCCAAATCTTGAATCTCCAAAATATCATAAGGATCCCCTACATACTTTCTCAACTCAGATTTATATAAAACATTGTGGATTCCATTCATGCTCGTTGGTAGAGCCATTTATAAGTCACTTTGCCCACTCGCTCTAAAATCTCATAAAAACCACTAAATTTAGGAGCTAACTTGCCTCTTTTACCAAATCTCAAGAGATGCATGTAAGGAGTCACTCTCAGAAATACTTTATCTCTAGCCTTAAACTCAATCTTCTTACGCCTCTGATTAACATAACTATTCTAGCGATTTTGGGTCTATCTTATCCTCTGTCTAATCGTTCTGATCTGCTCAATCATTAATTGCATCATCTCTGGTTCTATCACCGTCTCTAAGGAATCTCTCTCTCTTGTTGCGTTCATGTATGTAAGTGACAAATTTAAAAACCCTTAGTTGACCTAACGATTGTTTGAACTATGGTTTTGAAAATTTACATTGTTTAGATCCTTAGATAGAATGAGTATATAAATGAAGAAAATATCAAAAGCATCAATTAAAATTTCAACTACTCTAATGTCTTAGTTGCTGAGTAAGTTGGGGCTTAGCATGTCTACCATGAGTGACCCTTAAGTGAAAAGTGACAAGCGATAAGAGTATGCAAAGCACCTAAGGTTTATGACTAGTTTAGAAACCAGGTGGTGGTATTACAAGTATCAATTGCTCGCGTAAAAAGGTTGGTTCACAATCTAAGGAAACTAAACAAAGCCTTGAAAAATAATGTGTAAAAGAGAATGCCAACAAAGAAAAATATCAAGTATGATACATAACGTGCATAAAAATCATGACATCTAGAATTGAAGCATTGTCACTAAAATATATCAAAGGAAGAAAATTGAATGGTTTGTATGAGGGAACTTGTTTATAAAATTTGTTTTCAGTCACTTGTACACATGAATGCACGCATGGATATATTTTGAAAGTTTGGTTAGTGGTTTGTGAATGAGATGGATGAGAGAATTGATACAGTAGTGGTGTATTGTTTTGAAATACTTTTAAGAAAGATGAGGTTGGTAAGTTGTGTACTGATTATTTGTTTTAGTTCATTAAACATTTGTACGAGTTAACTATTATATTGTTGTAACATTATGTGTGCTTGTTATGTTTCTTTCTTGGGATTAGGTAAATGATGTTTATGGGTAGTATCACTGGAAACCCTCATAAGACTATAACTCATCCACTAGGCCTACATAGGGGTTTAAAGGCTTGTTGCATACGCTAAATGCAACCGTGACAACCTACGAAAGTGGTTTAGATAGTGAATGTGTTAGTTTAATTGTATTCTCATTTAGTTTGTTTTTCTTGTGTTCCAGTAAGTCACTTATTTTGCTAGGGACTAGCAAAAAGTTAGTTGAGGGTTGTGATAAGTGTCAATTGCATGTATAATTCTATGGTCAATTTATAGAGTTTTAAAGGTGATTTGATCATTTACCCTTATTATGTGCATATTTCAGGATCACAATTTTTCATGTTTGGTTTTGTAGAAAATTTTTGTTTTGATGCGAATTCAATGGAAATAAAGCCAAAAAGACACTTATGAAGGACTAGCCAGTGGTTAAAATTTAGTCCAAGAAAGAATGAGCAACTAAAGCATAAAAGGAGAAGGAGAGTATCGTATGCCACTGCGGGAAAACAAGGATTTTCAATAATTTTGAGTAGTAAAATGAAAAAGTAGTCTTCATCAAAGTTGTATTGAACATCTCAAGCTCTTTATAAAGATATTATAAGGAAAAATCTAAGTTTGTTTTGGCCCTCAACCATTGTTGCAAATTTAGGTTTTCTTGGTGAAATTTTATGTCTGACTACTAAGCACTAAAATGGTCATAACTTGAGATTCCAAAGTTTAAATGAGGTGATTCAAAAGCCAAATGAAACTAGACATCTAAGGCTACAAGTTTGATGAGGACCAAAATTTTAGATTCTAAAATCTACATCCATGGCATCATACTGCAACATAGGAGAATGCATGAGGTGCATGAAAATTCTAGAAGCTGTATACTGCGGCATTATGCTATATGATGCTCAGCAATTGTAAGACAGAAGCTTCATGCCATGATATCATGTTGTGACATGGCCCAGTAGTAGCAGATTTTCATTTTGTTTGAAATTCTTCTCTAACCCTAATTATATATATTGACTTGTAACTTTAGAAAAATGGGGAGCCATCCTAAGAGATTTTTTGAGAGATTTTTCAAGCACTTTTCAGAGATTCTAAATTTTTTTTTGAAGAATCATTTGAAAGCTATTCAGATTGTAATTATGAGATAGATTTTTATCAGATTTTAATAAAGTATTCAACAAGTTATCAGGTTTTGTTTTTATTTTTCATAATACTTTATTTGAGTCTGATTGCTTATTTATGTTTGATGATGAATTAAATAATTTTTGCTAAGATTAAGGCTAGCTAATTCATGAATGTAAAAGGTTTTTCAAATTTAAATTACGAGCATATTATCTCATGTTAGTTTACATTCTAAACTTAATGCCTGTTAAAAACTTGACCAATTGTTAATAGGATCTTTGTTGTGTGATTGAGACCAAAAGGTGAGATCATATAAAAGCAGCTAGAATACGAACTGTAGATTAATTGAATGTAGAGATATATTTAATAATACATATAATAGTCATAGACACACTAGGCTTGTGCTGAAAGCTAGTGAATTATATAGAACTTAATACATTTTCATCTAATTAAACTTAGATAGAGATGTTTAGGTTATTAGATTGTTAAATAGGATAAATATTGCTTGAGAAAGAGTGTTGATCAATTTAGGGAATTTTGTTGTCACATGAATAACATGAAATATTCAATCGTATGAAAAACCTACATTGTAGTGAACTAGTGAACCTGAAGTCTTAACATCACCTTACTTATTGTTATTCAATTTACCTAGGCATGCTTATTAATTGTTTGATTTTAGTTTTAGATTTATATTCAATTTGTATTTGATAGTTTAGATAAAGTTAGAAGTAGTGTTGTCTTAGTACTTGCTTACACAATCCTGTGGATTTAACAACCCTGAATATTTCTTGTATTACCTTGAGCTAGTACACTTGCTAAGAAATTGAGGTTTAAAACTTTAACACAATCATTAGCCATCATAGTTAGAAAGCTTAGAGCCTTGTGTTGTGTCACAAAAGTAAACCAGAGTAGAGCTTTCTCGAGGGCAGAGATAAAAGATGCTTACTAGGTGACTTATCACAAATCCCTCTCAATTTTCTTCCTTGTAGGTTAGTGACTTAGGGAGTTGAGCTTGGAGCATGAGATGGCTGAAGAGTAGGATACGGCTTGAGTAGGTTTTTACCCAAGTTTTTAATTTGTATATATGTGTATGTGTATGTATATATTTAGTTTTTAGTAGATGGCATGTGGGCTCGCATCCTTGGTATTGCTTATACATGGGTGTATAGTATCATGTATATTTTTAGTATTTATTAAATGTAATAGTATTATCATGAGTTTTTCCTTCAGAATATTGTATAGTAGGTTTCAACATCCTATCACATTTTAATTGCAACTTCTGCATATATGGTCTTTAGTTAGGCTAGTCAAAGTGAGACTTCTACTATATATTAAAGATATGTTTCAGTTGTATAAAAAAAATTCTTACATTTATAGTATATAGTAATATATAATAGTAGGTGTCACAATTTGGTATCAGAGCAAGTTCTAAGCTAATATTTTTAGAAAAATGTTTTCAAGCATGATTGTTTTCTGACTTGCATAAGTATAAAGCCAGCGTATCCCAATAGCCAGAGGTCATGTTTTCTCTCAGTGTAAGTATTTTAATAGTAAATTTATTATAGATAGCAAATCCTGACCCTCTTTTTGTATAATTTTAGATATGAGACCCTACATCCTTAAATTTGTGGTAGATGAAAGTAGTAGTTTAGCGAGAGAAAGAAGAGGTTTTTAAGGCTCCCGAGGATCTGTCAGTATTGATGATGTGAGAGAAATGATTAGAGGTGTGATGACAGAAGAACTATAACAGCCTAGGAAAAGAGATCATTGCAAAGTAGTAAGGGGTGGTACCCGGATCTAGCAAGACGTAATTTTTGGATCTAAGGCTCAGTCAGTATCAGACACAGGGTTCAAAGATAGAGTCAGTGGGTGTCAGATATACAAAGATATTACACCTTATTTATAGTTTTTCATGAGTTCACCAACCTCCCAAATTCAATAGACCCTAAGATTTAGGCACAACAGAAGACTGGATTGTGGCAATAAAGAATTCCATAGGATTATTCAATATGTTAGACAGAGGAAAAGTCAACTATACAGTTTCCATACTCGAAGGAGATGTGAAGATTTTGTGGAACCTCGTAAAGACATCAATGGATAAGAATAGTTTGAGTTGGGCAGAGTTCAGAAAAATGTTTAATAAGGATTTCAAGAGCATAGATATGGTGCATGGCAAAACTCAGGAATTTATTGAGTTGACTCGTAGGTCAGGAACAATAAATGAGTATAAGACCCGATTTAATGCTTTGACTAGATTTGTTTTACGTTTGGAAGGATCAAAGTTAGGTAGGGTGATGTATCTTGCCATAGCCAAAGATGTGATGGTCAAAGGTATTCTTCTCTAAAGATTCAATAATGATTTAAGAAGAGTATTGAGATCAAAGATGTACCTTTAGAGGATGGCCATGTTTTGAAGACCAGTTGAGAGGGATAAAGCTGAAGATAAAAGAAAATAACCAGATTAGGAAAAAAAGAAAGAGAATAAAAGAAGATAAAGTCATTCAGAGAAGAAAAGAGACAAAAAAATTAGTTCTAACTACCAGAATGTCCAAGTGTAAGAGGAGACACCTAGGAGAGTGTCTAGCTAGTCATGACATATGTTTAGCTGTCGCAAGCTAGGACATATGAGTTCAGAGTGCCCTACCAGAGGGGCTATAGGTTTGTCTTGATATAAAGTTAAACTTAGGATAGGTAAAGTAGATCTAGTTAGAAAAGATGTAAAGGTAGTAAAAGAAGGCTAAGGTCATCCTGTATAATGAGTCTAGTCAGTATTTTCTTTTTGGTGCTTCATTTTATTTAAGTTGCTACCTAGTTTTATTATTTAGAAGAGTCCTCAAAGAGATATTGAGGTTAGACTCCAATAAGACCATAATCGTTGTACCTTTAAAAGGTTAAGCTCAGACTAAAGTGATCAGAGTAAGCAACAGAAGTAGAAGAAGAAGTCCAATAGTAAAAATTTCTCAAGGATGTCAACATGTTTCTAGAGAGGAAAAGATGATTAGTTAAGCCCAAGATCATTAATAGAGAACTATCAGATGTGAAACACAGGGAGAGGAGAGTTGAGCTTATAAAGAGTTTTCCCTAGGTAGTTAAAAGGGAATTATGGGGAAAAAACTTTTAGAAGAGAGGGAGATTATAACATCCCAAGGTTAGAATGGTTTTTAGGCCTTGATCATGGCTAAAAGAGAGATTTTATAACTTAAGATTAAACTCAAGAGAGTTTCAAAGGTAGAATAGTTTTTTTTTTTTTTTTTTTGCATGTTTATATGGTATGTGCATGAGGCAAGCACAATCACACATCCAATGGACACACACCCGTGCATCCTTACCATCATGCACTACGAGTATATAAAATGATTCTCTTCTCCCTTTTCAGATCATATTTTCCCAATTCTTTGTCTTTTTTCTTTTCAGCTAACCTTAGCCAATTTATTAGAGAGTGAAGCTAGTTTCTAGTAGCCTATCCAACCAAGATTTAGTCAGAGTTAAAAAGATTAAAGGTTTTAGCAATTCTAAGTATTTCCTTACCTCTTTTCTATTTCTTTAGCATGTAACTTCTTAAATGAGTCCAGCTAGTGATTTAGCATGCTTTTAATTTAATAAGTATCAATTTCAGATGACGATGTTAAGATAGAAGCATGCTTAGATTTCTTGATGCCTAAGGTGTGTGTATTAGGGATTGGAAGCATGTTAGGCTATAGTTTAGCCATTACTAAAGGGGAAAATATATTTATAGTGCAGTATTCTGCATGTGGATATGTTAGAATAAGTTTGATTAAAGATTGACAAAGATTTGGGTTGAGTTTAGGTTAGATTCTGCTTATTTTAACCAAAATTCATTGAAATAAAATAGGAAACACAATCGTGTGCCTGATGGATACACACCCATGCAATTCTGCTTTAATAGGGTTATAGTAGTGCACACGACTGAATTTTAAGTAGGGTCATAATCGTGTATCTACAGTCACAGTTGTGTGTACGTAGTAAGTCAAAAATAAGCTAGAAATCTCAAAAGTTTAGCAAACTTAAATGTAAGGCCAAGCACACGATCGTGCATCTCATGCATGATCATGTGTCTAAGGGTGCATACTTGTGCACTTAATAAAAATTAGAGAATTTTCCCAAGATAAGTAGTAAATCACTGATAAGAGAATAAACTAAGTGGAATAAGAGTGAAAATTAAGAGAATTAAGAATAGAAAGCAACTTAATACTAGAACTAAGAAAAGAAAAGAATACTTTTCCAAAATCACACCTTCAAACTTATACAAATATGAGAAACTCATCAGCAGCCTAGAAATAACATAGGTAATTGATAGATTATGACCAAAAAAAAAATAATAGAAATTGTTATTGACATATACAAAATAGAAAGCTAGCAAGTACATAACAGAACATAGAATAATGTATGCAAAATTTATTAACAAGCTTAATAAGTTATAGAACTAAAAGCTTCGATAAGATCATATAGAATGGAACTATAACAGTTAATTTAGTCAAGCAAAATGTAATCAAAGAAAGTGAAATAATAAGATTACATGCATGACCTGCATTACATGATATGACATGTCAAAATAATGTTTTTAGAAAAAATGATCAAATGATCCATATGCATCAGTTTTTTAGTATAAAGCCAGATAAGGGTGAATATGAGAGGAGATCTATGGGATTTTAGCTTTTTGACTGCAGTCAGATTGGATAGATTTCAACCTACGGGTTCAAAGATTAGTATGATAGGATATTTCAGCTTACAAACATTTTGCTTATCTAGTTCAACCCATATGACCAAGATATCAAATTTCTATATTCATCAGTCTGATCAACATAACAGGTAATTTCAAATACACAGAGATTTTAGAATCAATTTTCATTTAGTTTTTTAGTATTTTAGGATCTTTGGATCCTAACAGCAATATTTTCAAAAAAAAATCTCAACAAATAGGCCCAAAGGTAAACAATATGATTTCAACATACCTCATACCATGATACATTTAGAATAACATGAAATAATACTTAGACAATAAGATAAGAAACAACTAAGAAAGGAATATAAAGATGTGTAACTGCACGATATATATCATTTACAAAAAAATATAAAAGAATTCAGTTAAAGCTTAAGAGAACTCAAAAGTACTATAAATCTCAGAAATAAGGTAAGAAAGAAAATAAAATAATGAATATTAGAAAGAGAATTCAGTAAGTTAGTCTCAGTAACCAGATCCATTTTCATACTAAGTTGTATAAATATACTTATATATATACTTATGACAAGGTGTGAAGTAGAATTAGAGTGGTAAGATAAGTTAGCATACTAAGAGCTATTAGGCTAGTCAGAAACTTAATTAAGTTCTCTAACAGCTAGCCATTAAAGTTAGAAAACTTAGAGCCTTGTGTTATGTCATAAGGGTAAACCAGAGTAGAGCCTACCTAAGGGTAAAAATAGAAGATACATACTAGGTGACTTGTCAGTCATCTCCCTCAATTTTCTTTCTTGCAGATCAATGTTTTGGTGAGCTAAGCTTGGAGCATAAAATGGCTAGAGAGTGGGATACAGCTTGAGCAGGTTTTCAGCTGAGCTTTTAGTTTATATGTATGTATGTATATATATTTATTTTTTAGTAAATAGTATATGGGCTTGCATGCTTGGTATTGCTCTTACATGGGTGTACAGTATCATGTATAGTTTTAATATTTATTAAATGTATTAGTAATATCATGAGCTTTTCTTTTAAGATATTGTATAGTGGGTTTCAACATCTTATTACCTTTTGATTGTAGCTTTCGTATACATGGTTTTTAGTTAAGCTAGTCAAAGTAAGACTTTTGCTATATATTAAAGATATGTTTCAATTGTACAAAAAAAAAAATCTTTACATTTATAGTATACAATAATATGTAGCAGTGGGTGTCACAGTAGACTCAGTTTGGAGCAAAGAGTATGTTAGCGGCTCATATGCTTGTATAGTCTTCAGGCATGCTTGTATAGAGTTCATGTCTGCATTTTGTATAGTTTGTATATGCATAATAGCTTTTGAAATAATAATAATAAAAAATTATGTTTTCCATTATATATTTATATAATGTAGAGTTTTCAACCTACTATTGTTTAATTCATGTTTTGGCCCTTCCACTTGCATAATTTCAATCAATTTATGTAGGATTCCTATTGTATATATTAATAAATAATTTCATTAAAATATTGAACTATTATGATAATAATAAATATACATATTAACATTAGTATATACAACAACATGTCTTACATGTGCATTTACGCATGCAGCCATGTCACATAATACATTCTTACGCCCACTTTCTGGACACACAAGCAAGTGCATGTTTTTACACATGCAACGCCCGCACCTGCTTGCTTGCGCGTGATCTTACACACTATGACATAGTACCACAATGCCTGTTTTTGTCTATGCGCTCTACGTCAAGTATCCCTACGGTGCAGCATGGCACCGCAGTGCCTAGGTTTTGTCTTATGCATAATTTTTTAGCCTTGTCTTCCAAAATTTCTCTAATGTACCATTATTGATGTTTTTGAGTTCTAAAGAATTTCAACTAGAATTCAAATGCTATTAACCTTTCAAATCGAAATCAAATAATCAAGTAAAGCTCAAGTCCAAGGCCATTTAAGCTCATGAAGGAATTATAGGAAGACCAATTATGCATGCAAGATTATTTCATTTTTGTACTTGTTTATAAGTTCTTTTGTAATGTAATTAGTATTAGGTGAATTACTTATTCTATCTTTAACCTTTTCCTTTTATTTCTTATAACTTGTAATGTGTTGTAAAGCAGACTACGGTTTGGTTACTTTAACCATAGTTTGTAAAGCCTATATAAAGGCTACTTTTCTTATTTTGTAAGGAGACTTGATATTGAATTTGAAATCCTAAAAACTTTGTGCTTTTTCCTTTGAACTTGAACTTGTTGGCTTTTTGTTTCAATTGTTTCCTTTATCCAATTCTTGTTGCAAGAGAAAATTGATGGTAGAGAATCAAGTGGGTGAAGACTAGTTATAAGTTGGTGAATAATTTCTTAGACTTATGTCAAGCCTTCTTTAAACGTAATTCAACCTCAAGTTAGTGGAAGTCATTACTTTAGACTTGGGTGCTACATCTTGCTCATCATTTGATCAAGTAAGTTATAATACTTGTATTGAGAATTTCAATTCCATTGCCTTTACATTTTTTAGATGTGTTGATGTTTGAAGATGGAAACTTGATTGGGTAGAATTTCTAGAGAGAACATGTTAATCTTAGGTGAATTTGGACTTGACCATTGCTAGAGTTTGGAGTGCCATTGGAGTACCATTTTGATATCAATTTGTGAGGTTGAAAGGCCAGCAAATCATTATCTCAATACTCAAGCACGCTAAACAAGCATAAAACATACAACAAATAACATAATAACCTAACCAAACAAGAACACATACTATGACACAAGGTGAAAGAAGTAAAGAAACACTTACCTCTTGCCATGACTATTGATTCTCTCTCTCTAGCTTATTTGTGTTCTCTATTTTGGTTGATTTTTGATGCTTGCTCTCTCACAACTATTGGTCTAGGGTTCTTTAGAAGGAAGAAAAGAACTAGATAGATTAAAATCTGATAAGGATGAAAAAAAAAAGTAACTATATATATATGGCGGCGCACTCATTGCGATGCACGATTGTGTGCTTGAGGTACACAATCGTGTGTCAAGAAAATCTCAAATTTTTTCTCTTCCACACTATGCATGGAATAGTCTCTTAGAGAAACCCATATATATGCCACATATAGCTCTAAATCATTATATTACCCCTTAATCCTCTCAATTCTATTTTCTATTATAAAGATATGAATTTCACTCCACCAACACTTCTTCATGATCATGGGAAACATCCAAGAGTAGAGGAAATTCAGAGAAAGAATTCCATGATCCAAAACAACCACACATGTAAGCCTACCAAGATTAATTTCTACACATATTATAAAGGCAAGATGAATGAGATCAAATTCAAGCAATGTGACTTTATGAAGCTCATGCATTCTAACATTCATTCATGGCCCTCCAAGGAGTCCAAAATTATAAAGTGGCTACACAACAAGTTCAAAGACAAAAGGAGAAGTCAAGCCAATTAGAATGCATGAGCTTCATAAAGTCACATTGCTTGAATTTGATCTCATTCATCTTGCCTTTATAATATGTGTAGAAATTACTCTTAGTAGGCTTACATGTGTGGTTATTTTGGATCATGGAATTCTTTCTCTGAATTTCCTCTACTCTTGGATGTTTCCCATGATCATGAAGAAGTGTTGGTAGAGTGAAATTCATATCAAAATTTTACTTTTAACCCTGATTTTCAATCTAAAAATATTATTTTAACCTCAAGATATTATAGTATGTAATGAAAAACATCAATTTGTTATGGGATTTTTTAACTTCGTCTGATTTTAAAAATTAATTTCGTTGCATGGTCACCCCACTAACAAATTGGATTTCTAAACAATGGGATTAAAGCCACTATTTTTGTACAGGAATATTAGTTTTCATGCCTACTGAATTGAGTTACATTTTATTTGTTTTAACTAGGTATAAAATGTTGAAATTGGTACACAACGTATATGTGTAACTTATTTAGTTTTAGTTTTCTGTATATTCTATTAATTGGATTGTTGTTTAGGTTGCAAATGTCGATGTCCGGTTGTTAGACTCAATTTTGTGTTGTTGATTGAAATCTCTTTCATTCACATTGTTGTACATGATAAGAGTTGTCACCAACATAACATAATACATAAAGTCATGAGCTCATATGTTCATTCTATGCGATTTTATATGGCCGTGTGTGAACAACACTTAGTGTCCAAACTAAATTTGGTCCGTGCGTATAATCGTGCGTGAGTTGTGTGTCTAACCATGCAAGTTTTAAAATTTTGTTGAATTCTAGGATTAGTTGGATATACGACTGTCATAATCACCACAAGCGCGTGTGATATTAAAGTTGCAATTTTGGACCTGATGGACTGTTCAACGGGCAACATACAACTTTTATATCACTTGAGGATTTGGTTAACTGTATGTGGTTTCATTCTTACACTAAAAATGTTAGCATGAATCATGTTGAAGCCACTTTTGTGACATGGCAGACATAATTAAGCTCTTTCATGGTGGGATATTCATGATAAAGGCACAGACACAGCTGGACTGCTTGCATGCTAGGGTAAGTTCCAGACGTAATTATTCATTTAAAAATTTTAATTTTAAATCAAATAAAATTTAAAATTTAATGAGTTTAGATAAAAAAATTTATTTATTAAATTATTCAATTTAAAAAAATTTAATAAATTGGGTGTAAACAAAAATATGAGATCGGGTGGCCAAATCAAACGACAAACATTCAGCATTATATTATTTAATTTCAAACCACATAACAAAGCCAGTAGACATGATCCATTATTTTCCACGCACTGTTAAAAGAAGCCAACTTCAGACCGGACTAGATCATAATTATTGGTAGCCCTTAGATTATAGTGAAGGGGATGATCATCACAATCCAACGGCTATAACAGGTTGACTTTTCATCTGACAGGCGCAAACCTCCATATATAGACAACGATATCCTACTTGGAAGCTGAAAAACGGGCGCCGAAAAAGGCGACTAATTGGTCTCTCGCCGGCAATTTTTCCTTCACACGATCGCAATTCACAAATTCATTACTCCACCTATGTAATTTTGGAAATTTCTCTTCTGTGAAAAACTTCCCTTCTGATCCTGAAGCTTCTTCAATTACCGCAACCCACAAGCCTATGAAGTTGGCAGCAATATCAACCATTCCGAGGTTCTCTCCTCCAAAGAACTTATTATCTTTAAGCTCGTTTTCTAGCGTTTTCAGGTGCTCACATGCTTCTTCCACAGCCTCCTTTCTGTCTTTCTCTTCGCTCCACAGAGCTTTCCATACTGCAGGATTACACTGTGTAATATATATATATGACCACAAATGAATGTTTTATCAGTTTGTTTCAAGATGAACAAAAAAGGGCCGGCGAGCCCCTGAGCGAATAAGCGGCATGTATATTTACTTACTTTTTCATCGATGAATTTGACCCAGAAACGAGCCATGGCTCGCTCAAAGGGGTCCTGAGGCAAGATGGGCTTGTTTTTCCAGGTCTCATCAATGTATTCAAGAATAACAGCAGACTCAGCCAGCGGCTTTCCTTTGTGGAGAATGACAGGAACTTTCTTATGAACGGGATTGTATTGGAGAAGCAAAGGACTCTTGTTGGCAAGATCCTCTTCTATGTATTCGTATTCTACGCCTTTCAGATTCAAAGCAATCTCTACTCTGCCACTAAACGGGCTTGCCCACACCCCAAACACCTTCACTTCCGCCATAACTACTTGGACTAAGAAGAAATGTTGAATTTTGTGCCCGAGCTTTTACCTATTTATTCCTGATATCAGGTTTGTTACTTGGCAACCAAGTCTCACCAACTCCCATTATAATATTATGTTAGTATTTATTTAGTCGATGCATCAGATTAGAGATTGACTCCAGTGACTTTATTAAAAATATTGAATTTTCGATGGGTCAAAAGTCATGAATGATGTAAGCCATTACGAAATTTGTAGAGTTAATTTTCTAAAATTTACAGGTGTTGAAAGCTGGTAATTCGGTCTTCGTAAAAATTTGAAAACCGTAGTTATCGGTAGTCGTTTTCATCCCTCATAGATTTTTCTTTTTGACAATGATCTTATCGCTTTCAGCGTTGAAGAAGTCGTTCCTTCTAATCGTTTCCACTCATTAAAGAAATGAGAAGTGGAATGAGACGTTGAGATGGAATGGATGAGATTTATGTCTTTAACAAGAAGTGCAAGTGTTTTTGCCTTATATCTTGAAGTATCATTTACTCAATTTGAATAATTCTATCACCCATTTGCATGCAAGCTAATAATGGTTGGATTCAAATTCAAATTTGTTTTCAAGTTTGGTTTAAATTTGAAATATATTATTCATTGAATACAAACTTAAATTATAGCTTGAAAATTTATGAATACGAATTTGAACACAAATCATATGAACTAAACACAAATATGAAACTGAATTTAAATATGTTGATTGATAAATTATAAGATGGAAATCAAATTAAAGGGCAAGTTTGTTATAATGATATCACCTTTTCGTCTATTAACTTAACCTAGAAATGGGCCATGGCTTGCTCAGAAGGATCTTAGGGCAAGATGGGGTTGATTTTGCTAGTCTTATCAGTGTACTCAACAATAACAATAGACTCTACTATTGGCTTTCCTTTATGAACAAGCATATATAGGAACTTTCTTATGAATAGGGTTGTAGTGAATTGAAAAGGCAAAGAACTCTTTGTCAAAGAAAATGCCTACTACCATGTGTCCTTTAAGAAGGAATCCAAGCGCACAAAACAAGTGCCCTCACATTAGCATTCTTTGTAATAGAATTGTCCTTGTAATGTTGTGTTGTCATGCTGTGATCAATTGATAGTTTTGCAAAATTCTATTTTTTCTCATTCTAGAATATTTTGAAACATGTATATTTAATCATCCTTTCTAGTAATGAAAAGTCAAGCTTTATACCTATTTAGTGTTTATATGATTGGTTAACTTTCTTCACCTAATATCAAAGCAGGTTACTACTCCTAAAATATGGTAGAAGACTTAAACAACAATAGGTTGAATGACTCATCTTCATTGAATATCTGATTCTCTTCTCAACCATCATGCCCTTCTGTAACTTTATGACACCTACCAAACTCAATCTTAACAACTATAAAACTTGGAAAACCCAGGTTACACCTCTTAGTGGAGCCAATGATCTTGAAGGCTTAATTGATAGAAGTAGACCAAAGCCTGAACCTTTTCTTGTCCAAGTTTTGGATTTATTGAATCAATAAGAACACTTAATCTATAATTCCTAATCTGAAAGAGACAAGATCAAACTCTATTGGGGTGACTCTTGTCCATCATCTTTATTAGGATCCTTAAAAAAATTTCCAACTATAACATATCTCAAAAAGTATGAGAAAACGTTGAAAAGTTCTACGAAACTCAACCTCAAGCTAAAGTTTTGCAACTAAAACTTCAGCTTCAAAACATTAGGAAAAGACAGATGAAAGTTACAGAGTTTTTTAATCAAATCAGTATGGTTAGACACCAAGTTCCTTAAGATGAACTCATCCTGCAGATATTAGGAGGAATTGGCATTAAATATGAAACAATTGTGTTAATTGCCACTTCACTTCGAACTTTTCCTACTTTATAAGAGACTTACACTCTTTTGCTAAAACATGAAGCTACATTGAAAATAATGCATTATAACACAACATTAGAATTGTAACAAAATCCCTCTACATTTTTTTTCCAAGAACACCAACATTAAATAATTCACACCTTAACAATATAACACATTCTTTGTAGAACCCGCCGCTACGCGCACCCCTACTGCTAAATACTGAGGGTCTTTTATTAATTAACTGAAAATACGAGTACATGCGACGGGAATCCTATGGAAAATAAATTCCCTACTGCTACTATACAATCTAAATACAAGCAAAAGATGAAATACATACAACTGAAATACATAATGAGCCCATAATGGCCTTTTCATATATATACATATTGTTCTGTACGTTGTTATGTACATTGTTCTTACATCTAAATACATATAAAATATACATGTGACCTAACAAGTCCAAAACTGAAATATACATACTGGAATTGTGGTGTGGGCCCTCTCCCGTTAGCCTCAATCCACCCGCTGCTCGGCAACAGCACGAACACCTGAAAAGGATGGAAGAAGGAGGGGGATGAGTGATAAAGATCACCCAGTAAGCGTTCCTTACTTCCCTCAACCCAAGCAAGCAACATACAATCACAATATACCTGGCCTTGACCCTATTCATACATCTAGTCGCTTGTTGGAATCTGAAACTGATTAATCTGATTATCTGAATCTCATTCATTTACTGATATCATTATTATTCATATCATGATGTGTATGCTATGTCATACTAACTGAAAACTGAAAATGACTGATGATGCATGCATCTGAATATCTAAATATCTGTACGTACCCGAAGGTACCTGCTATGCTGATCAAACTAATGAACACAGGGATTCGACATCCTAGCCATGTGGGCTGAACAGTCTAGCTACTAGCTAGAAAGTTGAATCTGGAGTACTGACGATCTGACTAGTGTCAGAAGGCTTAAACTGAAATGCTGAACAATCTGATTGGTATTAGAAAGTTGAATCCCACAGATGCCCCTTCGAGTTCACCCTAATACTCTCACTCGTACATCAAGTTCTGAATACTGAAATCTACTGAATTCGGATCCCTTGACCCTTTTTGAAGCTACATGTCATGCTATGGTATGCATATATAGCTTTATTATCTGAATCCCTACTTATCTGATGTTTATTTGAAGCATTTTAACCATTAAACTGATTTTCCATGCTTAATTAAATCAATTTCATACTTTTCTGGAAAATTCTGCTGCTGCACGGGCGTGTGGGCAAGACACACGAGCGTGCATGACTCACACACGGGCGTGCATGGCATGGACACACGGGCGTGTACCCAGACGCACGAGGTCGTGTGCTAGTCGTGCTGCTGGTCGTGCATGCTACTGGAATTCTGAGCAATTTCTCTGAAAAAGCTCACATACGGACGTGTCCCTCAGGACACACGGGCGTGTGTTTGCAATTCTGGTCGTGCACACAGTGTGTACACGGGCGTGTGTCTGGAAAAACAAAGGCACATGGTCGTGCCATGCAGGCACACGGTCGTGCCATGCAGGCACACGGTCGTGCGTCTTGTTCTTCAACAAGAACACCAGTCTGAAAATACATAATTCACCAACCAATTCACAATCAATATCAAATTAGCTTCTAACACACATTCTCAACACTTCAAATATCACATTTCAAGCATCCATTTCCACATGCATCAATCATCATGGATTCTACCATGGAAGCATCTTCTTTCTCTCACTAAAAACACACACAAGCACATGCATGATTCAAGGGTGGGAAATCTAGCATCATCTCAACATATAAGCATGAACAAAACTCATCAACATGCAATGGAATCATTCAAGCATCATAATTCATCAAAGCAAGCTGGGAAAACACAAGGAGAAGTAAGCGAACACTTACCTCGTGCCATTGCCTCTGAAAGCTTTTCTTTCAACTAATCTCTTGGCTCTCTAACTTGATCGGGAGCTACTACTGGTTGGATTTCCTCTCTATGGTTGGGAGGAACTGAAATAAGAAAGAAATGGCTGAAATGAAAGCTGGGTGAGAAATAAATCTTAATTCTCTCGGCTCACTTATATACATGCACTTGCATGGGCGTGCAAGGCAGGTGCACGGGCGTGCATATGGGAAAATGGGCATTACTCATTTCCCACACATTCGCATGATCGAATTCTCCCTAAAGGAATCATACGAAAGCCACACAGGCTCTAGAAACTTACTAACTCACCCTTAAATTCTTCTAGACTCCCAATCTATTTCTGGATTTCATTTTTAACCCCAAAACTCTTCTCCTAAGGGCTTTTCTAAATCTAGGATAATCTAGGATGCTACATTCTTAAACAAAAATCAAAGTAATCAAAGTAATAAAGGGAGAGGTAGAAAAAGATAAAAAATTATAAGAAATAAAAATGGCTCAAGAACTAGACCAACCTGCCAACTATGCTACAAATATGGGCATTCAATAGAAGTTTATTATCATAGGTATGATCGGAATTTCATACCATATGCTCTTATCAACCAACAAACTATGACATCTAGTCAAACCTACATGACAGCTTCAAATCAATCATTTGTTTTAATAAAGCCCTTTTCTTAAGGAGGATCGTACTTAGATAGTGGTGCATTTACACACATCACTAATGATCTAAGTAACCTCAGCCTAAAGAGTGAGTATGAAGGCCCTAAAAAGGTAACAGTTAGCAATGGGCAGACATCAAGTATAACTCATTTTGGTAAGGGAACCTTATAAACTTCTTGCAAAGAACCTATTCATCTGAAAACTGTTCTTATGGTTCCTAAAATTACCAAAAATCTCTTGAGCATATCTCAACTTATTACTGATAGTGATATTATTATGTTGTTTCTTAGTAATCATTATATAAGACAAGATGAGGAAAATTCTACTGAAAAAAGTGGCTGAATGAGGGTTGTACAAGGTAAATCTCCTCACTGGGCACACTACAACAAACTTTAAACCAGAAAGGTCTAAAGTCGTTACACTCTTAGCTTTTCAAGAAATTGGTCATCAATAAAATGTTCATTTTTCTCTAATGCTTACTCTTGTGAGGTCAAGAAATTTTCTCCAATAAGAGTAATTTTTCATTCAATACTGTCTCAAATCACAATAAATCATTAAAATTGTTTTATATAAAGCTTAGACATCTTAGTCTTAAAACTAGTTTTGAGACCAAACTTTGGAAGTAACTATATCTTTAGAACTAATGACAACTTAGCTTTTGCAACACATTTAAAATGGGCAAAATGCATAAAATACAGTACCTTTCCACTTAAACCAAAACTAAGCAATCTTTAGAAATAGTTTATGTAGACTAATACGGTTTTACACCAATCTTATCATTTGATAATGCAAGATACTACCTTAGTCCTATTAATGATTTCTCCAGGTACACTTGGGTGTTCCCTTTAGTTCAAAAATCACGAACCTTGGACACCTTTAAACAATTAAAAACCTTAGTAGAAAAACAACCTAAAAGATCCATTAAAGTTGTCCAAACGAACATGAGAGGTGAATTCATAGTATTTACAAATTTTCTTAAGCACGATGGAATAGCTCATAGACTTATATGTCCTTATACTCATTACCAAAATGGAAAAATCAAGAGAAAGCACAAACTCCTTGTTGAAATAGGTTTGACCCTACTAACTTAGGCCAATATGCTTCTTCATTACTAGTGGGAAGCTTTTCACACCTCTGCTTAATAAACAAATTTTCATCCTTGATCATTGGTAATGTATCACCTTTGGAAAAACTCACTCAAACTAAACTAAATTACAACTTTCTTAGGTGCTTTGAGTGTGCATGCTGTCTAAATCTTAGAGCCTATAATAGAAACAAACTTGACTTTAGGTCTAGTAAATGAATTTTTATAAGATACAATCAAAGTTACAAAGGGTTTATGTGTTTGCATAAGATTAGGAAAGTCTACATTTCTAGAGATATAGTTTTTTATGAAATTAAATTCCCTTATAGTGACCTTATAAATCAAACATCAACCATTAATAATATCTCACGTACCTCTCTTACTACTCAATTTTAATGGTATGCAATAAAATAAAAGCAATAGGGGGAGAAGACTTAGTTTGTTACAAGCCACCTAATAATAGCACTCTAATAAGTTTACCTTATTTTGTGGAATGTCGTAACAATACTTCATATTGTCATGACGAACACGTTGTACAGGACAGTGAAGATGCAATAGGCTTAAACTCAATTCAAGGCTCATTACAATATATAATGATTGAAACAACTCCCTTCGCTAACACATCCAATGGTCACTAAAGCCAAAGTAGGTATATTCAAGCCAAAATTCTTTCAAGTTACTTTTGCTGAAGTTGTAGTACCAAAGTTAGTTTAATAGGCTTTGAAGACTGTAATACCCCGCCTGCTATATATTACTGTAGACTTTTTTTTTCTTCTCTATATAAATATATACATATCCTTAATATATAGCAGTAGGTACTACTCTGACTGCTTACTGAAAATATGCGGAAGCTGGTTTATAAATCTGTGATGGGACACTAAAACCCACTGTACAGTATCCTGAATAAAAACTCATGTTTATAAAATAATAATAATATCTGAAAACATAAAGATATTGTACAGTCCGAATGCTATCTACTGAAACTAAACATATATACATACATATATCTGAAAACTCGAGTAAAAACCCGCTTAAGCCATGTCCTACACATCAGCCATCTCGTGCTTTAAGCTCAGCTCCCTGAAACTCCAACCTGCAAGCAAAGAAACCACGAGAAATGAGTGACAAGTCACTCAGTAAGCATCTCCTATCTCTACCCTCGGGTAGGTTCTAGACTAAGCTGCCGCTGCTGACTAACTGCTATCTAGGCGAACTTAACTAAGTTTCCTGATAGCCTAATAGCTTCTTCTAATCCTTTTACTTTTTCTTAATTAATTCTTGCGTTCTGTTAGGATTAGCTGAATTCTTTTATTTCTGACGTATACCGTGCAGCTTAATTTTTCTTTTATTTCTTATCTTACATGATTCTGGTATTTATGTTCTGTCATGCCATGTACTATGTATCATGGTATGCTGAAATCATGTTATTTACTCTTAGGCCTATTTACTGAAAACATGTTTCTGAAAACTGTTGTTAGGATCTGAAGATTTAAAACACTAAAAAATTGAGTAAAACTGTTTCTAAAATCTCTGTATCCGAAGATACCTGCTATACTGATCAGACTGATGAAAACAGGGATTCGACATCTTGGCCAAGTGGGCTAAACCATACCAGCGAAGTACCAGTAAGCTGAAATATCCTACCATACCAGTTCTTAGACCAGTAAGTTGAAATCTAATCAATCTGACCGAAGTAAGAAAACTAAAAACCCATAGATGCCCATTCGAATTCACCTTAAATAATTGACCCGGATATCGAGCCCTAAATGCTGAAAACTGATGTAATTGGATCACTTGATCCCTTTTTTGAAAATACTGTTTAACATGCTATGCTGAATGATGCTATTCATGCATGTTATCTTTTCAATTCTCTTTTCTTTCTGTCTTTCTTACTATTGTACTGTTTCTGTTTTCCGTTTCTGTCTTCTATTTCTATTTCTATCTTCCTGTTTCTGTTCTATTTTTATTTCTGTAAACTATTTTTTGTTTCTGTTCTGTTCTGTTCTTATCTTTATTTCTGTTTTTGTTTCTATTTTCTAATCATAACCTATCACTAGATTACGCAACTTTAGTCTGGTGATGAGTTTCTTCCTTTTTCTTTTCTTTTCTTCTTTTCTTTCTCTTTTCTTTTCTTTTCTTTTCTTGTTATTGAAATTCTGCTTATTTCTTTCTTTTTTTCTCATTTTACTAAGGCGCACGGGCGTGCACTATCAGACGCACAGGCGTGCATGTAAGTGCACGGGCCGTGTGCCGGTCCTGCATCCCAACCGTGTAAGGTTCTAGAATTTCTGGCTAAAATCTCACACTTGACTCATGCACGATCGTGACCCTCAGGTGCACAGGCGTGACCCACTCTCAAAAGTTGATCGTGCATGCCTCACATACACGATCGTGACCTTGCCCAAAACCAGAATGTACAGGCATGCACGCACGAACGCATGGGCGTGCATCCAACCCCATTTCGACACCCACGACTGAAATCTGCAAGATCACACCAAAACTTAACCCAAAACTCATCACAATTCTAAATAAACATACTAGCATGTAGCATACATTGCTAATAAGCTAAAAACATGCATAATCACTGAAATAACCCAACCAAGGAAACACAAACCCAAGGAAAATGGGAAAAGGTAAAGGAATACTTACCTAGAGCTGCTAAGGATCTTCTATCTCTCTATCCTCGACTGAATCTTGGCTGGAATAACTGCTAAAGTTGACTAATCTCTCCCTCAAAAAGTTAGGGTTTCCTAGAAAGAAAAGAAAAGGAAAAAGCTGACTGAAACGGGCGGAGAAAAAAAAACATTGGTTTGTATACCAACAGGCATGCATGGGTGTGCGACAAACATGCACGGGCATGCATGACGAGAAAAGGACGCACGGGTGTGCACACAAGAACGCACGGTCATGGTCCTTCCATAAGCTGCATATAAAGCCAACAAAAGACCATTATAACCTCCTATCTTACTGAAACATATTTCTAACTGAGAAATCTCTCTTCTAACCCCGATTCAAGGCCTAAAAAGGACCATTCTAACCTCGGACTGTTACAAAGACACTGTAATGGAGAAAAGTTATGCAAGAGGAATTTGATGGCTTATGCAAAAATCAAATTTAGAACCTGATTCCTAGGAATTCAAGTATGAAAACTATTGGAAGTAAATGGATAAGTGAAACACAATGTTGTTGGGAGTATAGAAAAGTATAAAGCCAAACTTATGGCTAAAGGATTTCTTCAAACAGTAGATGTAGATAATTTTTACACCTTCAACCCTATTGTAAATAATAGCACAATCAGACTCATCCTCAACCTAGTAGTTAAGTTAAAATGAGAAACCAAACAAGTAGACATCAATAATGTCTTTTTAAATAGAGAGCTTAGTGAAGATGTCTACCTTGAACAACCTAAAGGATTTGAAAATGGTAAGTTTCCTCAACATGTATGTAGACTTAATAAGGCCCTGTATAGGCCTAAACAAGCCCCTAGAGCTTAGTTCTTTAAATTGAAAGAGGCACTCAATACATGAGGATTCATAAACTCAAAGAATGACACCTTTCTGCTCTATCTCTGTGTAGACAGTAAAATTGTAATCCTACTAATCTATGTTGAAGATATAGTGATAATTGGAAGCCTAAGGCAACTCATTGATCAAGTTGTTCAAAATTGAAGAACATGATTTCTTTGAAAGACATTATGGGAACCCTGTGGATTTTGAAGTGATGCAAAACATATATTAAAATATCTAATTGGTCTATATATGCATTAAATATGACAAAAAGGATCAAAGGTTTTTGTTTTACAAAATTTGTCTGACACAAGACTGTGTGTGGTTAAGATGCACAATCGTGTGTATAATATAAAGGCAACACACGTCTTGGTTGAGTTGTGCAAAGCATCCGTGTACGAAGAATACAAGACGCATGACCGTGTGTTTTTCAAGCACACAAATATGTGTCAAGTTATAAGGACGCACACTTTCGTGTAGTTCCAGTCGTGCTGGTGTAAAAAGATAATTGCTAGATACACGTCTGTGTAGTTCTAACACACGCTTGTGTTACTTAGAAAGTATTGATCATGTGAAGATCGTGTAGGTATCGTGTGTGTAACCGTGTGGTCTTCTAGAATCCTAAAGCACTGAAACATTAAAGATACACAACTGTGTGTGTGGAACACACGCTCGTGTGGGTATACGCGATAAGAGAATTATGACCGTTGGAAAGCAAAGAATAAAGGAAGCATAACTGTGCAAGAGAAGGACACGCCCGTGTAATTTTTCATATAGTTTCCAACGACTCTCAAATTAACAGTAACGACTATATCTTCCCACCAACTATAAATTGAAGCTGATTTGAGGATTCGAGGGTTAGAGAATTATGCCAACATACTCATATCTTTTTATTCTTTAGTTTTTTTTTTCCACTTTCTCTCACAAAATCATATTGTAAATCATTTGAGAGAGTTTATTTGAGAGCTTATTGTGTATCAACCTTGTGAGGCCAAGATTTTTGTACCATTTTCATAAACCCTTGGGCACAATCCTGTGAAACTAGTGTGGGGTGTAATCCCTGTTAAAACTAAGCTAAGGGTGTAATCTCTTGTATTAAAACTAGTGTGAAAATGACGAAATCCTTTGTATCAAAACTATTGTAACTTCAAGGTTGAAGTTAATGGAAAAAAATCTTCATGTAAGGTTGCTTGAAATAGTGGACATAGGAGGCGTGAATAAGCTCTGAACCACTCTAAAATCGGTTGAGCAATTTTTATCCTTTATTCTCTTTATTTATGTTTGTTACTTTGATTGCTTAGTTGATTCGAATAAGTTTGAATTAATTTAATGATTGTGTTGATAAATTGAATTTGGTTGAAAAAGTTTCAAAATTGCAAAAAATTTCTTAATAACCTATTCACCGCCCCTTTCTAGATTATTTGCTATTTAGTATATGTGTTTTAACAAACATAAGGAGACTATCTTACTTTTTGGGAATTAAAGTAACTAGAAATGAAACTTCAATGCAAATTTGACTCTAAGTATATCCAAGATCTTTTGGTGAAGACTAATATGAGTGCAAGTAAGCCTCGCTCAACACCTATAATGGTTGGACAAAAATACTCAATAGGCATGGGAAAACTTTTCTTCAATTCCTCATTGTACAAAAGTATTGTAGGTTCTCTTCAGTATGCAACAATCACGAAGGTTGATGTCACATATTTTGTCAACAAATTAAGGGAGTTTATGTCGCATCTTTCATATGATCATTGACAATGAGTAAAGGGGATTTTATGATACCTCAGTGGTACCCCTCATTATGTTATTCATTTCAGCTCTAATGGAAAATGTAAGATTCAAGGCTTCTCAAATGTGATTGGACATATGACATAGATGACAGAAAGTCCATTGGAGGTTTTCTTGTCATGTTTTGTAGGAATCTTATCTCATGAAGTTCAAGAAAGCAAAGAAGTGTTGCCAGATCAAGTATGGAAAGCAAGTATAAAGCTTTAGCTCTAGCTGAAGTAGAGATAGCATGGAGGAAATCTCTTATTTCTAAACTAAAAGTCTATCTAAATTCAACAACTACAATTTGGTGTGACAACTTAGATGTTGTTGCTCATACCCTTAATCCAATCCACCATGGGAAAACCAAGTACATAGAAGTTGACGTGAATCTCATTAGGGATATGGTTAGTAGAGGAGCAGTAAAGGTTAAATATATTCAATCCAATGAACAAGTTATCGACATCTTCATTAAACCAAGTTCTAATTTGACAATCATTTAAATTAATCATTTTTAACATACATATAAAATAATCACTTTTGATATGTGTGTGTATCTATGTACATATTTAATATTATCACAACAACAAACTTACTAAAATATATATATTTTGCAGAAGCTTTGAACGTAAATATACAATATATTGAAAAACATCATATATTGTTTTTTCATAATAGAGTTTGAAACATAACGTGAACTATACATAATTGTATATATGAACTATACTTGTCATATGATCAAAACATGAAACTGTGTCATAATATCTCTACGAGTGATAACTCGATCAAAAATATATCTCATCTACAGTTATCTTGCATCCCATCTCAGCAACAAAACATGACCTATAAGAAAAAAAAAAATTAGGAAATGAGTGATGAATTACTCAGTAAACATTTTTTAACCTTGTCCAAAAAATATATTCCTATCCTTCTAGTAGTAATATCTTATTATTTGTTTATTTTATTTCTACTCTTATTGCTTATGATATTACATTTTCTCTTGACCATGTCATGTCATGATGTAAATTATGTTGAATTCATGACTCAGCCTAAAGGCTTATTTTTTAAATATTTTTGAAAAATCTTTGCTGCGATATGAAAATCTCATCATACACCATGTCTTAAAATCTTTCTTTTCTATAAATCATATATATAAGATCTTTTGAAAATCTTTGTGTTGATCAAATTGATAAATATAAGAATTGTGTTGATCAGATTGATGAATGTAAGAATTTAACAGTTGGTCATATGAGTTTAACTTTCAACTAATACACGACCAACACTCTTTCTAGGGAACTTGATCAATGATCATATCTTCTCTAACAGAAACTAGTTTTCTCTTTAACAGATGTGCAAACTCACAAATGTCTCCTCATGTCCACCCTTAAAAACTGTTACGTACATCAAGTTTTATATTTGAAAACTTATGTATAAAACTTTCCTTTGATTTTTTCTAAGACTTTACTTTGGCATGTTATTTCATATGAATATTTATCATGCATGAAAATTCCTTGTTTTCTTCTTATTAAGTTTCTCATAAACTATATAAATTTCTAATTCCTTATTTTGTAATTTCACATACTGTACAATTGTGCACTTTTAAATTACACGATTGTGCCCTTATATCGCACGTTCCTACAAAACTAATACACGTATCGTGTGATCGTGTCACCAATAAAGCAATAATATACCTGCTTTAGTTGTGCATGCACATACACAACCATGAGGATTGTAGAATTTGATCACACAATCGTGCACCTATCGAGTGTACGATCATGCATCTTGCTCTATTTCTATAAAATCCTAGCTAACAACCAAGGATCCTAACATAACTACTCACAAACCATAATCAACTCATTCAATCACCATATATGCTCACCATATATCATCATTAATAACATCAAATCTCATTATCAAATTTATAAAAACCCTCAAAACTTAATTCAAAACATATACATCCTACACATGTTTATAATCAACATAACTTCATTCAATCTTCATATGTCACATGAAATCATCATATTCTAATGTTTTTCAATCATAAAAATATGATTCCACATCATCACATCACATCACAAGGACAGGGAAACATATGCTTAGAAAATCAAGGAAAAAAGGTAAGAAATACTTACATTTAAGTTTGTGGATGCTTAATCTGTTTCTAATCTTTGCTCAAGCCCTAGCTCAAGTCTTAACTCTTGGATGCTCTCTCTCAAGTCTTTAGTGAGGGTTTTTTGGACAAGTATGAAAAATAAGGGTGAAATTTATCTGATAAAAACAAGTAAAAGTTGCTTTGTATAGCTATGCCCAAATTGGGCAGGCGCATGGTTGTCTATCCTTAAGACACACAATCGTGAACGACAAAAATTATATTTGTTACCCTTTTTTCTATTGTACATGCAAAAGTCTCACAAAGAGACATATATATGCCACAAAAAGTCACTGAATAACTATTTTATCCTATACACTCTCGATTTGATTTCTCATTATAAAATTTTATTTTTTTTTTTTATTTTTAATTAAAAAGATCATTCTAATATCATGATATTAAATAAAAATCACTTTGAGTACTTAAGAAACAAACTTAAGGCCATTAATAGAGACCTTAGTTTGAGGGAGAATGTCCAAGAAAATGCCTACTGCCATATGTCCTCTATGGATGAATCCAAGTGCACACGTGTCCTCACATTAGGCTTCTTTGTAACAAAATTGTCCTTGCAATGTCGTGTTGTCATGCTGTGATCAACTGATGGGTTCGCAAGATTGTATTTTTCTCATGCCAGAATATTCTAAAACACGTATATTGAATCATCCTCTCAAGTAATGAAAGTCAAGCTTTCTACCCATTTTGTGTTTATGTGTTGGTCAGATCCTCTTCTATGTATTCCTATTCAACACCTTCCAGTTTCAAAGCAATCTCTACCACTAAAAAGGACGCCCGACATCCCAAGAAGCCTCGCTTCACCCGATTTTTATCGTTCGTTTTCTTTTCAGTCACGTTGTTGAACTCCAGAATTACTTCAGAATTTTCTTCAGTGCCTATTTATTGAGCGGCGGTTACATAACGCCAATGAAAACTAGAAACTAAGTTTCAGTTGCTAGAATTATTATAGCGATTTGACAAATCAAATGATTCTGATGGAACAAGTAAAATCACAAGCTCATACTTTTCAGGAACTTTATTTTCTTAAGAATCTTCTGGTAATGCCCACTAACATTAATACAAGACGTTGAAGAAGTCCCTGATGATGTAAGCTACTACGATTTTTTTCCTTCGCTCCAACAAGCTCTCCACAGGGCAATCATGAACAGTATCATAGAAACATAAATAAAGGACCAAAGTTTCCAAGTGAGCCTGAAAAAAGGAATAAATTTAAACAAAAAATTTTAGAAGATGATAGTGTTATTTATTACCTTTTTATCAATGAACTTAGCCAGAAACGTGCCTTTTTTCGTTCATAAGATGGGACTGTGTTTCTGGGTTTCATCAATGTATTCAATAATGATACAAGACTCCAAATCAAGTTTTCCGTTTGAACAAGTGCAGGAACTTTTTTATAAATGGGATTGTATTGGAGCAGCGAAGGCCTCCTTTTGTTCTTTATGTTCATATTCTACTCCTTTCAATGTCAAAGTAATTCCTACCCGTCTACTAAAAGGACTCTTTAACACCCCAAACAATTTAACTTCATTCATTTCTAATGCTAGTGAGTACAGGATCACCTTCTTTTCTTATAGCAACAGCAAATAAGTCTTACATAATTACCTCTGGAAATTCCGTTCTAAGTAATATCAATATATCGACCACGAATTTACCTATATATGTATATATTGACCACGAGTACAATGAAATTTGCGCTTTCCAGTAGACCCATGTTATAACTTTCCAAAATGCTCTCTGAAGAACTCAGAGATAAAGCTAATCATTTTCATGGTTGCAGCTTTCTTGATTTCTATGGCGTCTAAGAAAGTTATGAGAAATGCCCTTGCTCATGTTTATTTTCTTATCATGGTTGTGTCCTAACAAAGTGCATAGATTTTAAAATTTTCACTTCACATATTCTGCTAATTCTTTCAAAATATGAAAATCAGAATGTTAAATCAGGAGCAGCTAGACAGCCACCCCTTATCCCACCCTTTGTTCCTATGTGGCACCTTATAATATTTATGCTGGAGGGCAACTACCGCGCCCCGCCGCCCGCCGCCCGACCAGCCCCACACCACCCGCCCCACCCCCTCTCCCCAAAAGGTGGTTGATAAACATTATTGGTTAAATTCTAGTTTATTGAAAATACAATTGATGAGAACAATTATTTTAACTTTTTCTACCATGTGTGTATTAAAAGTATGAATTTAAAGCATTATACAGTTTTCTATTATTGAATATATTCTAAATGCACGAAGTCTAATTTACATAATCAAAATTATGTATATTAATATTAAGTAATAATTTATATATCAATAATAATAGATTATTATGTAATTAAATATTAATTTATTTTTAGTACATAAATTAATATTTATTATTAATACATATAATTTAAGTCCTAAAAAGAATAAAATTATATGCACAAATAAATTCTATTAACTTTTTTATACAAACTTTGATAATAATATATAATTAGATGATATAATTATTTATTTTTTTCTCTCACTTCAAAATTATCCAATATGTTGTTAGGTTTAGAGTCAAACCGAATAATTTGAATTCATTTAGTTCGAATTAAAACTAAATTCAAGTTATAAGAATTAGGTTGTTTTTAGCTAAATTCAAGTTAGAAGGAATTTGGTTCGCTTAAGTTCGAGTTCAGCTCAGTCTATAGTCTGGATTCATGATTTAGATTCATTGTTTAACTTGATTCAAATCCGTAGGTCATACTCTGGAACTTGAAGTTGGAATTGCTAGTCCATGGACTGGGTGAATGGCCCATTAAATTGATGATCTTGGATCGGGCTCTTAAATTCTGAAAGACTCAAACTTCAGGCCTTGCTATTAAGATTGAACCCATTAATGAGGAACCCAGGCAGTGTCCTCATCACATTGCTTCCTCCACCTACTCGAAGTACCAAAGAACAACATGATGTGAACAGCTCTGGACATATTCATTATATTATACAAATGAGTAAACTAAATTTAATAAATAATTAAAAGTAAAATATTTAAGAATTCTTACATATATTAATTCATATTTATAACATCATTCCCATCACCATGAGCAGCTATAAATACTACCAATTATCTGTCGATAATAATTCTCCACCAAATACAATCAATGTTGTAAAGAAATTATTGGATTTTTTTATTTTTTTTTTTTGTTTCTATAAAACCCATAATTGCACCAGATTTATTAATTTGAATTATACATCATTATTAATAAAATAAGAATTATTTATTGAACTAATTTTGGTTATTTCAAAATAGCATTAATTGGCAGTACCAAGTTTGAATACCAACAAATTTGAAATTTGAAAGCAGAATTAAATCCCTTTGTTTGAATTGAATACAAATTCTTCTCAAATTTTCCCAGAAAAAATTTGAATTTTGGATTCAAAAATTGAATAAAAGAAAAAAAAAGAAGTCTTTAATAAAGAATAAACGGAAATTTATAGAACAAAAGTAAAATGCTGTGACTTTACTAAACCAAAAAACTGAGCTTGAAGATGAAGTGTGTTTGCAGTTTCCCTCTTTAGGGTTTTTAAAATGAAATGTCAAAATCAGCCTTCAGCAATTTGGTACTGAGGCCTGAACAACCGGCAAAATCATTATCTGGGTTTTAAGGCAAATCTTGTATTCAAAGTATCACTTCCTTTTAAATTGTTAAGGTTTGTTAGTTATAAGATATGATAGCATGTTAATTTCAAATAATGATTATTAATTAAGAAATAAATGTTAAATTACCAAACTAGCCTGCCAAGCTTCTATTTGGAAGGGGGAAAAAGGGGTATTAGTAAAAATTTCTATTTTTTTAATAATAGAAACAATTTTATCCAAACCTTACTCATGCATAGTAATTGTATGATTGATTTCTAAATCATATCACACATAGTTGTTACATATAGTTATCGAAATTCATGAACATATATTATATTCACACATATTAAGAGATTTCAACATCATCAACAATTTTAAATGATTTTTAATTTATTCTAATAATTAAAATAACGTAAAATAGTGATTAAATAATTGTTTTTCATATTAAATATGTTATACTGTAACAAAATTGATTATTTAATATAAATTTACTTTAAAAAAAAAGGTTAGAATTTTGGTTCAAATTTTTTGGCCAAATTTTATTATTATTTATGGAATTTGATAACATTTACGGTTAAAATCATATTATAAAAAGTCTAAAATATTAGTTAAAAAGATTTGAAAATTTAAAAGGACAAATTCATATTGATTTAGTCATTACCCATGATTTCATGCCATTATGTATGATTTGTATCTAGTATGCACATCACTTTAACAAGAGAAGGAGGTGTAAAATATATTTTTCAAAACTTTTATAATTTAGGCATTTTCAAGTATACCTGATTTGCTTAATATATAATCTACATTAAGAAGTGTTGATTTGACAAATACATTTGACATATACACAATGTGTGACTGAATATACATGACAAAGTGGCTAAAATTGTTTAATCGACTAAATTTTGATTGAAATTGCTGTTAGTAATAAAAATAAATAAATATTTTAATTAATATCCCAAAAAAAAAAAAAACCATGTTTTCTTATGTTTCCAAAAGAATTTGTGTTGAGATTCTTCGTTTTTGCCCTGAAACAGATAACTAAGGTTCTGTATGGTGGCAGGTGACCGTCTCTAAGCCAAGTCAGATGTTATTGTAATAACAAATTCAATGAAGGAGATTTTGGTAATTTCAACAGAAGGGCATATTAGTCATTGATCCTAAACCTAGTTTATCTTTGGGATTTAAAAATTCGAGGACTTTATTGGTGGACTCGTCGTTTACACGACTCCCACGACCATATTTTATGATTCTGTTTCAAACAACCCAAGGACTCCCCCTAATATAAGCATAATTGTAAAGGGCCTGCACAGCTAGAAAGAACGAAAGACTCGGGGTTTTTTTTTTTTTTTTTCTGTCTGCTTGGAAAGGCTAAATCCCTATTTCCCACCAAAGTTTAATTAAGTGTTTTTGACCCTTTAACTTTAAAAAAATTAATTTCTTATTCGCCTGTTATATAATTAAAAGATATTTATATCATTGAATTGAATTATTAATAGTATTATAAAAGTATAAATGTCTTCTTATAAATAACTTATCAAAACAAATAAATTTTTTTATATATTATTTCAAATATCACATTTATCCCAATATGCAATATTTACATAGTGTTTTGTTTAGTTCTCTAGGGTATATGTATCATTTTTAAAACTATTTAAAATATATTAAAATTTTCAAAATTTGAAAAATATTCACAAACTTTTTTTTTAATTTTAACCTATTTTATTTAAAAATTTTTAACAGGATAAAAATTGGATTTTTTAAACTTAGTAGGGGGCATCTTTATTTCGTAGAACTTTGGGTGGGAATTTGGCCACCTAAAAATAAGACCAAATGTGAGTCTTTTAGAAGCCTTAAATATTCAAGGGACAAGAAGAGGCTCTTCGCTTCATCTGTCACTCTCATGTCATGTGTTTAGGCAAGGTTCAGTAATCATGACCATCTTCCCTCATTCATGATTTAACCATACATTACAATACATTAAAATACAAGGCTCCTTTCACAAGTAACACCCACCAAATTCTCGGTATTTTCTGTTTTACCATACAGCAACCACAACCAGACATGGTTATTGGAGCCTTATGGATAGCGCTTTCACTCACCTAGAAGAAAGAGAAGATAGCCAACACCAACAGCAACAACTTGCACTACAACAAGAAGACCACCAGCTGAAACTTTGTGTACCATTTTTGAAGCCTGGAGGCTTTGACAACAACAACAACCCATTTTCTCATTTTGGTTTCTGGGTGTGTAAGTCTTTCAAGAACTGGAACTGCAGAGGTAGATTCTCAAGCGGGTTGGGGTTGAAAAGACTTGAGTGTAATGTTATGGTTGTGAATAACACTGTTTTTTGTTCTTCACCTGCGAAAGCTGCAATGGAGGGTTTGAATATGATAAACGAGAATGAAGGCGATGAAGAGGTTAAGCATCAAGTGTTTAGTGAAAATGACAGAAGCATAGAGACATTTGGGAAATTGATTGAAGAAAAAGGTCGTGAGAGCAGTTCAAGTTCTGATTTTTTGACATCTGAGACAACAGGACACGAGGAGCACAGTCACAGTAGCTCAGAAGAGTCATCTTCTCCAGCTGCATTAGATTGGCCTATACAAAAAGCTGAGACACCAGATTGCAACAGTGTTGATGGTAATGAGAATGCGAAGAAACCGGTTATGGATGATAGGAAATTGGAGAAACAAGGTTCTAATCTTTCAGGTATACATTTTTTTCTACTACTCACTCTCTCTGTTAATTTTTGAAAATGTCTTTGAAGATTTTGAGTTAGGAAATTTCTTTGTTCGTATTATAGAGATTGAGATGATGAAGGAAAGGTTTGCAAAATTGCTGCTTGGAGAAGATATGTCAGGTTCTGGAAATGGGGTTTGCACTGCACTGGCTATTTCAAATGCCATTACTAATCTTTGTGGTATGTTATTTAACAAAACTGTCTTTATAAGTTAATTGATTAATTTGCTTTGACTTCTTTTTTTTCATTTCTATGCATTTGGTTACTGTTTGGCGTCTGTAATTCTTTGATGCTTATTCCTCTCCCTTCTACTGAATTTTGCAGCAACCTTGTTTGGGCAACTTTGGAGGTTAGAGCCTTTGCCTCTTGAGAAGAAAGCCATGTGGCGCAGAGAGATGGAATGGCTTCTTGGTGTCAGTGATCACATTGTTGAGTTGATGCCCTCTTGGCAAACATTCCCAGATGGCAGCAAGCTTGAGGTATGATTAAAAAGGACTTTCTTTCAAGGAATTATAGATTTTACTATATGTTTTGATACCGACTGTGGCTAACAATCTCATTGGCATCATAGAAAAATTTTTTATCTGTTTTTTTTTTTTTAAATGAACGGTTGATTTGTTTGCCAATTTAACATCAAATTTTGGGACAAATTTGAACAACTAAGGACTTCAAATATATATTCCCACTTGTGATACAGGTTATGACTTGCAGACCGCGTTCAGATCTTTATGTAAATCTTCCAGCTCTGCGCAAATTAGATAATATGCTTCTTGTAAGAATTGTCGACACTTGTGACTTTGTAATTCGCTCCAGCTCAAAGGAGATCGCTTCTGAATTTTGTCTTCTTTGCAGGAAATACTTGATAGTTTTGAAAATACAGAGTTCTGGTATGTTGACCAGGGGATTCTACCCCTGGAGGCTGATGGGACAGCATCTTTCCGTAGAGCTCTTCAGCGTCAAGAGGAAAAGTGGTGGCTACCAGTGCCTCGAGTCCCTCCTGGTGGTCTCCGTGAAATTACCAGAAAGCAGTTGCAGCACAAGCGTGATTGCACTAACCAAATATTAAAAGCTGCCATGGCCATCAACAGCATTACTCTTGCTGACATGGAAGTTCCTGAATCTTACTTGGAATCTCTTCCGAAGGTATAAAGCAGCTGCATATATCTAGTGTTATGAGATTGATATATTCCTGGATATTAATAGTATCTTCATTGTGGTTTCAGAATGGAAGAGCCAGCTTAGGAGATATCATTTATCGATACATTTCATCAGATCAGTTTTCTCCTGAATGTCTCCTTGAATGCCTTGATTTGTCCTCTGAACATCAGGCTATAGAGATTGCGAACAGAGTAGAGGCCTCAATTTACATTTGGCGCAAAAGAACCAACATCAAACCTGTTAATAACTCAACTCGTCCCACTTCTAAGTCGTCATGGGAATTGGTCAAGGAATTGGTTGTTGATACAGAGAAGAGGGAATTGCTTGCAGAACGAGCAGAAAGCCTTCTTCTGTGCTTGAAGCAGTGGTTTCCTGGTCTTCCCCAGACAACTTTAGATATGAGCAAAATTCAGTACAACAAGGTACATAATTTTCAAATGACTGGTTTATAACAAAACCTTTCTAACTTCAATATAATACCAAATTGATCCAAGTACAATGTTATTTAGGATGTTGGAAAGTCCATTTTGGAGAGCTACTCAAGAGTTTTGGAAAGCTTAGCATTTAATATTGTGGCACGCATTGATGATTTGCTCTATGTGGATGACTTAACCAAGCACACGGATCCACTCTTGTCGATGCCCAAAGTTGGAGTAATTGCACAGAAGAGCATCTCCATTCCATACTCGGTGCCTTTTGCGAGTACTCCATATAAAACAGCTTACGCAACACCAAGCTTTTCACCAGCACCACTTCTTAGCCCGGCAAATGGAGGAGGATCTCCTTTTCGCACTAGCAGCAAGGTTCCTCATCATGGCGTGGGTGTGAAAAAGGTGTTGACAGATTTCCTTACCATTGATACCACAGCGAAGGAATGTGGCAACTCGATCGATGAAGCCAACTCCATTTTAACAAGTATTCGAGAAGCAACGCCACCCCGACCTGGACTTGAATCATTGGAGTGTATAAAAAGAGCTATAAGCTTATCAGCAGAAGACACAATTGTGGAGGCAGAGTAAGAGTCCCTCAAGATTGCCTGCCTTGTAAGGCAATGTGTTTAGATGTTATGTATGCATCTCATAGGAATAGATAATTACGTATATTTTTGAGCTGGGAAAGTTGGTCATACTGTTTAAATCTTGTTATAAGGATGTGTGTAGCGATATTAGTTGGTTAAAATTCTACTGGATATTAAACACATTTTTGTTACTTCAGGGGCTTCACATGTCAAGAAATCTGAATTTCCAACCGGCTTGTGAAAGAAAAAGAAGAGACGAAATCATAGGGGCGTTCCGAGAATTGACCCCGGGACCTCCCTTAAGACAGAATCATACCACCAAACAAGCTGCCCTCTTGTCCGATGATTGCTTATTTCTAATACAAAAATATTAGAAGATAATTAAAATATATATAGAAAAAAATTGGATAAGACATCAATTTGGTGAGAGAGCAATCAAATTCAATCGATAGTCAGATTGTTTAATTGATGATTGCATTAGTTAATTATTTAAAAATATGATTTAAAATAATTTTGTATAACTAATTATTAAATATATTATCTAAATTATGTTAATATAAAAATAAATTTAATTTAATAGTATATATATACTTAAAATGGACAAATGAGGTTTAGGGTTTAAGTCTCAACAATGTTTTTTTTTTTAAATTGATTTTTTAAAAAAAACTTTAATTTGATCTAACTTTCAAAATGGTATTTTAGTGAATCAAAACTATTTTTCCCGATATATAATAGTCTAATTAGTCGAACCAATTGGTTCAATTTGGATTTTAAAATCATGCATAATATTAAAAAAATGTTACAAGGGGTCAAACCCAAGTCACTTGAATAACACATAGAAGGTAGATGATATTATATTCAAATCAAACCGTGAACTAATTGAACCAAGTAACAACTAACTCAAACTATGTTTAATAGTAGATCAAGTTAAACCTAATTTGACACAAGTAGGATTACATTTGAGCCAGGTCGAGTCAAGCTCAAGCTTGACTTGTCAAACATATTAAAATAGTTAAAACGATATCGTTTTGATACATATTTAATTAAAACGATATTTGTAATATCTTAAGGTTAGAATTTTCTTTTAGACATCAAATCTGGGGTTAGAATGAGAATTAGTAAAAGTACTAGGGTTGTGAGAGAGTTTAAGGGTGAAATAGATGTTTTTCTAGAGTTAGGTGATTTTTGTATAGATCCTGTTGAGAGGAGTTTCATGCAAGAGCGGAAAAATGACATTAGTGCAATTTTTCTAGTCATGCACGATTGTGCATGTTGAGGCACACGATCGTGTGTATGATGAGTTTTAACCGCCTTAGTTTTCAGTCATTATTATCTTGTTTTCAACCATTTTCACCCAAAGTTTTTCTTTGCTTTCCAAAGACCAGCAATCCTAGAAGAGAAGAGTAGCATCCAAGAGCCTCTCATTCAGCTAGAGAATGAGATTTTGCTTAGAGAGATAGAGTTGGCTTGCTATGGCTAGAGGTAGGTGTTTCTTACCTCTTTCCCTTTCTTCTTTTATGTATGTGATGCTTGCTTGATTCCAACATGCTTGTGAGATTTCTTGGCACGTTTGATGATTTTGAGATGATGATGTTGATGATTATGTATGTATGATTGATATGTATAAGGTGTTGAACCCTTGATGTTTTGATGATGATAAAAATATGATTAAATTGCCAATTAATAATTAAAATGTGCTTAAGTTGCTAACTAATCCCTTATATGAAGTAATTCATAACAAAAGAAGGGAGAAAAAATTTATTTTTGCAAGTTATAGGTCTCGCACGACCGTGTGCTTTAGTAACACGACCGTGCTTGACCAAAAGGGTCCTCGTGTGTCCAAAACACGGGATCGTGCGCCTGACCGTGCAAGGTTCTGTAAAATCTGGAGGAAAATTTTCAGAACCAACACGGGCGTGAGTGTATGATGCACGACCGTGTGCATGCACAACACGAGCAACACACTATCACCTCAACTATGCAGCTCAACCGTGTGGAGTCAAAGGATCTCAAAAGTCAAAGACACGATCGTACGCATTCGAAGCACGACCGTGGGCGTTATTCCTCAAGAGCACGGGAGATCAAGCCGTGCAAATGAAGCCGTGCAGAGAGTCAAAAGAAGGAAGTCAATGCACGACCGTGCACGTTCAATACGCACGACCGTGCGTGATGACAAATAAGGAGCACTACCAAGAGCACTACCAGGATGTCGTGCAAGGCTAGTCGTGTAAGGGTTTTAAGGCATATATCTCACACACGACCGTGCGGATATGGCACATGACCGTGTGTTAGCAAAGACTCACCTGTATGCTGCCAGTGCGCTCATCGTGCAGCCAAGCTGTGCAAGCTTCTGGAATTTTGGACAAAATTCTGAATGATCGAAGCACGACTATGCATCTAAGGCACACGACCATGAAGGGTCGAAGCACGACCGTGCATCAAGGACACACGACCATGCATCATTGGTGCTAAGCTTTTAAGTCGACCGTTGGGAGTCTGAACGAGGTAATAAATGTAGCAAACACGATCGTGTACTCGAGGAGCATGACCGTGCACCTGAAAAATTTATTGTAGACCATACTTTTTTCAACCACCACAACGGATACAAAGTTAGCAAAACGACTCCTTGCTATTCTAGGCAAAGAATAAGGTATAAAAGGAGACTCAATTGAAGTGGAGAGGGTTACTGAAAATGCATTGCAAAAATCAAGCTATCTACATCTTTATTTGATTGCTCTGTTTCTCTCTTTAAGCTCATACACTCATATACTTGAGAGATCCATTCTTAACATTTGATTTTCAGCCTATTCAGAGGCAAACACAATCAACTTCTTGTCTAAAATACTCTTTGTAAAAAGGGCGAAATTCCCTTGTGGCAAAACTATTGTATCTTCGGGTGTTGAAGATAGTGGAAACTTCAATCGGGTTTGATTGAAGAAGAGGATGTAGGAGGCTTGTGTTGAAAGCTCTGAACCTCTATAAACTTGGTTGAGCAATCTCTGAACTCTCTCTCTTTATTGTGTTTATTGTGCATTAAGCTTATTATTGTTTTTGTTGTGTTTACTTACTAAAAATTTTAAATAATCCTATTCACCCCCCCTTTAGTATTATTTCTCTAAGTACTAAGGGTTTTTCAATTAGTATCAAAGCAGGGCTCTAGGAAATTAACGAAATCTAACAATTTTTAGAGTTAAAGATCTTTTTAGAGAAATGGATAGCACTTCCGCACCTGTTTTTAGTGAAGGTCAATGCACTACTAGGCCACTATTGTTTTGTGGTGTTAACTACACTCAATGGAAGATTAGGATGAGACTTCATATAAGATCAATTAACTATAAGCTGTGGAAAATAATTGAACAAGGAGATTTTGTTCCTGTAGATCCTAGAACTAGCTTACCTAAGGATGAAAATGATTATAATGATGAGGATGAAAAACTATTAAGTTTAAATGCCAAAGCTATTAACATATTATTTTGTGCTTTAGATTCTACAGAATTCAATAGAGTATTGTCTTACGAATCAGCTAAAGAGGTGTGGACCATCCTTTAAACCACACATGAAAAAAAAAGTCAAGTTAAGGAATCGAAATTGAACTTCTATTCAGAGAATATGAGCTATTCGAGATGAAGGGGAACGAGAACATCACGGATATGTATAAAAGGTTCTCAAACCTAGTCAATGATCTAAGAGAACTGGGGAAGAAGTTTGAAAATGTGGAATTAGTGAAGAAGATATTGAGGTCCTTGTCGGAGTCTTAGACCATGAAAGTAACCGCAATAGAGGAGTCTAAGGATTTAACGAAATTGGGAATGGATGAGTTGATTGGAAGCTTGCTCACATTCGAAATGAAGAGGAAACCAAAGGAGGATGAGAGCAAAAATACTAAGAGTATTGCTCTAAAGGCTGTAGAAGAAGAGGAAGAAGAATCCTCCATGGATGAGGAAGATGTCAGCTTGTTGGCAAGGAGATTTGGAAAATTCCTGTCAAGGAACAGGAAAATGAAAGGGAGAAGCAATTTCAAATCTAGAGGGAAAGAAAAAGAAGACAATGACAAGGAGGTGATTTGCTTCAAGTACAAGAAGCCTGGACACATTAGACAAGATTGTCCACTATTGAAGAAAAAGAAGAAGGAGAATGGTGAGAAAAGATACAAGAAAAAAGCTTTAGCTGCCACTTGGAGTGGTAGTGATGATTCTAGTGATGAAAGTGATGAAGAAGAGAGAGCTAATTTGTGTTTCATGGCCAAAAGTGATTCAGAAGATGATGAGATATGTGAATCCAACTCATTCTCTTTTAATGAATTACAAGATGCATTTGATTCGTTATTGCTAGAATTTAAAAAATATTAGCTATAAGAATAAGTTGTTAAAGAAAGAAATGATTGGTCTGAAATTAGGTTTAGAAAAGGCTAAAAATGAGTGTAAAAATGTTTTAGATGAGAAAATAAGTGTTGAAAACAATTTGAAGTTGCTTAGGAAATAAAATGATGAGTTGAAAGCTAACCTAAGTAAACCAAATGAAATCCTGGAAAAATTCAAAATAGGAACAAAAAGATTGGATGAGATGCTTGTATCTCAAAAAAGTGGACTAAATAAAGAAGGTTTAGGATATAATAGAAGTAATCCCTTTATAAACAACCATAAGATTCTAAAAAGGCCTAAATCAATTGAACTAAAATGTAAGTATTGCTCTTTCCATGGACATACTATTAGAAAATGTCCAATTAGAAATGGAAAACCTTATAGAATAAAAAAGGTTTGGGTTCCTAAAGGGACAATTAAGACTAACCTTCCTGGACCAAAAACCATTTGGGTACCAAAAAAGGCTTAAATATATGTCTTGTGTAGGTGTGCTTGGAGGTGAAGAGAAAAAAGTCAAGCAAGTGGTACTTGGACAGTGGATGTTCAAGACACATGATCGGAAACAAAGATCTCTTCACATCATTGAAAGAAAATGATGGAGGCAATGTCAATTTTGGAGACAATTCAAAGGGAAAAGTTGTTGGAATTGGCTCCATAGGTAACTTTTCACTTTGTATTAATGATGTGTTGTATGTTGAAGGCCTTAAACATAATTTACTAAGTATTAGTCAATTATGTGATAAGGGTTTCAAAGTTTGCTTTCATGCCTTGTGTTGTGAGATTATTGATAAAAGCACTAATAACATTGTATTCATAGGACATAGGCATTCAAATGTGTATGTCATTGATTTACATAGCATTGCATCTAATGATTTATGTCTCATGTCAACCAAGGAGGAAGACATGTGGCTGTGGCATAGAAGATTAGGACATGCAAGCATTGATGTTTTGGAAAAATTGTCTAAAAAAGATTTAGTCAAAGGTTTGCCAAAACTTGTTTTCAAAAAGGATGAAATTTGTGATACATGTGCTTTGGGAAAGCAAACAAGAACAGCTTTTAACAGTAAAAATGTTATTTCTACATCTAGACCACTTCAACTATTGCATATGGATTTATGTGGACCTTCTAGAACATTGAGCTTAGGAGGGAAACAGTATTACTTTGTAATAGTTGATGATTTTTCAAGATTTACATGAGTTTTGTTACTTGCTCATAAAGATGAAGCTTTTAAAATGTTTGTGTCATTCATTAGGAAATTGTTAAACCAAGTAGGCTATGCAATTACTTGCATTAGAAGTGATCATGGAAAAGAATTTGAAAATTCAGATTTTGAAGCATATTGTAATGAGCATGACATTGAACATAATTTTTCAGTCCCTAGGACACCTCAACAAAATGGAGTTGTTGAGAGAAGGAATAGAACCTTAGTAGAAATGGCTAGGACCATGTTGTGTGAACATGATTTGCCAAAATCTTTTTGGGGTGAAGTCATAAACACTTCATGTTGTATCATCAATAGAGCCATGATTAGGCCAATCCTTAAGAAAACTCCTTATGAGTTATTCAAAGGGAAAAAGCCCAATATTTCATATTTTCATCCATTTGGTTGCAAATGCTTTTTTCTCAACAATGGAAATGATAACTTAGGAAAATTTGATGCTAAATCGGATAAAGCAATTTTCCTAGGATATTCTTCCACCTCTAAAGCGTATATAGTCTTTAACAAAAAGACACTTGTTGTTGAAGAATCTATACATGTGTTATTTGATGAATCTTCTTCTAAGTGTGTAGATAGATCAAAAGATGATGAAGTTTTGGAGCTCATGGAATACCTCAAACTAAATGATGGCCCCACTCCTAAAGAAGAAGATAATCAAATTGTGGAAGCACCCCAAGATGATATGCTTGTGCAACCACAAGAAGTGCAAAAGGAAATCTCTTTCCCAAGAGTAAAAAATGAGGTTAAAGAAGGAAGGATCATTGGTGACCCAACCCAAGAGGTAAGGACAAGAGCTTCAATTAAGAACACTTGCGAATTTGTGACATTCTTGTCACAAATGGAGCCTAAGAAGGTAGATGAAGCCTTGAATGATAAGAGTTGGGTGTTGGCCATGCAAGAGGAATTGAACCAATTTGAGAGGAACCATGTATGGGAGCTAGTTCCTAGGCCAACGGATCATCCCACCATCGGCACAAAATGGGTATACCGAAACAAGGTGGATGAATCCGAAATTGTTACAAGAAACAAGGTAAGACTAGTTGCCCAAGGTTACTCTTAAAAGGAAGGTATTGATTTCGATAAAACCTATGCCCCCGTAGCTAGATTAGAGGTAATTAGGATTTTAATTGCTTATGCATGCCATTTAAATTTTAAACTTTTTCAAATGGATGTCAAAAGTGCTTTTCTAAATGGTTTATTCAAGAGGAGGTGTATGTAGAACAACCTCCGGGTTTTGAAAATCCAAGTTTTTCAAACCATGTTTTTAAATTAAGAAAAGTTCTTTATGGTTTGAAACAAGCTCCTAGAGCTTGGTATGAAAGGTTAAGTACATTTTTAATTGAAAATGGTTTTTCAAAAGGAAATGTGGATACCACCTTGTTTATAAAGAAACATAAGCATGATATCTTGATAGCACAAATCTATGTAGATGATATCATCTTCGGTGCTACTAATGAATCTCTATGTAGAGATTTTTCTAAGATGATGTAGGGAGAATTTGAGATGAGCATGATGGGAGAGCTAAACTACTTCCTTGGGCTGCAAATCAAACAAATGAAGGAAGGAACATTGCTCACTCAATCGAAGTACACTCAAGACCTCGTCAAAAGGTTCAACATGCATACGGCCAAGGAGCAACCAACACCAATGAGCACTTCAACAAAGATCAATAAAGATGAGGGAGGTAAAAGTGTTGATACAAAGTCATATAGAAGTATGATAGGTGCATTATTATATTTAACTGCATCTAGGCCGGACATATTATTTAGTGTATGCATGTGTGCACGTTTTCAAGCAAATCCTAAGGAATCACATTTGAATGCAGTGAAACGAATCTTGAGATATCTTAAGGGGATATCGAATGTTGGTTTATGGTACCCTAAGAACTCAACATTCGAATTACATGCCTTTTCAGATGTTGATTTCAGAGGCTGCAAAATTGATAGGAAAAGCATTAGTGGAACATGTCAATTATTAGGAAACATGTTAGTTTCATGGTTTTTGAAAAAGTAAAATTCGGTTGTAACTTCTACTACGGAAGTTGAATATGTTTCTGCGGCTAGTTGTTGTGCCCAAATTCTTTGGATGAAACAACAACTTTCTGATTTTGGTTTCAAAATAGTAAAAACTCTCATATTTTGTGATAATACTAGTGCTATTCAACTTTCGAAAAATCTCATTTTGCATTCTAGGACAAAACATATAGACATTAGACATCAGACATCATTTCTTGCGTGATCATATTAGCAAAGGTGATATTGTGCTTGAATTTATTGACACTAACCACCAGCTGGCTGATATCTTTACCAAGCCTCTAGACAAGGAGAAATTTGCATACATAAGGAGGGAGCTTGGGATGATTGATGCAAGCCAAGTAAGTGTCTAAGAATTCTACCTTTTATTGCTTACATGATGATTTGATTGAAGGATTGATGTTTTGATTGAATATTTGAATATGCATGAATGCTATTGAATGAATGCTATTGAATGAATGCTATTGATTGGTTGTATGCAAAATGATATATGCAGATACTTAGATATATATATATATATATATATGTTTGTATGAGTTTGTTTTGGAATATGAATTTGAGTCGAATCGATGCAACTCTATAGTTGGCATCAATCGACACTTGAATTCAAATAATAAAAACCTCATTGAATCAAAATATCCAAGTCTTCATGACTTGAGGTGTTTTGAAGTGTGTTTTAAAAATTCTACAGTTTTCTGGAAATAATACAGGTCTGTGTGATTTTGGTCACACACGACCGTGTGTTCCAAGCATGCACGGGTGTGCTTCTGCGTGAACACACGACCGTGTGTTCCAATATATACGACCGTATGTTTTCGTTTAAATATCACGCTTAACCTGCACGCGCACGCACGAAAACATACACGGGCATGCATTTTAAAACTTTAATGTTTTTCAAATTTTTTGTGAAAACGCGACCATACAACTATCCGGTGCACGATCGTGCGAATTTGGAAAAACACGATCATGCGTCGAGAAACACGGTTGTGCGCTCGCGTCTATATAAGCAAATCAGTTCATTTTCTTCATTTTTCACGAACATTGCAAACCCTAGCTACGATTTTACTCTTTTCTCTCTCGATTTTTCATCAAAATCTCTCATTTTTCTTGCTGCCATTTGCATTCAAACTTGTTTTTATAAGTTTCTCTTAAGTTTTTCTCATTTTTTGAGATTGTTTCACTTCACAAACACATTCAAATCTCCAATCCAATTATTTTCATTACCCAAATCCACAATGCCTCCAAGAATGAAATTGCTGACTCGTTCCGGGCCTTCTAGGAGTTCTTCAAGGGCTGACAATCCATTTGGAATTGTGTGTTCCAATCGCCAACAAAATGTACTCCTTTCCAAACTCATGAAAAAGACTATTTATGTTGGACGTTGTTTGGATAGACGAATTTTGAGGGAAATTAGAGTATTAGATGAGATTATGGGTTTATTTAATTCATTCTCATCTAGGCTGAATGGAATTTTTTTCATGTGGAATGATGCTTTCAAAAATTTAGTTTATGAATTCTATAGTTCCTGGTTGATTACGAAGGACGCGCGGAGAAATATTATTGATTATACTCTGAGATTTCGGTTGGCTAATACTGATTGAACGATGTCAGCCGAACAATTGGGTGAATGGTTGGGATGTAATTCAGAGGGTATTTTAGACTTTTCACATGAGTTGAGCACTCAGGCGGTGTGGCGATCCCTCAGCAGTTTCAGATTTTATGAGGCTCAGAAGGCGAAGGCCTCCTCTTTGGATAATCCGATCATACGTATTTTTTATCAAATGATCACCTATACATTAAATGCCCACACGAACACTAATGGTAATATAAGTGTTCGCGACATGACAGTAATGGAAGCTACCATGAATGGACGTCAACTGGATTCGGCTCGATGACTTATCAGCAAATTAAATGATATCCAGTCGCACAGCGATAAGGAAAAGGTTCCTATTGATTTTGGTATGCTTATTACCTTCATCGCTGAGAAATTATGTATTTCAGTTGAAGGATATGGAGAGTTTCGGATTGCCTTCAAAGATTCCCACATGCTGAATACAGATGCTTTATATCAGATGCAGGTGATTGAGAAAGATGGTAATGATGGATGAAGACTGCTTGTGATTGTTGACGAACATGAGCCGTCTACTGAACCTTCTGCTATGCCTTCGGTTGCTAAAACCAGTGCTCGTAGAGGAAGACGAGCTCGCTCTGAAGCTGGTCCTGAAGTTCAATCAACTTCCGAGCTTCAAGTTTTGATTGAGTTGACAAGGCAAGTTGATACGCATGTGGCTCAACTTGATGCGTGTGTGGCGCAGGTTGATGCAAATATGGTTCAGCTTACCACTGAGTTTCGAGCCTTTCGGGATATTATGGAATCTCGCCTTACCCGTCTTAAGTCTCGGGTTGATGCTTTAGATGACCTGGTAGATCTCTCACCTCAGCAGCCACCCCAGCCTTGATCCCTTACTTACACTTGCATTTGCATTTAAAAAAAAAAAAAGAAAATTTTGTCATTGAGGAACATATAATTTTTATGCTGTTATGATTTATTTTGTGCTGATTTGACTTCCCTTAATATTATGACCTCTGTTGATGTTTTGCAATATATTTGTGTTCTGGAAATCATTGATGGTTGATTATTTGAAGTAGTTCGATGATGGCTTAATTGTTTAATATATTGGGAGTGCCTTTATTTGTTAACTTGTCTTAGGAAGTCTTAATAAAACAGGGGAGACCATGTCGAAATTTTTTTTGATTAATGGCAAAAAAGGGGAGAATAATAAGAGAATTGATTAGCAAGTTTAAAATTGATATTGATTCACATTGGTAATTAAAGTTAAAACTAAGGGGGAGTGCTTAAAGTGAGGGGGAGCATTTTTTTTATCTATCCTTAGTTATCATTCAATTTTAAAATTATCAACATATTTTTGTCATCAATCAAAAATGGGGAGATTGTTGAACCCTTGATGTTTTGATGATGATAAAAATATGATTAAATTGCCAATTAATAATTAAAATGTGCTTAAGTTGCTAACCAATCCTTTGTATGAAGTAATTCATAACAAAAGAAGGGAGAAAAATTTTATTTTTGCAGGTTATAGGTCTCGCACGACTGTGTGCTTTAGTAGCACGACCGTGCTTGACCAAAAGGGTCCTCGTGTGTCCAAAACACGGGACTGTGCACCTGACCGTGCAAGGTTCTGTAAAATCTGGAGGAAAATTTTCAGAACCAACACGGGCGTGCGTGTATGATGCACGACCGTGTGCATGCACAACACGGGCAACGCACTATCACCTCAACCGTGCAGCTCAACCGTGTGGAGTCAAAGGATCTCAAAAGTCAAAGATACGACCGTGGGCATTTGAAGCACAACCGTGGGCGTTATTCCTCAAGAGCACGGGAGATCAAGTAGTGCAAATGAAGTCGTGCAGAGAGTCAAAGGAAGGAAGTCAATGCACGACCGTGCACGTTCAATACGCACGACCGTGCGTGATGACAAATAAGGAGCACTACCAAGAGCACTACCAGGATGTCGTGCAAGGCTGGTCGTGTAAGGGTTTTAAGGCATATATCTCACACACGACCGTGTGGATATGGCACACAACCGTGTGCTAGCAAAGACTCACCCGTGTGCTGCCAATGAGCTCATCGTGCAGCCAAGCCGTGCAAGCTTCTGGAATTTTGGACAAAATTCTGAAGGATCGAAGCACGACCATGCATCTAAGGCACACGACCATGAAGGGTCGAAGTACGACTGTGCGTCAAGGACACACGACCGTGCATCATTAGCGCTAAGCTTTTAAGTCGACCGTTGGGAGTCTGAACGAGACAATAAATGCAGTAAGCACGACCGTGCACTCGAGAAGCATGACCGTGCGCCTGGAAAATTTATTGCAGACCATACTTTTTCAACCACCACAACGGATACAAAGCTAGCAAAACGGCTCCTTGCTATTCTAGGTAAAGAATAAGGTATAAAAGGAGACTCAATTGAAGTGGAGAGGGTTACTGAAAACGCATTGCAAAAATCAAGCTATCTACATCTTTATTTGATTGCTCTATTTCTCTCTCTAAGCTCATACACTCATATACTTGAGAGATCCATTCTTAACATTTGATTTTCAGCCTATTCAGAGGCAAACACAATCAACTTCTTGTCTAAAATACTCTTTGTAAAAAAGACAAAATTCCCTTGTGGCAAAACTATTGTATCTTCGGGTGTTGAAGATAGTGGAAACTTCAATCGGGTTTGATTGACGAAGAGGACGTAGGAGACTTGTGTTGAAAGCTCTGAACCTCTATAAACTTGGCTAAGCAATCTCTGAACTCTCTCTCTTTATTGTGTTTATTGTGCATTAAGCTTATTATTGTTTTTACTGTGTTTACTTACTAAAAATTTTAAATAATCCTATTCACCCCCCTCTAGTATTATTTCTCTAAGTACTAAGGGTTTTTCATAAGGTTTAAGTATGTATATGCATGCTTTGAGATGGTTGAATGATGAGATATGAGAATTGACGTTATGGCCATAATAGGCTTGTGCTTATGAAGTGTTTGGATGGCGAAAAGTGATTGATAATGCTTGATATGCATTTGGTATGAAAATTGGTTGGAAATAAACATGATCAGGCTGACCATGTTGAAGCAGAGCAAAGGGCACGATCATGCACACTTAGAGCACGCCCGTGCAAGTAAAGCTTTGCATGGTCACAGTCGTGTTCACATACCCATGCATGATCGAATGATGTAGAGTTACGATTATGCATGTTCATGTCATGGTCGTGCATGCGTAGAAAAGAAGAAAATGAATTGAAATCACAGAACCTAGCATAACTTGCATGCACGATAAGCACACGACCCATGCAAGCTTATGCCTACCCGTGCACTTAGACACGTACGCCAGTGCGTTAAGCAAAAATGAGAATTTAAGCATAAAGCAAGTATAATGCACAACAAACTCAATATAATTGATATAAATCATTATAATGAGATCTAGTAAGCTTGCATGATGCATTATGTGCATATCATGACATGACATGTCATTTAGTGTTTTTAGAAAGGGATCCAAAGATATAAATACATGTTTTCAGTTAGAAAAGCATGATGATCCGAACATCGATTTTAAGGGTGAATACAAGAGGGCGCCTGTGAGTTTCAGCACACTTGTTATAGGAGCCAACATCAAGGACTATGACTATACTAGTCATTATATATAGACATATGCTTGTGTGCTCATTTAGTAGCTTAGGATGATGTGATCACTTATAGTGCGTTGCACTCAGTTTCAGTTTCAGTTTTAGATTCAGTTACTGCACACCTGTTAGTTAGTTACTGTCCGCGTGTTAGTTCAATAAACTCACATGACTAGGGTGTCGAATCATTGTATTCATTAGTTTGTGCAGCACAACTGGTATTTTTGGATAAACAGTTTTCAATATTTCAACAACTTTTATATAAGCTTTTCAGATATTTCAGGATCTTCAGATCCAATAATAATATTTCAATAAAAAGTTTTCAGAAAAATATTTTTAGTAAACAGGTCAAGGCCTAAACATGATTTCAGTATATTTTGTAACATGTCATTTTCACATGACATACACAATAGAGTATGATTCAGTTTATGATTAATCAGTAAAAAACAATAAACGGTCAAAGAACATTCATAATGCATGAAAACCACGTGATGATATGTGAATAATAAAATACGAATACCAGAACAAGAATATACATGCTAGAATAATACGTGTGAGGACCAATTCGACTTCTCTCTAATATGTAGTGTTTGATTGCAGTGAGAATCCTTTGATAATGATTGGTTTAGGATCAGAGATATGAAACGCTTACTGAGTGAATGTATCACTTACTCCCTACTTTCCTTTCTCTTGTAGGTTAGTACAGTGGGAGTTGAAAGGAGAAGATGGTTGCTGACTGGGATTCAATTTTTAGTTTTTTGTAGCATGCTTTCGGTTTACATGTTTTTTTAGTTTTGTATATGCTTGTGAATGCACAGTGTTTGTATATGTATGAATACACACATACTTTGTATATATTTTTCAGTATATAAAAGAAAATATTTGGGGCCATATTAATATGTATTCACCACAGGTTTCTTCCGTTGATATATTTCAGTTTAGCTTTAGATATTTCTGCTGTGTATTATTGGACATATGAATTATTTGAATAAAATTATATTATTATTAATTTCTAAAATAGTAGAAACAGTAATATACAACAGAAGTGTCTACAATATTGTTTTAGTCAATCTAAATCGAATTTTTTTAGCTCACAAGTTTTGTGCGTCAAGCTTGCTATAGGCTTGAGCTTGAGTTTAATCCTAAGCTAATTTAGCTCTAATCCAACCCTAAATATAAGACAAGCTATTTGTGATTCAATTTGTTTACAACCTTAACTACATTCAATATTTAATTTCCGATATTACTTTTTTCCCCATAAAAACTATTTCTCTGCTGTGGTAGCAACATGAGTGTTTGATATGTAATTTTTTCAATTATATAATTTGTTTTGTTTTAAAATTATCCAATTATCTTAACATGCATCAATTTGTATAAGCTTTTTATTAAAAAAATTTGTAAATAGAAAAAAAAAATCATATGCTACTATGTAGTATTTAAGGTGCTTCTGGTTTGGAGAATATTTATTACTGCAAATTTAATGATTATAAAAAAAATAACGTATTTAGATGAATTGTATTTAGTTAATCATAATAAGAAAAATATTATAAAATTATTTTATTTAAATATCTTTATTAAGTGAAATTAAATTTATAAAATAGGAGTAAATGGTAATCAAATTAAAATTACTAAGATAATATTTGAATAGAGCTAATCTTTTAATACAATGAAAAAAAGATAATCATATTAACACTGATATTATGTGTTACATTATTTATTTGAAAAATCAAACAATAAAAAGATCGGTAACAACAAATAAATTATTAAAATAATAATTTATACATTTTGATTTAACACGATAGAGATATCCTCACAAAAGGCAGTCCCAGGTTTCAGGCCTACAAATTCAACAGGCCGGGACCGAGCTCGTTCAAATCAGTGACAATCATTTGAAATCTTTTTAAATGTCATTCATACTTTCTATTATGTGCTAACCAAAGAATTATTTTTTCTTTAAAAAATTTGGAGGGTAGTTTTAGGTTATTAAAATGTTGTTGCAGAATAGTGATGAGTATTCTTGCTTGCCAATATGACAAGATTCAAATCAAATTAAACCAGAATATAGATTGTTTTAACTCAACTTAAATCCTAAATGGACAACTCTAGCTTGAATTTGTTCAAATTGATTGAAAAGGTTATTAGAGTCGGATTATGAACACGATGTATGATGGTATCGATAGAGTAAATTACATCATTTATAGCATTGAGTAATTTTACAAACAAAATAAATAATATTGTCAAAAGGGAATTTAATTTGAATTGTCAAACTAAAACTTCAACTCAAATTTGAATTAAATCAAAGGAAACACTAAATTGAACCTAACTTAACTCCAACGCAGCCCTACCTGCCAAGCAGTGATTCAGTTTGATTCCTAATAATAGACATTTTTGTTTTATATTTTACTTTTAATCTACTCTTCGGTAGTTTTTCTTTCTGTGCTTGGTTTTCATTTAAAGTTCCAACGTTGAATTATATTTGTTCTTGGTTTTGTTGTTGAACATTGATGGCGAATTTGCAAGAGAATACTTGAAGAGTTTGAATACGATCAGAATGCTATTCATTTTTGTTCTTTTGTTAATTATATTGTTTAGCTTTCATTGCGAAGTCACAAAATGTTGCTTGAAGAATTTGAAGAATAATTCCTTGCACTGATGGAAGAAGATTCGTCCACAGTTGGCTTGCTTGGTGACTCCTCAGCGTCAGTAGTGGAACCCTGATAGGAGATTTGTCTTCTAGTTAACTCCAAATTGGCTACACGTTTCACAAAATGCTACTTTATTGAAGAACTTCACCTACTTGTTAATGGCGTGGCAAGTTGGACATGTAGTGAGCTTTTGAGCTTGTCCATGTCGATGTGATGGCAACATTTGGAAAATTATTAACGGTGCCCAACTTTGATTCGACTGCAAAAGCAAACATAGTACCCTTTACTAATTTTATTTTGCGAAGTGCTGCAACTATAATATTCTAGTGCAAGCTCCATTATCAGCGGTGGGCAATAATTGCAAGCACTTTTTGAGTTCATGTACTAGTATAAAAACTCTATTAGGCAAGGGTTTTTGCATTTTGGGATTGTAGTTTGTACAGGTTTGTGCTTTTACGAATTACGATGGCGGTTCCAGGGAAATTCGTCTGCCTTCTAGGACTGCTTGTAGTTGTATTCAACATTGCTGGGCTTGAAGCGGCTGGAGAATGCGGAAAGTCATCACCAGATAATGAGGCAATGAAGCTAGCTCCTTGTGTAACAGCAGCTCAAGATGAGAAAGCTCCGGTTTCAGACAGTTGCTGCGCCGAGGTGAAGAAAATGGGCGAGAACCCAGGCTGTCTCTGCGCTGTTATTCTTTCTAACACTGCAAAGGCTTCAGGAATTAAGGCCCAAATTGCTTTGACCATCCCCAAGCGCTGCAACCTTGACAATCTTCCTGTGGGCTTCAAGTGTGGACGTGAGTAATAAGAATTCATTATGTCTCTTTTATTTTGCCTGTCACTTGATCCCTAATATCATAATTTTTGGCTTGCAGCTTACACACTTCCTTGATGAGATAACAAGTAGAACTGAAAGCCATGAGTCAGGCGTTGAGAGTACTGAATTGCTTATAGAGCTTAAAGTTTGTAATCACCATCATATGAAATAATAAAATGTGTTATGTTTCTTATAGTTTCCAGTCTGAGACGTTTGCAATATCCCTCTGATTGTCAGTAGAGAAACCCAGTTGAATGAGATATTCTCAGGATAACTTTTCAGAAAGTTGATGTGTCAGAATGTTATGGTTCTTGGAGACATTACTCATCATGTGACATTAGAATTAGAATCAACGTCGATAAAATGTGGTTGATGAATCTTTGTCCTCAGACTATTTATCTTGCATAAGGACCAAACTTGACCACCATTGTAAGCATTGTTGCATCAATACATATGGATAAAGACTACTTTAAGTAGTGGGTCACATTCTAGACAGGGATAACCTCGACCTGAGAATTGAGATCTTAGACAGATAAGAATTAGAAAAAGACTGTTTTAGTTGGCTGGACCGCTAGATATTATGCTGGCTGGACCGCACAGAACTCAATTACTTCTTACCTGTTCATAATTCGTGGCATCTTCTGGATATCTTAGACAACGTGTGGACTCTGGAAGTTTTCAGTCTTATTCTGAGAGTTTGAAGGTACTTCAAAGATAAATGCGAATGTTCAGAAATTTTTGTACGGCAACCATAATCTAGGAGAAATAGAAACTTGGAGTACACAAGAAAACTAAGTATGATCAACATTACACCACCATTGACATTCAGATTAGCCGAAAAATATCATTTTTATCACCAGAGCCAAGATAAGTGATAGTACCAAAATGACTTGTATTCAGAAGGATTGAACGCAATAGGAGTAAAGTTATACACATCCTACACAAAGCAGGAAACCAGATAGAGAGTTCAAAAACAGATAAAGATACTTATTACGATCTTATATTCAAAGATGCCACCACTCCAGTATCACGGAGAAGAGTTGTAAATGAAGTCTAAACCAAGCCTCCTTTACATTAAAAAACACCAAGTTCATATCATTTACATTAAAACAGGTGATCTGCAAAAGAAGTGCACATAACTAGAAGATATTAATCGATGTTGCCATATAGCTACAGGAAGCAATAGCAACCAGCTCTGCAATGTCTGAGTGCTATTATCTATCCTCCACACAATAATATCAGGTAGATTAAACTGCTACTCTATATTCTTATGTACCTGCTGGAACGCATATAGTCAAATGTAAGCAACCAAATTAAATCGATAAAGGTTGTTGGCAAGGCATCCAAAGCAGTGAATTTCTCAGATGTATGTTACCTTGGAAAGTATGTAAGCGTTGGCAAGTTAACTCTTAATAATAGAGAGATCCTGCAAAGAATAATCATTACAATGGAGTCAGTCCAGTCCTTATAGATCCATGATACACCATTCAAACATTTAATGCATGATCATAGTTCAATACCTTGCCACCAATTCCCTCTCGAAGCACTCCCTGAATCATCTTCTCCATCTTTTTTTAACTAAAAATAAAAACAATAAAACATGTTAGCAGATTCAATATGGTATAACTCAAACACTTTCAGTAAGGACATGGCCATTCTTCATTCCATCAACCAACCCAATACCCAAGCCCTCATTGAGGATGAAATTACATCTCTGCATCTGAACTTTTCTCTCCTCTTTGATTAATTTATTCAAGAAATCTGTACATAAAACTTACTCCCAAACGAAAAGCAATTCTACAAAATTGGAATTCGTTCTGCAATGATTTATGGAAAATATGTACTCACCATAGAGTTGATTCCAGGGCCCTGCTCATTCTGGGGCTCAGAATAGATGTCTTGGCCACCATAATAGATTGATGAACTGAGGTGACACGGTTGTACTCTTTGTTCCTGATAAAAGGAATTCAAGTCTTTGTTCGGTGTGCCTGGACTCTGAGTTTCATTAGTTTTAGAGGCATCACCTGATAAAAAGCAGGCTGGCTTAGAAGACCAGTTTCAGATAATGATTTCAAGAAATAAAATCCTAGCTATTATTTGAAACAGAGAACAATGTCAACAATTTGAGTCCTAATCATGTCAAAATCTCTATTCAGGATTTGGTAAATATTGGAACTTCCAAATTACCACAGAATGCTAAACAGTATTCAGCGTAAATAGACATCCAGTTATCACAACAGAGTCTCTTGCATTGAACAGGATTACCATTTAAATAAGCTTAAAAAAAATCATGTCTAGATACGTTGAGGTTTTTTGAAACATGTAAGCAACATCGAATAAACAAATAAGAATTGCCACGCGTACCAGGATCTCCAGGTTTGTTGTTCCAGGGCTCTTGCTTTTTCTCCATTGATTCAGAACGCAGATATTGCCTCCCTAACACCTATGATCAACAACACGAACTTAATCGAATACTTCTGCAATAAACACATAAAACACTACTAAAATTGTCGAAAACTTCTACAACAAGGCAGCACCAGCAGGCAACACAAAACATTGAAATATGAAAATATCCCAAATTCCTTCAATTTTTATACACACTCCATTAATAAATAAATAAATAAATAAACTTCCATGATATGCGAAATCGATTCCTGGAACCTAAGAAATCCCAGAAACATAATTGCATTAAGAACCAATTAAAAAAAAAAAAGAATTGAAAAAAAGAATACCTTAGAAGTAGGTGAAAAGATGGAGCTAAAAATCCCCGAAGGAGAATCAGAATCCTTAGAACCAAACAATTCATTTGTCAACGAAGAAGGTGAACCAGTTGGCTTTCGTCCTTCCATTTCTCTCTTTCTTTGAAATGAATCTCTCAGCCGCTGAGAAAGAGAGAGATGAATATAACTGAATTCGAAAATCACCGTCAAAGAGAGAAAGGAAGTTGAGAAGGAGGAAAAAATGGAATACAAACAAGGAGCAGAAATAAAAAAGGAAAAGACGAGTAAAGATCGCGGCTCAGAGAGAAATGAAAACCGTCGAACGCCGATTTATAAGGCTTTAAAAGGACTATTTCGGTAATATAAAAAAATTAAAATTCTTAATCTCATTGAATTCTTTTCCTTTCTCTGATCTCTCCAATTCTTTTTTCCATTTCTGCTGTTTTTCGTCCTTGCAAGCTGTCGACAGATTTACAGATTAACGACACGTGGAGCTAATCAAACTTGAAAGTGGGCCCTCCATTAAATCTGCCAACATATAACTGCCACGAGTACCTAGTGGATAATGAGAGTTCGTTCTTAGCAGTTGAGAAGTCCAATTTTGACTTTTCTTTTCTTCTTTTAAGACTGAGAAGACTCTCAAACTCCTCTTCTCCTTATCTTTTATCTTGTAGACCGAAAGAAGATGAAGGGCGAAAAATCTCTGGATAAGAAAGTTGCAGACAGTTGAGGGTCTGATTAAGAGGCGATGATGATTTATTTTATTAATTTAACTAATATTAATTCACGACGGGTCCCACCGGTCGTTGGGTAGCCACTGTGAGTCGCCGCATGATATTCGTGTGTTTGATTTTCGGCCACGTGGACTATCTACATGTCGACTGGCCAGTGACCAGTCCCACTTTTGAATCTGTTTTCTGCTTTTTCAGTTAAAGGAATGTAGTGTTTTTCACGTAATTCATAATTATAGATAACATTATCTCTAAATTATCCTTAATTTCTTATTTCACCAAACTTTTAATTGTTTATTTACATCCCAGTCAAATCTAATGACTCTTAATCTAATCATTAACACTGTTTATATATAAATATATAATAAAATTAAAAAATTTTAAATTAAAGATAAAATTATATTGATGTTAAAATTATCTTATAAGAATTAAAGTTTTGATATGTACATGATTTTATATCACTTTGGTATATCATCTTATCACATCATCATCCATGTCATGGACCTGTCTTCCATTTTGTCTTTTTTATTTACCGTCATTCATATCTTCCACCTTAACATCCTCTTTCTTATCCAACTCCTTCTTACAGTAGAATCCTCTTTGAACTCTTTTTTTTATACCTCAGTGTTGTCTTCCATTCATAAGTTTAAGGTCTTAGTCTCCTATCATTATCCCCTACTAAAAATTGAGACTCACCTTCGAGTGGTCATCGCATAATGCACCCTTCAAACATATATAAAGGTTAGACCAAGGTTTGAATTTTTTCTTCGTTTGATGATAGAAATTTTGTTTTTAAAGATGTATTTATTCTATAAAAACCCCATGTGGATTAACAATCTCATAATTATTTTTAATAACTATCACAAATTTGACTTGATCAATGTAGAGATCATCTTCTTCAATAGCATATTTGATTTTAAGATTTTTGTGATTGAAGAAAACATCTTTTTAAGTTAATCCTTCAAATCTTCAATTTCTTCATTAATTTCAAGTTTTAATTTATTATTAACCTTAACCTTTTCAATTTCTTCTTGAAATTAATGTAGTTCTACAAAGTTTAAAGTGATATTAAGAAATTCATCCTTTTTCAATAGCACAATCTCGTCTACCTCTTCTTCAACTACCTCATACTTTTCTTCTTTTCATTCCTTCTTTAGGATTATAGGTCTCTTCTCTAAATTTGGTTGAGTTTGTAGACACCCCAGTTGGGTATTACTGTTTACTGTTTTTCTATAATTAAATATAATATAAATAAGAGGAAAATATGGTCAATAATACCCAACCAGAATACTTAAACTAAACTGAAATGTCGTAACAGAAAACCTGTGGTGCAGATGTATACATATATATACATGCCCAAAAACTGTATTATATTAAAGTACGTGTGTGATAAAACATATACATTTACATGCAAGAAAACTGAATAAGCATGTAAACCTGAGCATGCTGCAAAACTAAAGTAAATTGGATCCCAGACGGCAGTCATCTCCTCCTCCCAGCCCCCAAAATACTGACCTGCAAGAGAAGAAAAGTAGGGAGTGAGTGATATATTCACCCAGTAAGCGTTTCCTATCTTTGACCCTAAACCAATCCTCCTCAAAGGACTGCCACATCATCACATACAGTAACATACTTATACACGGGAGGAAACCAAACTGGTTCTCACGTGTCCTCATTCTGATCTGATAGAATATTCTTCTTTAGTTAGATTACTGATTGGATACTGCCTCATGCTAGGTCGTAAATACGTATATGCGTATACGTAAATAACCTAGAATGAAGAGAAATCCGAGCGGTCTAACTTGACTCATTAAGCTCTCATTCTGATATTCATTATCTTTTCTCTTTGACTATTCTGATATTTTGCTATTCGTGTTTTTTACATGATATTTTATATTCTGTTCATTTACTGTTTCTTACTGTCTTATCATTCTCTGAATGATATACAACTGTATATGTCATGTAAAGATGACATGTTGAAATCATAGCTAGACCTAGGCCTATATACTGAAAATAGTTTTTTGAAAACCGTTCATTGAAAACTATGCTGTTAGATCCTGGGATCCCATATTTGAAAATCATATGAAAGCTGATCTGAAAGCTATACTGAAAACTATGTACCCTAGGGTATATGTTATGCTGCGCAGACTAATGAATACAGGGATTCGACACCCTGACCATGTGAGTTTCCTATGCAAACACGCGTCATAAACTGTATGGGTCACGTGATACCTCTGAATCTGATATTGATCTGAGCGTCTCGCGCTATACTACATCTGATCCTCGGATCAGAAAACCTATAATCTACTAACTGAACACCCTGACATATGTCGATATATAGGGTAGTAATGAGCATATAGCTCCTGATGCAACAAGTGTGCTGAAACTTACAAATGCCCTCTCGTATTCACCCCTAAAATCTATGTTTTTCAACTGAAAACATGAATTCAGATCCTTGGATCCCTTTCTAAAAACTCTGTATGGCATACCATGCTATGCTGTGTATATGATGCATCATGTAAGCTTAACTAAACTTATTTTACTATTTCGTATTCATTTGATAGCTTTTACTGTACACATTTCTCATTTTCCTGTTTATTTTCTTTTTTTTGCCTGACGCACGGGCGTGCATAAACTTACACAGGATCGTGAGCAAATCGTGTATGTGGTCGTGCTCGGGTCTATGATTTTTCTACATATTTCTCATTTTCTCTTAGTGCACGGACATACATCAACATGCACGGTCGTGACCCTACATTTTAGGTCATACACGGCTACGTGAACACAGTCGTGACCATGCAAAAAAGGTAGTATGCATGGGCGTACGCTACGCGTGCACGAGCGTGCGTCTTGCTTTGCACTTACATGACCATTGGAAATCAACTTGAATCCTAACCAAATCTCATCTCAAATGTAAATTAATCATTTCCCACATGCAAAACACTTCATATAAGCACATTTTTCCTTTCAATAGCTTCTAATCACACATTCATCATCCAACCCATTTCAACAACATATATAAACACATATTCTCACACATAACATACATATAAGCATCAATCATCATTATCATCATCTCAAATCATCAACACACCAGGAAAACATCACAAGCATGCTGGAATCAACCCACACACATCAAAGCATGCATCAAAAATATCAAAAACACAAGGGAAAGAGGTAAGAACCGCCTATCTCGAGACATGCTTATTCTCTCTAAGAAATTGAAAGCTTAAGCTGATTGGATAGTCTTGGATGCTGCTCTTCCCTCCTAGGGTTGATATCCTTTGAAAAGAAAATGGAAACTTTGGGTGAAAATGGTTTGGAAAATCGGATAAACTTAACTTAAACCAATGCGGCTGAACCTTATCGCATACACGGGCGTGCACCTCTCATGCACAGTCGTGCATGACAGAATAATTACAAAAATGTCATTTTCTTGTGCTCGCATGTAAATCCACTCAAATGGATTCATACACAAGCCATCTAACTGTAGAAAATCATCTATTTTACCCCTAAAATTTCTCACAATCCTAGAGTTCACATAAATCTCAATCTAACCCCAAATTAGAAGCCTAAAAGACAAATCTAACCCTGGGATGTTACAGAGTTATGAAGAATCCTCTTCCTCTTGTGGTTGCATCTGTAAAGGAAGAATGGAATTGAGCTTTGTAGGATAAGTGAGGTCCTTTTTGTTTGAGAGGTTGACATATTGGTTTCCATCTCATCTAAACATATGGTTAAACCTTTCACAACCCTTGTTATAGTTGCAATTGGTTGTTCCAAACTAAATTTAACAATTCATGTCATTAGATTATATTCGTATTGTGTTAATTCAAATTTCAAGTCAAAGATCCTTAACAGTAACCTAATCAAAATATAATTGTGTTGAAAGTTCTCAACCTTAAATCAAACTGAAATAATTTTAACTTGATCTAATCTGACCTAAATTTATCCAAACTATATAACAAGTAATGTTGTGTCAAAACTTGAAATGTAACGACATGATTTATTACGAAATAAGATACTATCAAATATTAAGTAATAATATGATTTATTACAAAATAATACATGAAAAGACTTAGTGTCTGGTGACCACAAAACAAAAGTGATTATTTTTGTATAAAAATGATAGTAAGTCGTGTTCAGCTGAATTTGGAATGGCATGTCATGCTCAACAACTAGGCTAGTCCATTAACATGGTAAGGCTTAAGACATATTACTTAAAAGTTGTAACTCAAAATAAGAATTATTTTTCCTTATCAAACCAACATACCGGAAATTTTTTTGTATGACGTAGATTTGCCGGTAGCTTGCTTCGGCAAGGCATGAAACAGATATATATTATAGCACAAATCTATAGATCCTGATGAAGTTGGTGTAAAAGCACTTGCAGAAATCATCTTTGGTGATTTTAATCCTGGTGGGAAGTGACGTAATTTTTAGTTTCATTCCTTAAAGAAAGTGACATTTAATGCACTTAAATCCGGGCAACACTTCTATTTTTTCCTACTTGGAAAATTATACGCAATATTCACTTACGCATGACAGATGGAAGACTTACTATGACTTCGTACTTTAAAAAGCTACTGGAGGACAAGGGAGACAAGAAAATTGAGTTCAAAGCCATTTTCTTCAATGCTGTCACCAGCGAGGCTCCTATAAATGAAGTCTTTCGCGAAGTTGTTGTAAGCTTTATGCTCTTTACCAATTAAATCTAAATTCTACAGTTTTGTTGGGAGTTTACTCAAAATTAAGAAGCTGTGTTTTGAGAGTTGAGATCTGCCTGTTGCTAATACATTGGCATACATGCCAAGAAGATCATGTTTTGAAGAGTTGCAATGCATGCCAAATTTGCAATCGATCTTATGCAATGAGTCAAACTCGAATTACTTAAATTTGTAATTCAACAAACTTAATTACACTTATATTTGAGTTGATGGATATTAATGAGTATAAATAAATTAATGTATAATCATATAATTGAGTAATATAATTATTTATCTTATCTTTAATTTAAAATTACTTAATTATATAAATATGTGATTATTGAATACAAACATGACGAAGTAATATAAACATCAAATATAAGTTTAAATTACTTATATTTGCAATTCATTAAACTCAAGTCAAATTTGATCATACCAATATTTAAAGTAATGGATATTATCAAGTACAAACAAATTAATATAGTATTATATGATTGAATTATATAAATATTTATTTTATTTATTATTCAAAACTTTCCAACCAAAAATATTTATTAAATATAATCTCCTCCACACAGAATTAAAATAATAATGATTAAAATTATAAAATAATTTTATTATCCCATCATGTATAATAATTAGATAATTATAAAAATAATTAAATAATAAATAGAATATTAACATGATATGAGGCAGATCCAGCCCAAGTCAACAGTACCACTCCGTCGGGTCGGATTGACACCTTTAAACTAACGATTTTTTTCTTTCTAAAATTAAGCCATACTTAAACTAAACCCGGGCCCAAGAGAGCGCTGATTGAGCAAAAATATCTGGCTCAGAATAGAAGTCAGTACAATAATAATTGAAACGTGTACGTCCTTGATTTCAAGTCAGTCTGAATAGACATCAGAAAAACCCTGATTGAAACGTGTACGTCTTTGATTTCAGTCTCCCCATTCACCCACTGTCTTGCACTTGACTTGATCCATTGACCCGCCAGATTCCGCCTTACATATTAAACTTCGTCTGATCCATTACATCGTCGATCCAGTCTCTCTCTTTTCCAATTCCTAAATGTCGGTCCGTCTGTATGTCAATAGCTTATCTCGTCACTGAGTTAACTCGCTGATTCAATTCAGACTTTTTTGATTCATTTAGAATAGAAATAGATTCTATGTTTCAACCGTATCTCGTCATAACATTTTCGATCCGTTGTTGCAATTGATTTTAATCTGGAAGCTACAAAAATTAGGGTTTGTGTGTTAGGGTTTCGAAGAGCATCTTCATAATGCCTTCGGAGCTCACAGAGACGCATAAGCTTGCATTAGTGCCTACAATGTCACGTTTTAATAGTGGATTGTGTTCTCATCGTCTGAAACAACTTGAAAAAAGTGATCGTCGTGGTAACCTTAGTTGACATTAGCATTTCCCTTTATGTTTTAATCATCTATCGCATTTCCTTTTGTTTCTTCTTTATTTCTTTGTCTGTACGAGCTGCCAGCGATCAGTCTGACTGAGAAGCTTTACTTCTCTGGTTGGCGTTGACGTTATCTGAGGTGCATTTCTATTTCATTTTACTAGGTTATTTATCTTAGTTGTGATTTATTTCTTGTAATCTGGATTTTTTCTATTACGATTTTTAATTTGAATTTGTGGACATTGTTAAATTTTATGGAATGTTGTGTTATTGCCAGCATAGGATTTTCTGTAGATAATATTGAATCTTGGTAAAAAGAGACCGTTGTGCAGTGATTACTTCGCCTTTTTCAACATGAAATTAATTAGAATTGCGTTTTAAATACAATTAACCGTTTTGATGGTTTTTTTTTTTTTTTTCGCTTATGAGCTATCGATATTTTGGCTGTTAATTATTTGCTTTTGTCGCTATTGAAATATAGGTTATTTATCGTTTTGTTGATTGAATCTTTTGTCTTCAAAAGTGTGATTATTTTTTGGTATTTTGAACAATGTGTGGTTTCTTTTTCTTTTCTTGTTTTTTTAAGATGATAATCACAAGAGCTTTGTATTTGATTTGCAGTTCCGTATTAAACTACTGGTTTCTTGTCATCAATGGACATCGGCTTTTTGTGTGGTGAGGAAAAATCAAATTCTTTGAGCAATTTAGTAAATAGCCTCGACGTCAACCTTGGTGGATCTTTGCAAACTCAGGATTCTTGTGAACGAAGTACATCTGAGGGAGATGGTATAAGTGATGTTGAAAAGGGACTTGAAGACCTGAAACTGGATGAGGCTAAATCTGGTTCGAAGATCTTGTGCAAGTACCATAGTTTTCCCATACCTGTTAAGATTTCAAATTCTGGTACTTCTGTTGAAAAAAACGAAGATGAAGAACTTAGCATTTCCTTGCAACAACTGTTTGCTGAAGAGTCTATACATGTGTCCTTCTGTCGCTCACAATCTTTGCCTGTGAGTTGTCCTTTCGGTTCTGATGGCTTGCATGGCTGTTGTTTAGACAAGTCGCCTTTTACTGTTATATTATGTTTTCATGTTTGCATTTCTGTCTGTAAATTGGTGCTTTTTCCCATCCCACATTAGATTCTTGAGTGTATAGCCTATGTCTGCTAGTAGTTGAAAAGTTTATTGCCTGCTTCATGAGAGCTTTCATTGAATTTCCGGTCCTCAATGATGTGATATGTTTTTTGGTTTTTTGTTCCATGTTTGTGTTTGTGTTTCTTCCATTATGTTGAGCTAACTTTCTGAATTGGGTGGTTAATTGTCAAATTTATAGTGTACCAGATACTTTGTAATTCAATTTATTTGCTGACTACAATGTACTAAGACTGTGGCCTTCCTTTCTTCAAGGATTTGTGGTAATATCTGCCTTGTGTTAATCTTAGCTGATGATTGTGATATTGAATGGTTGAGGATGTTTTTTATCACCTTTGCGAAAGCATGCAAATTCCGTTATTTCTAAGACAACTACCCTGGTTGTTGTGTGCGTCAACCATCCTTACGACAGCATAGCCTTGAAAATTCAAATGCTTCAAAATTTTTTATAAAATTACTCTGTTCTGTCATTTTATAAAAAAGTTGATAAGTGCTGGCTTAAGATGGTTTAGCAATCATGTCAGCTTATGTTTCATTTGTTAGTTTAGCTTTCTAATTTGGCTTTTTCTCGGGATGCTTCTTACAGACTCCTTTGAAGCTTGTGTCAGCTATGAAAGGTAGCCGAGAGAGAGAGGGTGGATCACCAAAGAAACTGACCGTGAAGTGGGCTCCCGATGTGTATGATCCTCCGCCAACAATAGTATCCCACACTGTTAATATTAGCAGGAAGCAACAGAAGTTCAAGAAAGACGAAAGAAAGAAACTGAATTATGGAAAGAAAGGGCAGAGAGGCAACTCTTCACATGGTGGTGGCAAAGATAAGAAGCAATTGCGGAAAAATGCTGGGAGTTCTGACAAGGGTTTAAAATCAGTGGTCATTCGCGATAGAGCAAATGAGCTTTCTGATGACCTCAAAGACTTTGATGTTGGCGGCCCCGAGTCCTATTGTGGCAGCATTTTCCGCAAACAATCGCCCAGCAATGTACATTACAAAGTTGCAGAGGCGTTATGACCTAAAACACCCTTCCCTCTTTCATTTCCTTTCCTTTCCTTTTACGCATGTGTACATAAATAAGCATCAAAGGTTTTTTTTAACCCTGACTGTTTGCTTCCATAAGCTGCTACTGTTTGCTTTTGCGTTGATGGTGTGTGAAGCCTATAGACAAAATTTTAATTGTTTGTGGTGTGATGGTTCCTGTAAATAGCAGCTACTCAATTTGCCTTGTGTAGAGAAATATTGCTAACTGCTTAGGTCCTTTGCATTTGCGGTGGTCCTGCCTGTGTCTATTCCTTCCAGACCTGGGAGTACAGCTTGTTGGTACTCTTTTTAGATTTCAGGTGGCTGATGGTTCTTATAAAACTAGATTTCTTTTGGCGTCTCATCCTTCCCCGATGGTAACGTTGAATTTTTCTCCGGGTTGTCGGAAGATTGATTTACAACAGAATCTGAGCTTCTAAATGGACAATTATAAGCCCGATAATAGAAACCGAACCATGTTCAATCAATGTTGACGTAGGTTGAATTCCATCATGTTCGCCATCCAAATCTTATTAAGGGAAGTTGCTTAGTCCTGCAGAATATCGAACATGATTGAATGCTCAATCAATTATGTCAACGATGACACCATAATTGAGCACTGCCAAACTTTTTGTAACAGTCCTGGTGCGTATTCTGCATATATTTTCACATAATCGTAACTAAAGTTGCAGCCCCACGCTTATCCATTTCCAGGTCCATCACCTGCTGGAACAAAGGAAGATAAATTATAGTTATATGCATTCACGGTGGTTGTAATCGTGATAGCACAGAAATATTTACTGTTAATAGGCATCATCTTTACTTCCATAATAATATACTGAGATGGTAAATTAAAGCAAGGTTAGAATTTTAACATTCCATAGCAAGCTAAAGAATCCACATATAACAGTTAAACTAGCAAGGAGCAAAAATGGTAGGCAGACTTCGCGCACATAAGAGCATGTAGCAGGCCAAATGCTGCAGCAAAACCAGCAAGGCAAGGCTCACGCAGAAACTTGATTAGCTCTTTGTCAGCATAGGGTAGGTATACATATGAAGATGTTCTTATAAATTCATCATAAAGTCAATGATAAATGTACGTGTATATGTGGCAATTATTTTGAAGCTTACCAACAGATACGTGGATTGTTACTGTACCATGGATCTCGCCAGCCTTTTTGAGACAGTTGCTAGCCGCAACCTTGAAAAAGTCTCATGTTACTTAAGATGCCATAGATCAAAATCTAAAACTCGCATTTTGAATGGAACGGGAAAAGTAGTAATTTTCTACTGAAATTTGTGAATATCTCTCCAGCTTTATTTAAAAGATGCACACATAATTAAAACACACACAACTTAAGACAACCGCAAATAAAATGTGCCCACTCCAGGAAATCTTGGCTAAACAAGATATCCTTAAACAATGGAATATAAGTCTGCTAATAAAGATCACTATTTCAGTAAGAGTTACAATAATGGTGTAAATTTAGCTCACACTTATACCAGACAGTATATGGATAAACCATCTAGCCAGATTTTGTACAATTTTCAAAAACCTATCAGATGTTGATGAAATCAGTCCCCATATATCAGGAGAGATCCCTTCCGCATAGTGTATCAGAAATCTAAAGTGCATAAAATGGATGGTTTTCAGACAGAAAAAGAGGATATGAATCTGTCACACATATCAGAAATTTTAATAATAAGAAGAAAATACGGAGGGACAAGTAAAAAATCTAAATAATTAACAAAGTTTTGATAAAATAACAAAAGAAAGAGCTTAAACTTTACCTGTCAAATGGAAGCGGGTGCCCACCACCCATGCCAAGCATTACCCGTGGCTTATTCAGAAAGAAACCCCAGCATACACTGCAGCACATGCAATGCGTCCCCAATTTGGATCTCTACCATACACAGCAGCCTGACAACATAATTGAGAATTAATTGACTAAGAAAGTTGAAGTGTCAAATGGATTTTTATGTCAGATATCTTGCCTTAACAAGAGAAGAACATGCCAGTGAGCGTGCAATCTTTGCTGAATCAACCTCACTGTCAGCATCAATTACTATGACCTACACCATGAACTTCAAATTAACAGAGCCAGAAATTTCCAATGTTATCACCAGTTCTGGTATTATCACAAGAAAGCTTCCTATTAAGAAAAAAAAAAAAAATCCCAAATACAATGAACAGTTTCAAGTTATTATAGAAATGTAGAAGGGGAAGGTTTAAATTCCATGGCTCAGCAGTCATAAAAAGTACACATGAAAATATGTTCTGACAGGTACTCAACATTACAAAAAAATTATCCAGCATATCCATTGGGAAGAACCGAAGGAGAAACAAGTTTGAAATCATACAACATAAGAAATTTACAATTAATATTTCTATTTTCTTGTTCTCATCTACACATTAGGTTTTTTACAAACTAAATTTTGCATTTGCCACATTCAGTACAAGTAATAAATTGAATGTCACAGAACATGGAGATTTTGGCTGTTTGATTGAAGTTAGGGATGCCCACATGCAATTTAAAATTCTGACAAGCATAAAAAACCTTTAAATATGAAATAGACCTCAATTAAGCAAGTTGCCCCTTCTCCATCCCAAGCTGTAGATTTGGCAAGACCTTGCATTACCTGAGAAAGTAAAATTATCAAAGTTTTGACAGATTCAACACATCAATCATTCCACAAATATCACACACAAATCGCATGCCACCCCCCAAACTCAATAAGCAGGAAAAATCCTACAAGTTGATGCAAGTAGTTGGTATATAACAACGTATGAGAAGGGTTACTGCAGAAGAAGGATAGATTTATAAACATATTCGCTAGCTTGGAAAATAAGTATGGACCTTCAGCGAACCAAACATACTACATCAAGGCACACCTTGAAGTTGCATAGCCTCATTACTATTAATTGAAGATATCTTACTTGCCCCAGATAATCCACTGTCCAAAGCAATGAAAGTGTCCTTGGTACTAGTGTCTCCATCCACCTATAGCAAAACCATAAGCAAACCAGCTTAAATATATAAATATAGCAATAATCTACCAAAGAGGGATTTTAATAGAACCAGACCAATAGAAAAGAAAGAAAAGAGATAAATATCTGCCAAAGCAGTAGGAGTCATAGGAAACACAGTACTAATTTTTATGTGTGAGTGCTTAAATGTGAACAATCTTAGATTATCTAATGCACTTAAGAATATAAAGATACATAACTATTGACTTATTTATGCCAACAGATCTACAGAACTTGAAGATTTACAACAAAAAAATCTAGTGAGAAGCAAGTAGACAGTTTACTCTCCTACCTCCAGTACTGTACAGAAACTCATGAAGCAATTATGCTACTCACAGTAATTGGGTTAAACCTCCATTTAACAGCAGCTTGCACCATCTTTCGCCACACATCAGAATTAACAAGTGCATCAGTAGTTACCACCTGAAACAAATGCCACAATGAAGAATACAACCAAAAGATGCTTATCGCTAGTTTCAAGCAAGAAGCACCAGAAGTGACTTAAACCAAGCATGGTAGCCATATTTGGGTGAATCATTCCAAAACTTTGACATTCCCCCAACTCGTATATTTTTCCCTCCAACCTGTTCAACTGACATTTAATATGAGAGATTGCAAAGTAGCTATTTTCAAGAGTTTCCTGTCTGCTAAATTCAAAACTTTAGGAGATTAGTAGAGATTCAATGTTGATTCCTGAAAATGCTTTTTTTTTTTTTCAAACACCACAATAGGTAGACATGCAATAATGACTGTTTTTTCAGTATTGCTATCAATTTCCCCTGAACCAGGAGGCACAGTGTGTGCCGTGCTTATTAATCCATATCAACTTCTGTGCTAGCAATTAATATATTGACCAATTTTGCCATTATACATAACCGAGATATAAATTATGGAATACAGACAAGGTGATCTGCAAAAAAGTTTCATGCACCCGAGATTCAACTGCCACATACTCACGAGGTCAGTTGTCATTATTGCTACAGCTGCTGAATCTGCCCTGCACATCCGCCGATAAGATTCAAGAATGCCTAAATAAACTAGAAACCAAAAGACACAGGTGATCATTTAAAGCCACATTATTTAGACAAAAACAAAGTCATAAACAAGAGGTGAAAAAATAATAATAAAATATTTATTGAAGAGATCAATAAAACCAAAGTGGCTAGTTCTCATCCCTAAACAAAAACAAAAGCATGCCAAATCTAAACTGCAAGAAGATTAATGTCGAGTGCAAAGTTCGCCTCACCAGAAGAGAAAGTGAATTAACTAAAATTGGAAGCGGGTTTAGAAGTGCACCCTGCAAACCAGTATCATAAAATGTATCTAAACCGTAAATTTGTATGGCATACTACATCACCAAAATAATTTGTAGAACATAAATACAGTTATGCTGTTTACATTCTTTATTCTTTGACCATTACAGCAGTGGATTCAATTCAAACTTCCTCTGCTTCAGTTTTAGTAGCTACAATAATAGCAATGACAATCAAAAGTGAACACAAATCCGGCATATTCAATATTACCATGGAAATGGAGTCCAATCAGTCTAAAGGGACACACCGTAGCAACAGTTTTGGCACATTCTATAACGTCCTGGTAACCTGCATCACCCTGTAAGCACTAAAAGATCTGTTAGCCATGGACACTAGCAACAGCAAATTATAAGATTAGACTCACAGAACCATGCTTAGTTGATCCATCCATCCAAAATCAGATAAGGAAAAACAATATGTTCGTTTATTTAGTAGAGGAAAGAAGCACCAATAAGAAGTATTTGTGAAGCATCTTATAGTTCTGATACAACTTACCGTGGCTGCATTGGCTTGACCAGCATTAATTAACACCGCACGAGTCTGGGCTAAAAACAAAATTGAGTTGCTAATAAATAATTTTGTAAACATAATAACAAATGCTATAGATTCTAAGTTGCAACCAGATTAATGAAAAAATGACTAAACATTTTCAATCCCCGTAACGTATCAGATCTGCTGGGTGACACTTTTTGCAGCGTAAGATATTTTGTAGGCCAAACGACTATTTCCCACCCATAGTTTGAGGCGGGGACAAAGTCCCACCCTCCAAATTTCAAAAGCCCAGTCTCTTACCCCTGTAAACATTTTTTATAATTTTTATATTCAAATGACTAAAATACTTTTTTAAAAAATAAATATTTATAATAAAATTATAAAATAATTTTTAAATATAAATAATTTTTAAAAATATTTAAAATTTTTAAAAAAATTAAAAAATATATTAAAAATTTTTGAAAAATTTAAAAATTTTAGCGACCACCGATGTTGTTGTGGCGCTTCAAATTTTTAAAATTTTTAAATATATATTTATATTTTTTTAAATTTTATATTTTTTTAAAATTTTATTTTATTTTTTATAAAATTTTAATCATAAAATGATAATATTACCCCTAAGTGTTACTGTTTTCTGTTTTATTTAATATTAAATTTTTTCCAGGGGTGAGAGACTAGGTTTTTAAAACTTGGAGGGTTGGACTTTGTTCCGTCTCAAACTATGCGTGGGAAATAGCGCTTTGGCCTATTTTGTATGTACATATTTTTAGGGTAAAAATATGCATTAAAGGTTGATTCCCAACTCTGGGCATCCTGAACATCGTTAAATGTGACTCACAAGATGAAAACCATTTCTAGATGGATGAGTAATGAGTACAAAATCAAAAGTTGAGCACAATTTAAATTCTAGGTAGATAGAAAAATACAAGAAAACAACCCAATTGAGATATCGAAATACTAGGAATATTATGAAGCAAATATGGTTAGCATAAGAAGAGCAATGCTAATACCTGGCAGACAAAAACAGAAAATGGAAACACAGAGAAAAATATCATACAAAAGTCTGGAAATATACCGAGCTCAAGAGGTCCAGAGCAAAGAAGCGCCGTATAATAAATTGATGTGGATCCCATATAATGGAGAGAAATTGAGCATTAATTATATCAAGGGTTTCTTATTTTATTTAAATTATTTTATTTGAAAAGATATTTGGTTGTAAATTTTAATACGAGAACGATTATTTGTGAGATAATTATGGTTACTATTTATTTATTAGTAATTCATACAATTAAGGCAATTTTGATATTATCAAATATTACTTGAGATTTGTTCTCTCTGATTAGTTGATTGTTTATTAGTTTTCAATTGTTTGTTAATTTTTCTCTTTGATCGATATTTTATCTTTCTTGTCTTACATTAATTCAATATCAATCCTAATTATTTGTCAATCAATTTAATAATTCGTTATTTCCTTCATGCCCTATATATATATATATATATATATATATATATATATATATATATATCCTTAAAACAGTAGATGCAATTCTGTCAATGCTGAAAGGGGAGGCCAATGCCTAGTAGATATAAAGCTAAGGTGTCATGCACATTAAAGAATGGCTTCTCTATCCAATCGGCCCATTTGAATGAAGGAATATCATTTTGAAGGTGGTTTAAAATTCATAAATTACACTGGCGACGGTGCCTGCTTAAAATTTTTTAAAATTTTTAAAATTTTTTTAATTTTTTTAAAATTTTTAAAATTTTTAAATTTTTTTTAAAATTATTTATACTTAAAAATTATTTTATAATTTTATTATAAATATTTATTTTTTAAAAAGGATATTTTAGTCATTTGAATATAAAAATTATAAAAAATGTTTCCATAGGTGAGAGACTGGGCTTTTGAAACTTGGAGGGTGGGACTTTGTCCCCACCTCAAACTATGGGTGGGAAATAGTCCTTTGGCCAAAATATAATGGTAGTGAAGATCCAACCACTTGGATTTTTCGAGTTGAGCAATTTTTTGACTTCCATGATACAGATCCAATAAACAAGTTAGAATTACCACTTACCACCTTGAAGGAGGCACCCAGCTTTAGTTTCAGCACCAAAGAATTCATTACAAGAGAATGACATGGGAGGAATTACAACAAGGACTCTTAAACAGATATAGAGTCTCGTTGTACGAGGATTATTTTGGTGACCTTTGTAAGCTAAAACAAGTTAAGATCGTAAGAGACTACCAAAACCAATTTGAAAGAATTTTATCCAAGGCTGGTAGTCTTAAAATAAACAAGAAGCAGAATGTTTTATTAGTGGGCTTAAGGATTATATACGAATTGAGGTAAAGGCACATCAACCTCAAAGTCTTTCTACAACAATTGGACTTGCCAGAGTTTATGAAAAAAAAAAAACCAACCAGGCCAACGTGGACTCATGTTAGATTCAATAGGTGGGTGACTTGGACCAAGACTATCTAAAGCTCAAACCACGCCACTAGGCCAAGGGAGCATCAATTGGACACGTGATGTCCAAGACCTATGAAGTTCACAACCCATATCATAAAATCAACTTCTGCAAAGGACGTCAGCATTTCAAACCCAACAAAACTCTTCTTCTTTCAATCAAACAAGTTGTCCACCTAATATTCGTCGCTTCACACCTTTAGAGTTACAGCAACAACGTCGCCAAAAACTTTGTTTTCACTGTGATGAGCCATATTGTAACGGCCTAGACCCTCGGGCCCTAGGTCGGTACGAGTCTGCTGCTTTGGGCCTTGACCCTTTACTGGCCGGCTATGGTGACCCTTCTCAGCCCATCCCATAGTAGGTACTGTCCCTCACCCTGAGATTTTCTAACGCCTCCCACACCATTCGAACACATGCCCTGGGGGACTAAAGACAATGGAAGATTTAAGAGGCAAAACCAGAAGATATCATCGACGAAAACGTACGGGAGCCTGAAATATCTTTACATGCTTTAGTAAGAGTTTCAACACCCCAAACTATGCAGGTTTCAGCATAAATTAGAGGAAAGGCAGTCACAGTTTTAGTGGATTCAAGATCAACTCATAATTTCCTCCATGAATGAGTCGCTCACTAGCTTAAAATTCCATTTGAAAGTGGGGAATCTATGAAGGTGATGGTAGCTAACGACGAGAAATTAGACAGTGTCAGATTGTGTAAACAAGTTGAAATTTGGCTATAAGGTATACCCTTTAAAGTTGATTTCTTTTTATTACCTTTGGAAGGTTGTGAGGTAGTTTTGGGAGCCTAATGGTTGCTAACATTAAGGACAATTCGGTGGGATTTTAGGAAGATACAAATGTAATTCCAGTTTCAAGGAAGGGAAATTGAATTACATGGGGTTAAGAAAATCGAAGCAAGACTAGTGAAAGAAAAGGTGATTAATAAGACTTTACAGCAAAATCAGGGGAGATGTGTATTACTTCAGATTTCCTTAATCGAAGAAAATCAGAAGATGGATGAACATGTGGAATGAAGTCATATACAAGAGGAATTTTCCAATGTATTCAATGAAGTAAAAGACTTTCGCCGTCCCATGTTCAAGATCATCGAATTCATTTACAACCAAGGAGTATGTAAGACACCTCAGATGGGTATTACTGTTCACTATTTTATATAATATAATAATAAATAAATAAGGAAAATATGGTTAATAATACCCAACCAAAACGCCTAAGCTGATCTGAAATACTGCAGCGGAAAAACCTATGGTAATAATGTATATATATACATATACATTCCCAAAAACTATATTATATTAAAATATTTGAGCGGAAAAAACATACACATGTGCACGTAAATAAAACTGAATAAGCATGCAACCCATAGCATGCTATAAAACTGAAGCAAACTGAATCCCAGTCGACAGTCAACTTCTCCTCCCAGCCCCCAACACTTACCTGCAAAAGAAAGGAAAGTAGGGAGTGAGTGATAAATTCACTCAGTAAACACTTCCTATCTCTGACCCTAAACCAATCCTTCTCGAAGGATTTCTCACGTCATTATATAGAACAGACTCGCTTTGGCATTACCCTCTTCACTGATCGGATACTACCTTATGTTGAGTCGTAAAATACGTATATGGGTATACGTAAACAACCTAGAATGAAGAAAAATCCAAACGGTCGAACTCGACTCACTAATCTCTCTTACTGATAGTCATTATCTTTAATGTTCTGTTCTGTTACTGTTTTCTGAAGTTCACATGTCATTACGTGGCTTTTCATATTCTGATATTCTGCTGTTCATGTCTTTTACACGCTGTTTCATATTCTGTTCATTTATTGTTTCTTACTGTCTTATCATTCTCTGAATGATATGCTGATATGTCATATAATAATGACATGCTATGCACTATGCTAAAAACATAACTAAGCCTGGGTCTGTATACTAAAATAGTTTTCTGAAAACTGTTCATTGAAAACTATGCTGTTAGATCCTGGGATCCCATATCTGAAAATCACATAAACTTTATCTGAAAGTTGTGCTGAAAATTGTGTACCCTGGGGTACATGCTATGCTGAAAACTGTGCTGCGCAGACTGCTGAATACAAGGATTCAACACCCTGGCCATGTGAGTTTCCTATGCAAACACGCGCCAAAACATGCATCAACCAAAGCAAAACACAAGGGAAAGAGGTAAGAAGCACCTACCTCTAGACATGCTTCTTCTCTCTAGCAAAGCACAAAATCAAGCTGGATTGGATGGTCCTGGAAGCTGCTCTTTCCTCATAGGGTTGATATCCTCTGAAAATGAAAGGCACACTTTGGGTGAAAATGCTTTTGGAAACGGATAAGCATGACTTAAAACCAAGGCGACTGAAACTTATCGCACGTACGGGCGTACACCTCTCATGCATGGTCATACATGGTAGGAAAATTACAAAAATACCATTTTCTGGCGTTCGCATGTAAATCCACTCAAACGGATCTATGCATAAGCCACCAAACTCTAGAAAAACCTCTATTTCACCCCAAAACTTTTCACAATCCTAGAATTCACAAAAATCTCATTCTGACCCCAGATTAGAAGCCTAAAAGACTAAACTAACCTTGGGATGTTACAATCTCTCCCTCTTATAAAATTTCGTCCTCAGAATTACCTGAAAAGCTCAGAAAATCTATCTCTGATCTCAGATTCCACTTCCCACATGGACTCTTCCTACATCTGATTCCTTCACAGAACTCTGACCAAAGGAATCTCTTTATTTCTGAGCACTTTAATCCTTATGTCTATTATCTAAACTAACATCTCTTGATAACTCAGATCTTCAACCAATTCCAACTCTGGAAGCTCTAGCAGATGCGAAAGATCTCTGATATCCTCAACTGAGACACATGGAACACATCATGGAATCTGTCCATACTGGCAGGTAATGCTAACCTGTAGGCAATTGGACCAACTCTCTCCAGGATCTCATAAGGTCCAATGAACCTCACGGCTAACTTGCCCTTCTTGCCAAATCTCAAAACATGATAGTAAGGAGCAACTTTCAGGAACACGTAGTCCCCAACCTCAAACTTTAACCCCTTATGTCTTACATCTATGTAACTCTTTTGGTGATCCTGGGTCTGTTTCATTCGCTGCCTGATTACCCTGATCTGCTCGATCATCTGCTAAGTCATCTCTAGACCCACTGTTGCTGATACTGAGTCTCTCTCTCTAATCCCATCCCAATGCAAGGGAGATTTGCATATTCTGCCATACAATGCTTCAAATGGAGCCATCTGAATAGTCGACTGGTAACTATTATTATACGTAAACTCCATCAATGGTAACAAGTCAACCCAATTCTTCTGGAAGTCTAAACAGTAAGCTCTCAACATGTCTTCTAGAATCTGATTCATCCTCTCTGTCTGGCCATCTGACTGAGGATGGTAAGCTGAACTAAAGTATAAACAAGTCCCAAGTGCCCTCTGTAAACTCCTACAGAAAGTTGACAAAAATCTAGAGTCACGATCTGACACAATAACTCTAGGAACTCCATGTAATCTTACTATCTCCCTAACATATAACCGACCCAACTGATCAGTCGTCATACCATTTCTGACTGGTAGAAAGTAGGCAGATTTACTCAGTCTATCCACAATTATCCAAATACCAGTATACCTCTCTCTGACTTTGGGGAGTCTTGAGATGAAATCCATGAAAATAATCTCCCATTTTCACTCAGGCACACTCAAAGGCTACAACAACCCTGATGGTCTCTGATGCTCGGCCTTAACCTGCTGACACACCAGACATCTGACCATAAAATCTGTTATGTCTCTCTTCATCCCTGACCACCAGAAGTTTCTTTTCAGATCTTGGTACATCTTGGTACTGCCTGAATGAGCTGAATACACTGAACTGTGGGCTTCTGACAAGATCCTCTGCCTCAAATCTGAGTCTTCTGGAATACACACTCAGCCCCTGAATCTTAGAATCTTATCTCTGATCTCAAAATTTGGCACTGAACCCTCTGTCACTCTCTGTACCATCATCTTTACCCACTAATCTGATCTCTGTGCCTCTTTGATCTCATCAGACAATGAAGACACAATCTGAAGCCTCGAAAACCCAGCTGAAACAATCTCTATCTGCTCTCTGATGACTTCACTCTGAAGCTCACTCTGAACAGACAAGCTCGATAAGGTAACTCTTCTGCTCAAGGCATCTACAACAACATTCGCTCTGCCCGGGTGGTATCTGATCTCACAGTCATAATCTTTGACTAATTCCAACCACCGTCGCTGCCTCATATTCAACTCTTTCTAGGTGAAGAAGTACTTCAGGCTCTTGTGATATGAGAAGATACAACATCTGACTCCATATAAGTAGTGCCTCCAAATCTTCAAAGCAAAGACCACTACTGCAAGCTCTAAATCATGCGTAGGGTATCTCATCTCATGGTCCTTCAATTGCCTGGAAGCATAGACAATCACCCTACCAGCTTGCATCAGTACTACACCAATACCCTGGTGAGAAGCATTTGTGTAAATCTCATACTCTATCCCATCCTGAGGCAATGCCAACACTAGCACATTGGTCAATCTCTGTTTTAACTCTTGGAATCTGGCCTCACACAAATCTGTCCATACAAACGGATTCTCTTTCCTGGTCAAAGCTGTCAAAGGTCTCGCTAAACTGGAAAACCCCTGAATGAATCGTCTGCAGTAGCCTGCCAAACCCAAGAAACTACGGACCTCTTTAACTGTCCTTAGCTTCGGCTAACTCAAAATAACATCAACCTTGGCTGGATCAACTGATAAACCCTCAGCAGAAATCATATGCCCCAAAAATACCACACTGTCAAGCTAAAATTCACACTTACTGAATTTGGCATACAACTGCTTATCTCTCAATCTTTGTAGCACAAATCTGAGATGATCTACATGCTCCTCTACACTCTTTGAATATACCAGAATGTCATCGATAAACACAATAACAAATCTATCGAGACAATCATGGAATACTCGGTTCATCAAATCCATGAACACCGCTGGAGTATTCGTCAACCCAAATGGCATTACCATGAACTCGTAATGGTCATATCTGGTCCTGAAGACAGTCTTCGATACATCTCTGTCAGCAACTCTGACCTGGTGGTATCCTGACCTCAGATCAATCTTCGAAAAGACTGATGCCCCACTAAGCTGATCAAACAAATCATCAATTCTGGGCAATGGGTACTTGTTCTTCACTGTAGCCTTGTTCAATTCCCTATAGTCGATACACATCCTCATTGACCCGTCTTTCTTTTTCATAAACAAGATGGGAGCACCCCACGACGAGCAACTCGGCCTGATGAATCTCTTCTCTATCAGCTCTTGTAACTATTTCTTCAACTCTTGAACTTCTACTAGAGCCATTCTGTAAGGAGCTTTCGAAATTGGAGCTATCCCTGGGAGCAACTCAATACTGAACTCTAGCTCTCTTTCTAGCGGTAACCCTGGTAATTCATCTGGAAACACATCAGAAAACTCGCTGACAACTGCCATCTGCTCAACACTGGGCCCACTCACATCTCTGCATACCACATTTGCTAAGTAACTAGCATAGCCCTTACTTAGCATCCTCATGGCCTGAACATATGAGATCAACATGGTCTCCACTCTACCCTCTCCAAACACAAACTGATCAGGGCCTAAGTGAAGTCTAACTTTTTCCTCTGACAATCGATCTCTGCCCTTTACCTCGCCAGGAAATCCATGCCTAGGATCATGTCAAAATCAACCAACTCCAACATGATCAAATATATCATCAAACATCTACCCATAATCACAATCTCCTGATCAAACAACAACTGGTCACTATACATCACCCCCAGATCTGGCATCTCTATGCACACATAGCTCTCAGCCATACTAGGGGTCAACTTTAATCTCTCAACTACCCCTCTAGAAATAAAGTTATGGGTGGCACCACAATCAATCAAAACAAATAAGGGAGTGTCAAAGAAGAACAACTAACCAGTCACAGCATGTGGAGTAGCCTCTGCCTGCTCCTATCTTATGGCATAAACTCTGGCTCGACCTCCACCTGAAGGCCTTGCACCTTCTCCTGGTGCACTAGCTCTGCCACCTCTACGACGATCAGCTTCTCTAGCTAAACCACCTCCACCTCGAAAGAAACCTCCTCTATCTCTGCTAGAACTAGGTCTACCTCTACTGGAACCTGCTCCACCTGCTCCCTCTCTAGCTGGATACTCAACTATCCTATACCCCGACTGACGACATCCGAAGCATACCTGCTGACCAATCAGACACTCTCCATTATGCCTCCTGCCACACCTAGGACAAACTGGTGGCTAACCTCTAGTCCTCTGTCTCTGAGTGCTTTTTCCTGATCTCCTCTGTTGCATGGACCTCTTGCCTCTATCTCTATCACTGTCTCTCTCAAGCTAAACTGAAAACATACCCATCATCTGCAGACACATCTCTGATCTGGTAGCCCTCTTTAGAGTGTCACTGAACCTCTGTGGGGGATGGTCTCCGGTCAACACATCTTTGGCTATAGCTGGATGTAACCCATGAATAAATTTTTGTACCCTACCAGCCTCTGTACCCACTAAACTCGGAGTAAATCTAGCTAATGCATTGAATCGAGTAGCATATCTCTGACTGAACTCGAGCCCTGCTGTAACTCAATAAACTCCTGAGCTCTGGCATACATAGTCCTTGGGCTCCTGAACTCACCCTCAAACATAGCCCTGAACTCTTCCCAAGTCAAGGATTCCTCATCAACTGTCGACCTCGCGAGATTCCACCATGACCTCGCATCACCTCTGAACATAAAAACTGCATATCTGACCCTCTCCTGATCAGACATAGTGAACAGATCGGTCACACTCTCAACGGCCTCAATCTACTCTTCGACTGCTGTTGGATCTATACTACCCATGAACTTGGGAGCCTGGTGAATACCGGGTAAATTGTAGATCAGATGAACTCTCTCTGAACCACTGGTGCTCACTGTGTCAGACCCAGAACTCTGTCCCTGATACTGACCCATATCTGGCCACTGTCCACCCATCTGCTCAGGATAATCCTATCTCTGAAATTCTGGTTGCCTTCTTCTTGGCCTCTGATAGACATCATCTCTAGCTGGCATCTCTCTGCCATACATTTGCTCATCGCCTCTAACCGGCTGCTGAGGCAACTCTCTCATCATTTCTCTGAAAATTTCTTTGAAAATTTCTCTGACATCTTCTGCTCCGAGGGTGCCACGGGAGGCTTAAGGTCCCCTCCTACCACTTTCACTAGATTGCCTAACTGAGGCACTATCCTCATCCTCAGAATATCTAGGAACACGGGTTCTCCTATCTCTCCTATCTGGAGAATCACAAACATTAGGGTCAACTTAAACAAAAGACATACTACTATACTTACACTGAGAGGAAAATAGGCTCCGACTACTGAGATATACTGAAATACACACATATGCACGTTAAAAACAATGTAATTCACACACATGCACACAGTTTCTGCTCTGATATCGCTCTGATACAAAAAATGTAGGACACCTCAGATGGGTATGACTGTTCACTGCTTTATATAATATAATAATAAATAAATAAGGAAAATAAGGTCAATAATACCCAACCAAAATGCCTAAGCTGATCTGAAATACTGCAGCGGAAAAACCTGTGGTAATAATGTATATATATACATATACATGCCCAAAAACTGTATTATATTAAAATATTTGAGCGGAAAAAACATATACATGTGCACGCAAATAAAACTGAATAAGCATGCAACCCATAGCATGCTACAAAACTGAAGCAAACTGAATCCCAGACGACAACCAACTCCTCCTCCCAGCCCCCAACACTTACCTACAAAAGAAAGGAAAGTAGGGAGTGAGTGATAAATTCACTCAGTAAGCACTTCTTATCTCTGACCTTAAACCAATCCTTCTCGAAGGATTCCTCACGTCATCATACAGAACAGACTCACTCTGGCATTACCATATTTACTGACCGGATATTACCTCATACCGGATCGTAAAATACGTATATAAGTATATGTAAACAACCTAGAATGAAGAGAAATCTGAACTGTCGAACTCGACTCACTAATCTCTCTTACTAATAATCATTATCTTTAATGTTCTGTTCTGTTATTGTTTTCTGAAGTTCACGTGTCATTACGTGGCTTTTCATATTCTGATATTCTGCTGTTCGTGTCTTTTACACGCTGTTTCATATTCTGTTCATTTACTGTTTTTTACTGTCTTATCATTCTCTGAATGATATGCTGATATGTCATATAATAATGACATGCTATGCACTATATTGAAAACATAACTAGGTCTGGGCCTATATACTGAAAATAGTTTTCTGAAAACTGTTCATTGAAAACTATACTATTGGATCCTGGGATCCCATATCTGAAAATCACATAAAGCTTTATCTGAAAGCTGTGCTGAAAATTGTGTACCCTGGGGTACATGCTATGTTGAAAACTGTGCTGCACAGACTGATGAATATAGGGATTCGACACCCTGACCATGTGAGTTTTCTATGCAAACACATGTCATAAACTGTATGGGTCACGTAATGCCTTAGGCCTTGGCCTGTAAACTGAACTGATCTGATCTGAGCACCTCGCGCTATACTGCATCTGATCCTCGGATCAGGAAACCTATCATCTACTAGTTGAGCAACCTGACACATGCCAATACATAGGACTAGTAATGAGCATATAACATCTGGTGCAACGGGTGCTGAAACTCACAAGTGCCCCCTCGTATTCATCCCTGAAATCTATGTTTTTCAACTAAAAACATGAATTCAGATCCTTGGATCCATTTTTGAAAACTCTGTATGGCATGCCATGCTATGCTGTGTATATGATGTATCATGTATTCTTATTTGAGCTCATTTTACTGTTTTATATCACTTGGATAGGGTTTACTATGCATATTTCTCATTTTAAGCTTATTTTTCTCTTTTCTGCCTGATGTACGGGCGTACTGTCGTGTGTACGGGCGTACATGAACGTGCACAGGACCGTGAACAAGTCACGTATGGGGTCATGCGTGGTTCTGTGATTTTCATGCATTTTTCTCATTTTCTCTTGGTGTACGGGTGTACATAAGCTATGTACGGGCGTGACTCTTCAAATTAGGTCATGTACAACTATGTGAACACGGTCGTGACCATACAGAAAAGGCATTACGTACGGGCGTGCGTTACGCATGCACGGGCGTACGTCCTGCTCTACACTTCCATGATCGCTTGGAATCAATTCGATTCCAGCCAAATCTCATCTCAAACTCAAATTAAACAATTCCCACATGCAAAACACTTCATATAAGCATAATATCTCTTTCAACCACTTCAAATCCCAAGCACATCATCCAACCCACGGCAAAACATATATAAACACATATATTCTCACACATAACACATATATATACATCAATTATCATCATAATCATTCTCATGGCATCAAGCACACAAGAAACATCATAAGCATGCTGGGATTAAACACATCTCAACCAAAACATGCATCAACCAAAGCAAAACACAAGGGAAAAAGGTAAGAAGCACCTACCTCTAGACATGCTTCTTCTCTTCAGCAAAGCACAAGATCAAGTTGGATTGGATGGTCCTAGAAGTTGCTCTTCCCTCCTAAGGTTGATATCCTCTGAAAATGAAAGGCAAACTTTGGGTGAAAATGCTTTTGGAAATGGATAAGCGCGACTTAAAACCAAGACGATTGAAACTTATCGCACGTACGGGCGTACACCTCTCATGCATGGTCGTACATGGCAAGAAAATTACAAAAATACCATTTTTCCGCGCTCACATGCAAATCCACTCAAACGGATCCATGCACAAGCCACAAAACTATAGAAAAATCTCTATTTCACCCCAAAACTTCTCACAACCCTAGAATTCACAAAAATCTCATTCTGACCCTAGATTAGAAGCCTAAAAGACCAAACTAACCCTGGGATGTTACAGAGTGCACCAGTAAGTGTACGACTATTCAGATATCCATATTTTCAAAAACTATAAATTGAAAAAATGGTGATAGAAATTTTGGAACAAGGGATCATCCGCCCAAGCTGAAGTCCTTTCTCATCTCCAGTCCTTTTAATGAAGAAACATGATGGCACGTGGAGATTTTACGTGGATTATAAAGCTTTAAACAAATTGACAATGAAGGACAAATTTCCTATTCCAGTAACTGAGGAACTATTGGATGAGTTAAATAGTGCTTGGTGGTTTACGAAGCTTGACTTGCATTCCAACTATCATCAAATATGAATGCATCTTGTCGATATTGAAAAAACTGCCTTTCGTACCCATCACGGTCATTGTGAATTTCTGGTAATGCCTTTCGACTTTTCAAATGCTCTTTCAGCTTTTCAAGCCCTTATGAACAATATTTTTCAAAAATTATTAAAAAAATTTGTCTTAGTATTCTTCGATGATATCTTAATTTATAGTCATAGCTGAGAAAAGCATCTTAAACATGTTAGAACTGTTTGTTCAATTTTACAAGAGCAAAGATTAGTGGTGAAAAAGGAAAAATGTCATTTTGCACAAAAAAACAAATACACTATCTCGGACATATAATAGGTGAAAATAGAGTTATGGCCGATCCTGACAAAATTGAAGTTATGATTAATTGGCCCAGACCTTCAAATGTAAAAGGACTAAAAGGATTCTTAGGATTGACTGGGTATTATAGAAAATTCATCAAAGGGTATAGAAGTATTGTAGGGCCTCTTACAGAACTACTTAAGAAGAATGCTTTCAAATAGAGTAAAGAAGCAGAATCAACTTTTTGTTTATTAAAGGAAGCCATGACTAAAGTTCCTATGTTAGCTCTTCCTGATTTCTTCTAACAATTTGTAGTTGAATGTGATGCCTCTGTGATGGGTATTGGAGCCATCCTCATGCAAAATCAGCGACCCATAACTTATTTTAGCATCGCCCTTAAAGGTAAAGCTCTTTCCTTATCAACATATGAAAAATAACTAATGGCCTTGGTCCTTATAGTCCAAAAATGGAGGCCTTGTCTTCTTGGTAGAGGTTTCTTGGTAAGAACAGACCATCATAGTCTTTAATATTTCAGAGAGAAAAAAATTGCAACAGAGGCACAACAAAAATGGCTCATCAAATGAATAGGCTATGATTTCACAATTGAGTATTAGCGAGGTAGAGAAAATACAGTAACTGACTCTTGATCAAGAAAAGCAGAATTTATGGCAATATCAACACCCCTTCCAAAATGGATGGAACCAATTCAAGAAGAAAACAAGTAGCGTCTAGACCTCTAAAGACTCCATCAGCTTGTTCGTTCGGGGGAGGAAATTGGGCCATGGAAAATTGAAAATGGTGTTCTTTTCTTCAAGGATTGAATTAACTTGCCATCAGATTCAGATCTTATCCTCACACTTATAAAAGAAATACATAATAGCAGCCATTAAGGATGCCTAAAAAGTTTACAGAGGTTAAAGGCAGTTTTCTTTTGGAAAGGGATGAAACAGATGGTTCAACAGTTTATCTGAGAATGTGATGTGTGTCAGCGTCACAAGTCCAATTTACAAGCTCCGGTTGGCCTTCTTCAGCCATTACCAATTCCTGACCAAGTATGGGCTAACATTGTTATGGACTTCATTGATGGGTTACCACCTTCAAAGGGAAAAACCACTCTTTTTGTTGTTGTTGATAGACTATCTAAATATGCTCATTTTATTCCTATTTCACATCCTTACACTACCTCTACAGCTGCCCAAGCATTTGTTGAAAATATTTTTAAGTTGCATGACATGCCTGAGTTTATTGTCTGTGATAGGGACCCTACTTTTACTGGAAAATTTTGGAGGGAACTTTTTAGTTTACAAGGAACCCAGTTTAATTTTAGTTCATCGTATCACTTTCAAATGGATGGACAAACTGAGGTTGTTAATAGGACCATTGAAATGTATCTCCGTTGCTTTACTAGTTTTAAACCAAAAGAGTGGGTCAACTGGGTAGCTTGGGCTGAATATTGTTACAATACCAGTGTTTATTCATCCACCAAATTTTCCCCATTCCAAATTGTTTATGGGAGAGCACCACCAACCTTACTTTCCTATGTCCCTGGTACAGCAAAGTCATAAGCTGTTGAAGATGTCCTCCTACAACGGGATGAGATACTGCAGATTTTAAAGAAGAACTTAATGCATGCTCAAAATCGAATGAAGGTTATTTATGAGAAAGGCCATTCAGAACAAGAGTTTGACATTGGTGACTGGGTGTATTTACGTCTTCAGCCCTACAGACAACATTCTGTTGGAAAAAGGAAGTCTAATAAGTTATCTATAAGGTTTTTTGGTCCCTTCCAAATTCTTGCCAAGATTGGAAAAGTTTCATATAAATTAGCTCTCCCACCTTTTAGCAAAATTCATGATGTTTTCCATGTATCCTTACTTAAGCGACACATTGGAAACTTGCCCTCACAAGTCGCTCTGCTAATCGATTATCTAGAGACAAGCCTAACAGCTCCTCACATGCTAGAAAAAATTTTAGCTGTATGAGGTGAAGGAAGAAAGAAGGAAATCCTGGTCAAATGGGAAAACTCTCCTAATACTGAGGCCACTTGGGAAAGTGTCGCTACTGTTACGCAGAATTTTCCACAATTTCAGGTTCCTTGAGGACAAGGACGTTTTCCAGAGGAGGGGAGTTGTTATACCTCTGTTTTTTAAGGATGTCTATTGGTAGTTAATAAACGTTGGCTAATTTAGCAATATTTGATTTCCATTTTATTTCCGTTAACATGTGATAGTAGGTGTGGCTATCTTTTAGGCTATCTTTAGGCAAGCATTTCCATTTTCAAGTTAGTGGCTCACTTTCATAATTCATGCTGATCATGGCAGTAATGGATTATGAAAGCGGTTATTTTGTAAGCCTATTTAAAGGTTTATTTGTTGATAATAAAGGATAACTCATTTTCAGAAATTCAATTACTATTGAGCATCCAAATATCTCTATTATTCTAGTGCCATGTTCTTGTATTCATCATAGCTCACCGAGGTAGACCAAGTCGAGGAAGGGGTAGAGGCCGCATCGATAACCTGAAAGACCATAACAAAAACATTGATCATTTATTTTTTAATTGTAATTATAGTGGTTTTATATGAACCAATATTCTCAATGTGAATAACCTTACGGTAAGGATGAGATGAGTATATCGAAGAGATCACTAGAGAGTGGGTAGGAAACTCCCTCGGAGCCACTGTAATTCAAATAAGCCTAAGAGGAGATGTTGATAATATATGACTGGGAGAAAAATAATAAAATTTGTGTGAAAGGTTTTTTGGCAAAAGAGAGGATACGTGAGAATGTAAAAAAAATTATTAAAGATAAAAGAGCTGAAGTTGTGTAATTTTCTTATTTCTAGCAAAAATAGCAACTTTGCCATGAGGTGGGGCCTAGTATTTTCAAAAACCGATCTTCTTTGCTATGAGAGTTGGCAGGTTAGATTCCTTGATGGATGGGCAGAGTTGGAGAGGGAATCGTGAGCCAAAAAATTCCTACGCCTTGGCATGAAGGTGAGAGTATAAAGAGTATAAAGAGCGGAAAGGAGAGATTTTTTACTCTTTTAACTTGTTTGGTTTTTTGCAGAGGTCGCACTCAGCTTTGGGAGTATGGAAAGGACAACTTTCTAACCACTTCGACTGTTGAAGCTTCGTTTCGGCTTCTTTTCGAGGGGTGTTTGACTATTGTGCTATTGGATGGTTGTAGCACTGCTTGGATCACTAGTATGGCTTGGTTACTATTTATGCACTTTGGTTTCAGTGTCAAGAATGAGCTATTCAAGGATATTTACTAGCTTTGGGCTTCTAACATGCTGACCCGAGATAGTTACACATGCCTAAAGTCAAAGGAAGGTTTTCAGACCACGCCTCCGTTTTAGCATTTCAATCTAGTTTTACTATTTATATAGATACTATTCTCGTAAACAGTAAATTCTGGGTTATTTACCCAAAATGGGGCTAGTTTTTTTCCAGGTTTGAGCAGGTTTTTCACAAGCGATCCGGAGGAGATTCTGGAGGGGACCAATGCCATTTTATTCCTCAGCATGCAGGCTTCTTGGGAAGGGTTTATTTTAAGGTGTAACGCTGCTGGACTGGCTGCTACTTGGCGAGTTTTGTGGCATGCTTGCAAACTGTTTTGGTGCATTGGCTGTTTGTTAGCAATGGTTCTGTGGGATTTTGGGCCTATGACTCAGGGCACATTAGTGAGGGTTAGAGACCACTTTCTCTTTAGCATGCAAGCCTTCTTGAAAATGCTTAACCAGTGGAAGTTGGTTAGTAGTATTCATGGTTGTTGGCGGCAAACTAAGCTTCATAATGTGGTGAACTAGCAGGGCATAGTTCATTGGCCTAATATAAAGCGGGTTGACAAGCAACTTACGTGTACGGATAGCGGCTCTGTGGCAACTTTAGTTACTCTCAATACGCCAAGATATAAACATTTGGATTTTGTTAGATTTTGGAGCAGCAAATTGCTAGAAAGCATGGCTTTGTGGATTGATCTCTTGAACAATTACTTGTCAACATTGCAAAAATTTGTGAAGATATATTCATTCTAGGCTTAGTGATAGCCTGCATACAAAGAATAGAGCTAGAAATATATTTGTATAAGTTACTCTTGTCTTTTTGAAAATCATATAGATTAGAACCTTGCTTGCCTTTGGTTAGTTTTGGTTTTTTTAGATTTTGTGTTTTATCTTTATTGAAATTTAGATAAAACCGCACGAAAGATTCTAAAGTTATTTGTTGGATAAATTGTATAATTGATTATGAACTAATTGTAGTCAATTGAGTTTAAATTGTATTCATATTTCATTTCGTTTATGAGTTTTTTTATTTATCAAAAAAAGAAAATCTATGAATTGCCTTTCTGATTTGTTTTATTTAATCACAAAAGAAATTTGCGCATGAGGTTTGTATCTCTTTCTTTAACTATTATCATGCCATCCATGTACAATACTCTATGGTACTGTTTTTGAACGTTCAATGCAATTTTGCAGTATATAAATGGTGCAGCAGCAACCACTTTTGTAGTGAATGCCCCTGAAAGAAGTGGTGCTAATTAATCAAATAATGGAAAGTAGACTTTAAATATCCAAACTCTTCTGAGTAGAAAACAGTTGAAGCATCAACATCACAAGTAACAAGTGCCCGATCCGGTTTCTCTCCTTTGGCGTGAAGCCCTTCAAAATTACCTGTAGCATTAAATCCCTCTGCTGCAGTAACTCCACCGGGAATCTACATTCTCCATCGTCATTAAATTAATCAATCATAAATCACATCAAATAATAAAGCTGAACGACTTGTTTCCGTTTAAGGTTTCTTTAAATAAAAATTTTTATCCACAAATTTTACAAAAATTAAATATCTATTTATTAATTAAAATCAATAGATTAAAAATATATTTTTATTATTTTAAATAAAAATTGTTTAAATAAAAAATAATATAATTAATTTTATAAAAAATAATTAAAATATAAAATAATAATAAAATAATAAAATTTTTAAAAATTAATGAAAAATTTAAAAAATAAAAAATAAATTAAAATATTAGAAAATGCAACCCTGCCGTTGCCAGTAGTAGACTTCAAAAAGCTAATCAGAAGATAAAAAATGATCATTTAATTCTTTTAATGGTCAGATCTGATGACTTTGATAATAGAGACGATCAAATCTAACTAAAGATATGATTGCTTTTGCTATCAAGAATGCTAAAACAAATTAAGTGGTTATTTTCGATCACTTGATTAACTTTTGATATTTACTGTTGTCGACAATAATGGTTGTATTTTTTTAAATATAATTTAACTTTTTATTATTTTTATATTATAATTTATTTTAATATTAATATTATTTTTTTATTGAAAAACATTTTAATCATTTTATTAAAAAAATTCATGAAATTAAAAAGATTTTAATCAATAAATAAATATTTAGTTTTTTTTTTAATTTTTGTATAAACATGTTTTATTTAGAGAAACTTTGCGTGATAATAAGCGGTTTGGCCAATAATAAAACCGCAAATAAGTGGTACTAATTGGATAAGTACTGCAAAATGCCTTTGGCATTTTATAAAATTAGAGAGGAAGAACATCATGAATGTTCCAACAGACTCGTGGACTTTGAATTGACAGATCTGAATGCAACTCATGATGCTCATCCAACAAAATAATGTTGATAACCACACAAATTAAAACACATTCGCAAGAAATTTTTACGACAAAAATTCAGACAAAAAATATTACCTCAGACAAGTACTATAAATACCACCTTTATATATTCTCAGATGTCAGGAATCGATCAATCTAAAGGCTTCTCACCTTTTACAACAAAATAATGTTGAATGTTGGTTTAAACAAATTATTTCTTCAAGATGTATTACTATATACATGTTTTGTAGATTATGCAATAAAATAAGTAAAAAACTATTCAAGAAAAATATTCAGTAGGTATTACAATACAAATAAATGTAGCAATTACAAGGTCAAAATTAGTCAAATTCACGGTACAACCATCACAAAGACAACATTCCTGTTCTGAAACACTCAATTTGTCATCTTCTGTAACATCTATTTATAGGCGTTAATTCATCAATATATGCATGACTCTTCGTATTATCTATATCTTTTTACATAATTATTCACACTATACATGTCTTTTCACATTCAAATTATTAATGTGAATATGATTTTTCATATTATATATGTCTTTTCACATAACTCTTTGTATTTTATATCTCTTTTCACCATTCATGTATTCGGGATGTTGAACCAATTAATTTAATGAATTTTTAATGCATTCACAACAATCCCTCATATTAATGGATCAACAAAACATTTTAACTCGAGAAAATTTGAACTGCATCTATGAATCAACATTGCATCAGGAAAGGTAGCTTTCACTTTGAACCTTCTCTAGTGAAAGCCTATTAGACTCACTTAACTAGTCGATGGACAAATGATATATATTCAAGTAACTCTCATCCTCTCCAAGATCATCAAGAAATGTCAATCATGCTCCTGCAAGGGATGACTCGAGACAAGAAAGCTGATATCAAAGAAATCATGACACACAAGGTGAACAAGCATAGGCTCAACTCATGCATTCTACTAAATTTTCAAGCATTCCAATTCTCAAGCACGTGATGACCTGTTACTATATGTTACTATTGTTTATAAAAAAATTTTCAGCTATATATATATCAACAGCAACACATAACAAGATTCGTTGCCCTAACTTTGTTAACTGAAAGCATGCAAACGGAAACTTTAAATAAAGTATGTGATGAGATGCTGAAACCTACTGTATAATAACCTGAAGAAAAACTTACACTTTATTACATATATTAATAATAACATTTAAAAACATAAAGCATGTGAGCCAACATGTTATAGTAATAAATTTTGATTTTATCATTGAATGTGCTATTAAAGTTTGTTTAGAGAATTTCCATGACACAATAGCTCTTCCTAATGTAAAATACATATCCACAAGTTGATTGTGATTCATCAAAATCAGAAATCTAATTAACGTCATTATACCCTTCCAATACAACCAAATACCTACCACAATGCAAAACATAGTTCTTGGTTTTATTAAGGTATCCCAACACTTTTAATAGAGTACCTCATTGCTCATGACTAGGATTACATGTATATCTGCTTAGTTTACTAACTGCATATGCGATATCTGGTCTTAAAAAATTAATGATATACATTATACTTCTAATCACTTGAGAGTATTCAAGCTACATAATATTATTTCTAGTATTCTCATAAAGATTTAAATGTAGAAGGAAAATATTATTTGTATTTTTTATTCTAAGTCCTTTAAACCTCTCAATTACTTTTTCTATGTATTGAGATTGTGTTAAACCTAGGGCATCAAAATTTTTTTAAAATTTTAATGCCTAATATAACATTTGCAACACCTAAATCTTTCATGGCCAAGTTTGTTTTTAGTATAGTCTTGGTTTGCTTTATAGTGTCAATCTTTTGACCAAGTATTAACATGTCATCAACATATAAACAAACTAGTACACAACCACCTAAAATAGATTTAGTGTATACATATTAGCCACACTCATTAATTCAAAAACCATTTTAGATCATCACGTGGTCAAATTTCTATGCTATTGTTTAGGAGTTTGCTTAAGTCCATATAATGACTTAATAAGTTTACAAACTTTGTTAAAAAAAACCAAAAAAGGTTTACAAACTTTGTTCTCTTGTCTTTTGACTTTAAACCCTTCAAGTTGCTCCATATAAATCTCCTCATTAAGATCATTATTCAAGAATATAGTATTTACATCCATTTGATGTATTTGTAAATTGTATAGTGAAGCTATAACAAGCAATATTCTCACAGAATTAATTTTGGTTACCAGTGAATAAGTTTCAAAATAGTTTAGACACCCTTTTTGTCTAAAGCCTTTGACAACAAACATTACTTTGTACTTATATATGGAATCATTAGCTTTTCATTTTCTCTTGAAGATCCATTTACAACCAATTGGATTGGTTCCAGGCAGAAGATCAACTAATTTCCAAGTATGATTACTTATGATTGATTTTATCTCACTGTCCACTACTTCTTTCCAAAAAAGAGCTTTTAGAGTAGACATTGCCTCTTTGAATGTTTGAGGTTCACCTTCTAAGATATAAGGTAAAAAGTCAAGACCAAGAGATTTGATAACTTATAATCTTTTACTTCTTATAGGATTAGCTTCATCAGCCTTACGTTGTTCACCTTCGGAAATGAAGTCTTTTAATCTCTTTTAAGATGGATATGAATATTCTCTCTTTGCAAGGAAAACATTCTTAAAAAATTTAGCATCTATTGATTCTATAATAATATTAATATGGATTTCACTGATTTCTGATTTATGCACCAAAAATTTGTAAGCACTACTATTCTGAGCATAACCCAAAAAAATACAATTAATAGTCTTAGGTCCAAGCCTAATATGTTTTGGAGGAGGTTTAACAACTATGGCAAGACACCCCCACACTTTTAAGTAACTATAAGAAGGTGTCCTTCTATTTCATAACTCATATGAAATATTATCAGTTTCTTGTGTGGTAATTTATTTAGGATATAATTAGCAGTTAAAACTATCTCCCCCACAAGTTTTGAGGTAAACCTAAATTTATAAGCATGACGTGAACCATCTCTTTTAAAGTTCTATTTTTCCTTTTAGCAGTACCATTTTGTTGTGGACTATATGGTGTAGTAGTTTGATGAACTACTCCAAAACTTGCACACATGTCTTCAAACTCTAAAGATCCAAAATCTCCTCTGCTATCACATCTAAGAATTTTGATTCTTTTATCAAGCTAGTTTTCAACCTCATTTTTATACTTGTTAATCATACTCATGACTTCATCTTTACTATTTAATAAAGAAACATAACAATATCATGTGTAATCATCAACAAAACTAATAAAATACTATTTTCCATATTTACTTTCTATAAATTTTAAATCACATAAATTACTATGTATTAATTGTAAAGGTTTTGATTGTCTATCAATTGTGTTGAATGGTATTTTAGCAAATTTAACCTTCGCACAAGTCTCACACATGTAATTAACATCCAAACTAAACTTAGGAATCAATCCTAAATTTGCTATTTTTTTCATTGTACCATAGTTTACATGTCCAAATCTATCACACCAAAGAAAATGAGACATAATAACGTAAAATGATGAGTTTTCTTTATTTATAATTTTTGGGTACAAAAACTCAGCTTTATCATCAATCATTACTACATTGGCCTTAAAAAGGTCATTACATAAGTACCTTTTTCCTATATACGTACCCTTTTTCAAGATTACAAATTTATCAAGTTCAAATACTAGCTTAAATCCCTTCTTGATAAGTAGGGAACCTAAAATTAGATTTTTTTGAATCTTTACAAAATGCAACACATTCAATATCATCAATTCTTTGCCAAAGTAAACTTAAAGATCACTTTCCCTCTTCTTGCAATGGTAGCTAAAGCAAAGTTAGCCATGAATAGTTTCTCATCTTCTTCAACCTTCTCATAAGAGGTAAAAAAATGCTTATCTACACAGATATGATTGGTGACACAAGTGTCTATCCACCAATCATTAGTGTTTGCCACTAAAAAGACTTTAGAAATCACAATAACGAGTATCTCTTCATCTTCATTTTGCTCAACTACACTGTTCTATTGATAGCTTTGTCTTTGGTTATCTTCAGGCATTTTTTGCAATCCTTAGCCCTATAGCCAGACTTATTACAAACATAACAATTCCCTTGGAATTTTTGGATTTTCTTATTTAACTTTCCCTTGCCTTGAAATGGCTTTCTTCTCTTTCAATCAGTCTTGAGCTTGGAACTTTCTAGTACATTAACCTTTGGTTCTTTGAAGAATCTTGAACTTTTTTTATTATCCTCTTCAATTTGGAGGTGAGTGATGAGGTCATCCATACTCATTTCCTTTTACTTATACTTTAAGTAATTCTTGAAATCAGCCCAACCTATGGGCAACTTCTCAATAGTGGTTACCACTTGAAATGTCTCATTCAATAACATTACTTCTACAAAAACACCATTTAAGATTATCTATCATTCATATCCTATGACATAACAGTCTTGACATTAATCATTTTATATTCTAGAAATTTGGCAACAATATGTTTCTTGGTGCTTGCATATTTAGTTTTGTATTTCTTTTCCAAAGATTCCTATAAGAGTTTTGTAGATTTAATGTTACAATAAACATTGTATAATGAATTCACTAAATAATAAAGGTTATAATTCTTTCAAAGGAAGTCCCCGTGTTTCCATGCATATAAAGCACCAAGAGTTATGACATCCTGCTCATCTGTATTGATTATCAGACACATCTTTGATAAATATTTATTTAGACTAAAAGTAGTCAAATAAAAGAACATTTTTTGTTGCCATTGTTTAAATCTAACACCCATAAAATTTTCAGGTTTCTTATTGGTGTCACAAATTATGGCATCTTAACAACATGTTGAGCCACCTAAGACACAAATTCAGAACCAAATCTTGTTTCTAGAGTAGTATTCATTTGACTTGAGCCCATACCATCAAAAGTGGTTGCAACCATAAGGTCATTGACAGATAGAGCTGTTTGATCTTTGAGAATTCTAACAAGTGTAGTTCCACCAACTATAGGAGTCTTTCTCTTGAAATATCCACAAAATGTACATTATTATTATTAGCTATTCTATCAATACACCACAACAATAACATTGTCTTAAGATTGTCATAGTAAAAAGTAGAAAAGAAGATGAAATGAAAGATGGAAACATGAATATAAAATAAATAAAGTAATAACAATAATAATACTATTTACAATATTATTTAAGGTAAATAACGGTTGTGAAACAAACTGAATCTACTTAAAATGATAATTCCTATTGATGGTGCTAAGTGAAATTACTGAACTTCATCTCCCAAGATACAACACCTCAATCTCCTTATAAGTGTAGAAAAATAGTTAGAAGGCCTCAATTGAATTTCTTGAATCGACAAAACCTAAAAAGCCAAATAACTTTTGAGAGATTTTATAAATTTGAGAGAAAAGAAAACAAATGACTATATCTTTATTAAAAAAATTATATTTTTGTGAACAAAGTCATCTTTATTTATAAGTGTTAATCTATCAATACATACATAACTCTTTATATTATATGTGTCTTTTCACATAACTCTTCACATTATATATATTTTTTCACATTCAAGTAATTAATGTGAATATGACTTTACGTATTATATGTCTTTTCACACAAGTCTTCGTATTATATATGTCTTTTCACAGTTCATGTATTTGGGATATTAAGTCAATTAATTCAGTGAAATTAAATGAATTTTTAATTCATTTACAACAATTAATTCTGCATACATGAAAACATAATTTGAATAAATTCAATTTATAAGAAAACACAGATAGTTTGATGACTATAGTTCCTCACTTGCTTCCGTGGTCTTTCAGGCAGTAAAAGAGGAGCAGCTGGTATATAATTTGACGCCTCTTTCAAGCTCGCTGTAATGGCACAACCTCTATAATCTCGTTGAGACGATCCAAATGAAGTCGTCATCTGCAAGTATCGTTTGTTTCATTATTGAAAATATTAATTAATTATCAATTCGTGTTTTATGAAGTGAGCAGTGTGAATTATTGAAGGATTAATAACAAAACTCCAGAGTAAATAAATGAAGAAATTTTACAGGAACGCAGTGAATGATACACGAATGCATTTTCGCTTGAGATGTTAGAAATTTAGCAAGGCAAAACTTGCAGCTTAGGGTCTTTCGCGAGTAGACTAGCTCATGAATGGGATTTTTATTTATAATTTTTACTTCTTAGAAAAGCATATGACTTAACCATTAAGAAAATTTCCGTCCCACGATTTTCATCGATAGCTCATCTACATTTGTTTCTCGCAAGAAGTTGCCTTCCTTCTTTTTATTTATGGCAGACGTTTACGAGCAAAATAAATCTAATAGACATAATCATAGTATTTACCGAAAATGCTAATAAAACATTTATCTAATAACCTGAGCTATGACTAATAATAAGGATTTTGTTTTCAAACAGGAACCAAAAAATGGATATTATCGTACAATTACTAGGAGGTTGACAAGCACAGATCAATAGCGACTAAAAGTGCCATAGGTTGTCATCATCCCAAATAAATCAATTTGATAAATCATAAATAAATTATGACCACCAATCCAATAGAAGTTTTCTCCAAATATTCCCTCATGTTCATGAACACAAACTTTTATGTTTAGCAGAAAACGTTGCGAGGGCATTCTGTCAAAAGTCCTCTTGTATGGTGGGTGTCAACAACCAACTAAATCATCCAGACCATCCGATAGTCTTGTTTATTCTGAAACCTGCCTCAGAAGGTTGCGATTCTGGTTGACGTGGAGGGGGTGGCCTCGACTCCCTTGGTTTTGCGGGATCAACAAAAATAACCCATCCATCCAAGAACTTTGCGTTCATTCCTTCTCTAGCCTTCTCAGCTTCCTCTATGGTTGTATAGGTAACAAAACCAAACCCCTTTGATCTTCCAGACACTCTGTCGGTTATAACTTTTGCTGCAGTACGAATAGATTAGAGATTACAGGATGAAGGCCAAACAATGATGGATGATGTATATATAACCAAAAATATAATTTTAAGTTTTAAATTACCATCAACAACCTGGCCAAATGAAGAAAATGCCTCCCTAAGTTTTTCATCAGTTGTAAGTCTTGATATACCTGCTTATGATACCAAGATGGGAGTTAAGCAATTGTATAACTGTCTAAATCCTATCAAAGGGAGAGTTTAGTAACATGCTTCAAGAAATATATCTACCCTAAACAATGCAGAGAGTCATACATCAGCAACCATTCACCTTTAAAAATGAAACAGATGAAAAAAAAAAATTTCGGCTTCAGGGTAATATATCACTGGAGCAAGATCAGGGATGCTTTTGTATAGTGTATGTCAATGAAAACTAGGGTTTCATGCATATCCATTACAGTTGAAAAGCTGAGGTATTTCAGCAAAGAGAACGTAAAAATTAAGATGCAAGAGAACAGCATAATGTAATTTTAACATTAGATCAAGATCCCAAACATGATTAAGAACATACTTAACACAGACTGGCAATACAATCCACTTTACTTACAAAATGTCAAATAGTAACTCAGTTTTACCAAACACTTCTATGACTACAAAAGAAAGTTTGAAACTCCATATGCTTTACTAAAATGCTTAAGGAACCTTAACAGACAGCCAGAACAACCTTGCTTTCAGAGTTTGTTGCTTGATTAAATAATTTCTAGGTCCTCATATGACATTGACTTCCCCTACTCTGCTATAGCAAGGAAAAGGCTCCCGTCAGCCAAAAGTTGATCATGGATAAGAAACATTTGAAGAACTGGTAAATAGCTAGCCAAAACGGCGTATCATTTTTTTTTTTCTTCATTGTAGACGCTCTTGCTTCCAATATCTTAAAGGGTATAAGAAGCCGATTAACACATCAGCACAACACACAGAAATTTCACAAAACTTACAGATACGTTTAAAGCTCAGAGCTCTAGTGCTACTAACCTTTAGTATTATCCCTCCAATTCTTTTAGATTACAGTAAATTCACAGTTAGTTACATATCTATAATTTTCTACTTCCAGTATCAAACTACTTCTAATTAACAACCTAACTATAATTGCAATGAATGAAGCTCAGCAACTCCTCAGCAAAGACATCGTTATTTAGTAATAATTAAAATCAAGAAAATTTAAAGCTTGAGGCTTGTTAAAGAATCATGGAAAATTAAAAGAAAAAACAAATATGCAGAGTAAAGCAAGCAACAATTACCACTGACGAAGAGCTTAGGGGTAGTTAGAGTTGAATTAAAGCGACTAGTAGCAAGTTGAGATTGGACAACAGAAGAGCCAGAGCTGAGGACGCGACGAAAGCTGGAAGAGAACGCCATTGAATCAACTATTGGATTATTCGATTCTAAGAAATGGCGGTGAGAAGACTTTAGGGTTTCACGAACCAGTAGAAACCTCCAGAAACAAGTAATACGGTACAAACGCGGCCATGAGGACCCATTTACAACACATATATATGGTACCGGAGATTTTCGTGATTTTTCATCGGCTAAATTACTATATGCCGCTCAAACTCTTATGAGATAATCTTTTTACCCTTCAAGTTCAAAACGTAAACCCGATTCGATGTCACAACTTTGATTCGGTGCATCTCATTGATTGGGGGAATCTGCATTGTTTATTAATTTCATTTCGACAAATATATCAAAAAATCAATAAAATTCATTCGATTTGTTGCAACAAAAATTTACAGTGATTGATTAAATCATAGATACCATTGATAATGTCAACTTATTATTCAATGCAAACCTATTGTAATTGGCCTTTCTATTAATTAATGTGTAGGTATGTTATGATTATAATAAGGCCAAAGGACATTTTCCCACCCATAGGTTGAGGCTGGGACAAATTCCCACCCGCTTAAGTTTAAAAGCCCGAACTCTCACCCATCACTTATTTTTTTATTAAAATTACTAAATTATCCTTTTAAAAATTAAAAATTTATAATAAAAATATAAAATAATTTTTAAATATAAAAAATTAAAAAAATTTAAAAAAAATATATCTAAAAAATTTTAAAATTTAAAATTTTGAAGCAGCCACCGTCGTCAACACCGGGGGCGGTGGCCGCACATAATAGAACCAGGTGGCCATTTCCGGCCACTTGGTCTGGCCTCCCCGTTGGGTGGAGGCAGCCAAATCGGCCGCCTCCACCCAAAATAAAGGC
>JAJEJH010000686.1:108702-134823 GCA_026122585.1 Anacardium occidentale | reverse complement strand
GTTTCCAAATTTTTTTAAAATTTTTTTTAATTTTTTTAAAATTTTATATTTATATAAAAATTATTTTATTAATTTATAAAATTTTAATATTAAAAAGACAAAAATACCCCTGATTATTACTGTATATTTATTATTTTTAATATAAAAAATAGGTAATGGGTGGGAGTTTGGGCTTTTAAACTTAAGCGGGTGGGAATTTGTCCAAGCCTGAAACTATGGGTGGGAAAATGTCCTTCGGCCTTATAATAATCACACTCTGAGGAGAATTTTGTTTGCAAAAGGATCATCAAAATCTTGACACTCCCGAGTATAAAATAGGGTAAATGGGGAGATTTTTATTTGTAAAAGGATCATTAAAAATTTGACAGAACTTCCTAAGAGACTACTACAATAGTATTAAAAATTTTATAAGAATTTCTTATCATATCTGAGAATTAGGTGAAGTTAATCTAGTCAATTAACATGCAGATTAGAGCAGATATGTTAAGAATATTATATACTATTTTAACAAGGATAGGTCTTGGCAACAATTCCAATAATTCAACTAAAATTCCGCCGTCACAGTTGTACTTGGCATTGAAATTGTTCATCTCTTTTAATGATATTAAGTTTCACACTCAGTTAATTTATTCGAAACCAACGCAACGGAAATAAATGATCAATGACCACTCACCAAAGTATGCAAACAACAAGCAACTCCTAACATACAACTAACATGCAAAATCAAATGTTAATAAGGTAGGAGATGGAATGACTTTACTCAATTCAATTATAAACTTACGTGAAAGTAATAAAAAATGCAAGGAAGAAAAATAAGTCTAAAAGAAGCATCTACCACCTTGATTCAATCACTACCAACTTTTCCTTACAAGAAGATTGGATAAAGATGAAAAGAAAATCCTAGAACCAATAAGTTCAATAGGTATTCAAGAGAGAAAAGTTGATAACTTTCTTTAAGATTAACCATCAAGTCGCAAAACACATGAAAAGGATGGCTTATATAAGTCGTACAATTCTTAGAAAAATGACAAAAATGCCCTTGAGAAACATTACATAAAACCCAAGCGAAATGGCTTCAAAAATTACAAAAGTATTAAAAAGTATGTTTCAGACAAAGAAGTAGGCTGCGACACTAGGTAGTAACACACAACTATGCTAAAGTCCAAAACGTGTAGGCTGCAGCCTTAAGCCACGACATGCGCACGCGCTCCAAAGTCCAAAGTGCGTAAACTATGGCCTTGTAGTATGAGCATGCGTGCCCAAATCCAGAGCACATAAGTTGTGACATTAGGTGGCAATGCAAGCAAGAGCTTGGGTGTAGATTGTGCTTGGTGTTATAACGGGTTGCTTGCTTACTGTATCTCCTTAGCTTTCTTGATATCTATTATGGCTTGGTTTTGCACTATAGGTTTCCCTTCTTACGGTAGGGAATTTTGAAAGGTCAAGCCTTCAAAAAATATCTCAAGAACTCATTCAGAAGAAGACAAATCCATGCAATTCAACATGTTTAACCTAACATTTTTATGATTTGGACTATTAGAATTAAGTCTAAATACAAATGCAAGAGCCTTGGGGGTTGAGTTCACATCATTCTCCTCTGGTTATAGAGGATTTACCCTTCAAATCTAAGTTACCCTCCAAGTAAGGATTGAAATCTCTCACATTAAAAATAGTCGAAACACTGCCATTGTCATTAAGGAGTTCCACTTTTTAGGTATTATTACTCCCCTTCTCAAGTACTTCAAATGGACTCTCAACCTTTGGTGATAGTTTACTCTTTCTTTGGATAGGAAATATCTCCTTCCTCAAATGTATCCATATCAAACCTCTCGGCTAAAACAATTTAGGCTTGTTATTCTTATTGGCCTTTCTTTTAGCATACTTATTAGCCTTTCAATTTGCACCTTAACAACCTCATGCATCTTCTTCATTTGGATGACCTTTTCATTGGCATCCACACTTGGTTTAAGATCAAGGGGCAATGAGGTTAGATTAATAAGAGTTAAAGGGTTTACACCATATGCAAACTTAAAAGGGGAATGTCCTATAATGGTGCTAGAACTCCTATTGTAGCTAAATTCAACATGTGCCAATTTAAGATCTTAATCCCTCATGTGTTTACTAACCAAACTCCTTAAGATATTTCCCAAAATCCTATTAGTCACTTTAGTTTGGCTATCAAAAGTGTTGTAAAGTACCAAAAAGAAGCTTAGTTTCTAATTTTTTTTAAAGGCTTCTCCAAAAATTGGCTTAAGAATTTGTTGTCTTTGTTCGACAGAATGATCCTAAGAATGCCATGTGACTTTACAATCTCATTAAAGAAAAAGTAGGTAACATGCAAGGTATTGTCACTTTGGATATAAGGAATAAAATATGTCATTTTGAGAACTTATCTATAACTACCATAATTCAGTTCTTGTTGGTTTGAGTCTTACGGAGGGTCACCACAAAGTCCATATTAAGATCTTACTAAGGTGATCCGAGTATGGGAAAAGGTAGATAAATACCTAATTTTGTTGAACCCCTAGGTGTTTTAATGATAACAAAAAATGATGTTAAAGTGACTAATATGTCTTGGCATGGTTGAAAACATGACCAAAATAGGACAAAGTTATTTTCATGTTTTGCAGGCATAATGTACAGTCGTAAATATGTTATGTATGCCCGTACCTAGAGCAAATCGATCTCGTACATACATTTTCATGCCCCTGTAACGCTGCCCGTGCTCGGTTCTGTATAAATGACATTGGTCATTCACGCTCGTACACGTAATATGTACGCCCGTGCTATACCAATTCATTGTCAGTCACGAGCATGAATGTCCCGTGAGTGCGTCGTAGATGAGTCAAAGTAGTCAACCAATATGTATGCCTGTAAAGGGTTGATGCACGCCCGTGCATATGCGAAGGGAGTCACGCCTCCGAGTTACGACCAGTTCTGCCCATGCAAGATGAAGGTTTCAAGAGGCAAAAAACTGTACGCCCGTGGATCATTTATGTACGCCTGTGTATAGGCAAAATATGAAGTGTACATGATCTCATACATGATGTCGTGCATGACTCCATACTTGATTCTGAAAAATGAAAAGACACGAAGTCACGCCTGTAAATTATGGTGTCACGCCCGTACATGTATTGACGCCAAGAAAAATTTAACCGTTGGGAGAATTGCTCGAGGCATTAAATGACGAGGTCACGACCGTGAAGATAGGTGCACGCCCGTACATAAGAGCAAATTTTCAACTTTAGTTGCTCCAACGGATCTATTTCTTCTCCAACGGATCCTTACCTTTTCTAGCAAGCTTTGAGCTATAAATTGGAAGCTCTTTGAAGTAAGAAGGGTTGGAGAACAAGTGCACTCAACTAAACTTCAATTTTCTCTCAATCTTACTTCATCTTTCATTCCTCTCTTTGCAAATTCTTGAGGAAACTTATTTGTGCAAAATTGTTTATCAGCCTTAGAGAGGCAATATTGTTTTTATATCTTGCTTACAAACTTTTTGGGTGCAATCCGGTATAACTAGTGTTAAAGGTGAAATTCCCTTGAATCAGAACTATATTGTGGGCACAATCTCGAATCAACTAGTGTAAGCGGTTGGGTGCAATCCTGATTCAACTAGTGAAAACTTCAAGAGGATTTGCTTGAAGAAGTAGACATAGGAGGCTTGTGGTCAAAGCTCCGAACCACTATAAAATTGGCTGAGCATTTCTTTCCTTACTCTATTTAATTTGTGTTAATGTTGTTTATTTGCTTAGTTGTGTTTGATTTGAATTATATGCATATTTGAGTTGATAGAATAGGAAAAGGTTTAAAATTTCAAAATATTTTTAAATAACCTATTCACCCCCCCCCCCCTCTAGGTTATTTGTCATTTAGCATTTGGGGTTTTACAATTGGTATCAGAGCTTGAGCTCTTGTTTTCGAAAATCTAGCGGTTTTTAGAGTCTAAGATCCTTTTCGAAACTTACATGACAAATATTTTTCAAAAACCATCATTCGAAGAAAGGGGTAGTTTAACTAGACCACATTTGTTTTGTGGTATAAATTATGGTCTATGAAAAATTCGTATGAAATTTTTTGTCCAATCCATTGATTATGTCAACAATAAACAGTAACTTAGTAAGAAACAATGAATATTCAGAACACCTGAAAATCACATAATGAGACGTGAGACTTCAAAAAGCAAATACTAGTACAGTAAAGATATAAATATTAGAACAGCATCTATGAGAATCAGTTCAGTTTCTCTCCAGAATATGTGTTTCAGTGTTTGAATACTGTGAGAATCCTCAGAGGAGGATTGGTTTAAGGTCAGAGATAGGAAACGCTTACTGGGTGAATGTATCACTCATTCTTTACTTTTCTTTCTCTTATAGGTCAATATTTTAGGAGCTGAGAGGAAGAAATGGCTGCAGGTTGGGATTCTGAGTTAGTTTTGAAGCATGTTTCTGGTTTGCATGCTTTTATAGTTTAATTGCATGCTATTGTACAGTATATGCACCTGTATGAACACGCACATATTTGTAAATATTTTTAGTATATAAAAGAAAGTTTTTGGGCATGTATATATAGATGTATACATATTCACCACATATTTTCCATTGTCATGTTTCAGCTCAGCTTTAGGTATTTCGGCTGGGTATTATTGGTAGTACTTATTATTTTTTTGAAATTATATTATTATTAATTTATAGAAAAGCAGAAAACAGTAATATCGAGTAGGAGTGTCTACATAACTTACTTTCCTTAAACAAATACTTATCATGTGAAACAAAATCCTCACGGTCATTCTTCCAACATTTAAGTATACAAGTTTTGATCTTCAAATCCTCCTCATAACATAATTTCATCAATTCAAATCCTAATATTTTAGAAATAAGAAGAATAAGCAAGGCATACCTCTTAGAAAGAGCATCAGCTGTCACATTGCTTATTTCTTATTTGTAGTTGGACACAAAGGAGAAGGATTGTAAGAACTCCACCTATTTAGCCTACCTAGGTTGTAGCTTGTGTTAGCCATTTATGAACTTCAAAGCTTGGTAGTTGAAATAGAGCACGAATTATTTTGGCCTAAGGTAATGACTTCAATGGTTTAAAACCATCATAATAACATAAAACTCCTTATCATAAGTGCTATATTTTCTACTAAACTTATTAAGCTTTTCACTAAAATAAGCTATAGGCCTTTTGATTTGAGTCAAAATAGCACCAATGCCTACCCCACTAACATCACACTCCAATTCAAAAACTTGGAAAAAATTCAAAAGGGTAAGATGGTTACTTCATATAACTTCCTTTTTATCACCTTAAAAGCCTCATTTGCAGCTTTAGTCCACTCAAAACTACCTTTCTTTGTCAATTAAATAAGCCATTAAAGAGCTAAAATTGAGTATAAATCTCCTATAAAATGATGCTAACTGATAAAAACTTTTAACCTTTGTGATGTTTGATGGAATTAGCCAACTTTGGATTGCTTTAACCTTAGATTGATTTATCAGGATTCTCCTTTCTAACATAACATAGCCTAAGAAGACTACACTCTTCATAAAAATTTCACACTTTTTTATCTTAACAAATAGTTTGTATTCCTTCAACACTCTAAGTACTTGTCTAAGATAGTCTACATGATCTTCCTCATTTTTACCATACACAAAGATATCATCAAAATATACCATAATAAATTGGCCAATAAAGGGTTTAAGGACCTTATTCATTAACCTTATGAAGGTGCTTAGAGCATTGTATAGTCTAAAGGGCATAACTAGCCATTTATATAACTTTTCTTTGGTTTTGAAAGTTGTTTTCCACTCATCCCTCTCTTTCATTTTAATTTGGTGGTACCTACTGGTCAAATTGACTTTGAAAAAACCTTTACATGATGAAGCTCATCTAGCATCTAATGAGGGTATAGGATACCTATACTTGATTGTGATTTAGTTTATTGTTATACTATTAACACACATCCTATAAGTTTTATCCTTCTTGGGTATAAGAAGAGACGACATCAACATCATGCTTTCTCTCATAAACTCTATGATAATTAATTCTTCAACTTGTCTTTATAACTCTTTAGATCCTTAGAGGTTACTTCTTTAGGCAGGTCTATTTGGTAATAAGGTACTATGTTTTAAATTAATTTGGTGTTTAATTCCCCTCAATGGTAATAATCCATATGGTAGCTTATTTGGAAAGATATTATGAAACTCATCTATCAAAGGTTTAAGAAACAAGTTGAAGATTTAACTTGTTATATCATTGAAAGATTTCCATTGCTATATCATTGAAAGACATCTTAGGGGTTTGGTTTATGTTTTAAGGAGGTTAATTTAACCAAAAGGAATCATGTTTTGTATAGGAATCATTTGGGCATTCCTAATTTTGTAAATCACTTTTTTATGTACGTAGATAACTATTCCATGGATGACAAAGAATTTAGCTTTAATGATTTAAGTTGTAATTTGTTCTCCTCTTATTGAGCTTTATCTAGGTAGGAACCTAAATTGGCCCTCAAGAAGAGGGTTACGTTTGCTTGTGGCTTTTTCTTGCCTTATTATTACATTTCCAAGTGTTTCTCTACCATGGTTAGATTGTTTGGGTTTATTTGTTTTGTTTTTTATAAAACATTATGCACAAAAAAAAAAAAAAAAAGATGTAATCTTGCTATGATTCTTAGTTATTAATATAATCAATTTAGTTTATATTCACATGGTTTAGTAATTGATAATTATGCTTAATTGTGTTGATTGTTTGATCACCATTCAATTTATATTGGAATTTGTGGTTCTGACTAAGAAATAGATTACAAATTCAGACTTATTACAATTGCCATGAATTTAGTGACAAATTGGAGAGGTAATGCAATTTATGTGTTCTTGTGAATTCTTGAATGCTTTGCATATTTTGTTATGCTAGCAAAAATAAATAGTTAGTATGTTAACAACAGGGATAGGTTACTTTGATCATCAACTTGTGAATATTAAAACAAATTTTGAGAAGTTGATAAATGAGTTAATGACCAAGTAAAGCCTTAGCCTTGTGTCCTCTCAATTGAAGCAATTTGTTGTAGCGTTTGCTTTGTTTTTTTATTTTGGGTAATTTAGATTTCATTAATTGATTTGTAGTTAATAAATTTAAGTGTCATTAGAATCAGACAGTTTGAAAACATAATAATCTGGAAGTTTGAAAATTAGTACAATTTCTATAGGACTCTAGCTTAGTCATACTATGCTCAAATGAACTAGTCTACTTGCTAGGATGTGGTTAGGTTATAAAACTATGCAATAACCACACCCATTGTACAATCTCTTCCCTTAAGAATAAATCAATTTGGATATCAACCCATGTTGAATCTAAACATTGTATTAGACATAAAATCATCAATCTAGTTATAGACTTGATCTATCTCAAATATGCTTGCTTCTTAGATCATTTAACCCCTATATGCATGTGACCACAAGTTCTCCAATGAATTAGCAATGTATAGTCTTATGCCAAATCATTTCTACCAAGCTCAACATGCCACCATACAATCCATAAGAGGGTAACAATACATTATGGTACACGTCCATTAAAGTTTCAACATCAATTTATAGCTTAATTAAATATGGCTATTTATACAATATGAATCCTTCTCTCGAGGCTAAGGCATAAATGCAATGTCTACCTTAGTTTTTCCTCATCATTAGAATCAACTAATTGACAACTGAATGATTGATACCATAAATTAGGCTACAACTAGATCGTATTGTGATCACAGATCTATAGTTGCCAGTAAACATCAACAAGGTTTAACAAAGACAAAGTCTTTCATCATAAAAAATGACGATTGACTTTGACAAGTTATGTTTTGCACAAAAAACTGTAAGCATGCTTATGTGTGATAGGGATTGGATTCGAGTGTCAGAAAAATTCCAACGTAAGCTAATATTAATTAATATTTTAGTTTGCAAAAAATGGGTAATTAAAATAATCTAATGACAAATTATAAATGGGCTTAAAAGTGATCCATTAAGTTAAACCCATTACACTATACAGTTTATGATTTAGGTAGACGGTTAAGTGTGAGTTTTGAATTATTAGGCCTTAATGGGGGGTCCAATAATTCACTATAAATTAGTTAGGTTCTTGCTCCAAAACTGAATTTTATAGCTTTTTCCATTAAAAGTCGTCATCAAAGAGGTTTTAAGAGCAAAAGACCTAATCATCAGATTCATCAATCTTGCAGGCAAATTCAGAGGATTTCAGATAATCAAGAAGATGACTCAATCAGGTTTTTCTATATCATCTTAATTCAATCATGTATTTCTGTGATATTGATTCAATATTCTATATTTTATGCGTGTTTAGATTTAAGATTTAATTGATTTTATAACACCGAGCTTTGCATCAAATTGAAAAACTCCTAAAGGTATGCAATCTTTTGAATAACTTCATATGCAATATACTTTAATATGTATTGGTTAATTAATTAATTAATTTCACTTTCTTCTTATTATGAATATTGATCCTAAAATTAAAGTCGAATTTCCAAAATGAAGCATAATCAGTGGTAAACTGTGGTTAGGTATAGTTTTAATATACTTTTAGAGTTCTATAAACTAGCTATAACTTATAATTCATAAACTTCCTTCGCGACCTCAACCATGTCATTTATGTGTAGCTTTAGGGTAATTATTATTATTTTGTAATTGATATGTTTAATTATATTATTTGATTTAGTTATATTATATGTGAGCTTAACGTCGTATGAATGCTTGTTCAATAGCCTTTTTCTTCTTTCGACTGCAACAATTCTACGAGAAATTATCAAGCAACGCAAGGCCAAACAGTGGGCATTTAATATGTTGATAATTGATATGTTGTTGTGTGAGACCATGGTGATAGTTCTTCTCCTCAAATAATTTTGAAGGGTAAGTTCATCAAATGTATTTGTAGAAACTCATTGGATGAGAACCCATTATACTATTCCGATACTTCGACCTAAACTTAAATTTTATGTGTCAATACCTGATTTAGATGAATATTTGGGATTTTTTTTTTCATCTTTCTGGGGGTTCACAGTATTGTTACTTAATTCTTCATCTTCCTCTCGCAGTTTGCCTGCGAACTTTGCTTCACATATTGAAATTTCTATTCATGGGTGACATTTATTTGCAATTTGTGGTATAGTTTTTTTTTTTTTTTTTTTTTTTTACAAATGTCTTAAATTTCTATTCATGGGTGACATTTATTTGCAATTTGTAGTATAGGATCTTTTTTTAACAAAATGTCTCACTTGGTTTGCGATTCATTGAGCGATTATTGGCAAATTATGGTTTTTGCGTCTGGGAAAGAAGAAAAGACTTGCCCACAGTGTATTTACTAATAAATCTGTGCATTTTGCAGCCTCGAGTTGAGCCTGTGCTGTTGCATTTGCTTGAGCCTTGTTTTTTCGCTAGTTTGATGATGTTTGTGAATTGTGTGGATTTAGCTGAATTTGGAAATGAAAACAGGTTTGGAATTGTGTTTTGTGTGGATTTACAGGTATGTGTTGGAAATTGGAATCACATCGCATGAACAAGTTCATGGCTCCCGATTATCTGGAAAATGGTTTACTTTTATTTTTTTGGGTTTTTTTTTACAAACCCTGACTCATAGCTTCTGTCTTCTGCATTTAATTGTAAACAGTCCATAATTATTATCATTAGTATTTTAATCCAATCTTTATGACTTGTCTTCTTGCCTTCGTCTTTCTATATAATGGATTTTTTTTTTTAAGACTATTGCCTGAATATTGCTTACTAGTTAGTGGTTTCATCACCCTAATATATGTTCTGGTTCGTCAAATGGAAAATGAGCTGAACATGAGCTTTGCCAGGTGATCCAGCCTTATCTCATGGATCAAAACGTTGCTAAAAAATAATGTAAGATTAAAATTTACTTATACCCATAGCAAACCTTAGACCAAGTTATCTCAGTTGGGGCAACATAGTGATGACTCATCAATCTTCAATTCAGATTGGGAATGTAGGACGAGAGAAATTAAATTTTCAGGAGGTACCCGGTAGAATGTGTGGTTAAACTCTAAATAGTGACAATACCTAGCCGACGGTCCAAATTCATGTCGGCAAATTTTTCACAAACACAAAAAGATGAAAAAAACCATGTCTGCAAAACTTTCACAGCACAAAAATGATGAACTTTATATATTTCTGAGACACTGAAATTGGTTGACCATCTCAGTAGACGATATTTCATCTATTTTCACAATGAAGGAACGGCCAAATAAACTGTTGAATGAAGTAGATTTTCTGGTACTATAAAAGGTCTCTGCATCCTATCGTCCAGCAACAGCTAATCGACTTTGTTTTGTAGGCTGTTACCATTCTTTACCGGGACGGCATACCACAATTCCAGCGCACAACATAGTATTTGTGTGAGCTGTATCCCAACATTAACACTAGCAGTTTAAAATGGTACACCGCTGCGATAATATCACTGTGTGCATTTCTGAATTGATATTGACTCAACATCAGTGATGCATTCCCAATTACCCCCCACGCTAATTTAATTTTGCAAAGCAAGTATGATGCTTCATTAAGTTCTGATGACCTTTGCCCAGCATCCTTACACAAATTCAGTTTATTAACATGCATTAATTTGCCTACAAATAGGTCACAAAAACCAATATCAACTTACTCTAAACAGTACAAAACCAGCCAATCAATCAACAAACAGAAGTTAATAAATAAAAATGACACGGGTCAAATATTTAAAATTTCGAATAGGACTAAAAAGTGAGACTAGTAACCTCTCACAAACAATTACACATTGGCTCGTAGAGACCGTAGTACAAGATACCAAAACACAGGTTCTATAAATAACAACTCACAAGATATACCAGAAACTAGAGATGCATATTCAAGATGAATAAAAGACTGAAAAGGCAGATCTCAGAAACTGATAACATGATTACCCAAGTTCAGCATCTCACAAAATATAAACATTTCACTCGAGTAAAGAAGACCGAAAACAGGAACTTTTTTCATTTTAAGGCCTTTCAAATTCAGTTGGCACGGCTTCTAATGACATCAAGACCCATCTCAGTCGGGTCAGTTGCTTGCAACTCTACCTGAATTCCATCAAGTTCTCGCTTAAATCTATCTTTTGAGCTTGCATAAATCATCTTGCTTCTGACCCTTGATGTATCAGGGGACCTTCAAAGAGAAAAAATACAATATAAAGAAAGTAGCTAGATGAACTAAAGATCGAGTAAATATATATATATATATATATATATATATATATATAGTAAAACTAACATTACCATGCGATAAAGAAGATCCTGCTTTTCTGAACATTCTCTGGGGTGAGAAAATCAAAATCATAGACAGCGTAACGGCATTCATCAGCTGGAAGGGCTGCGGTAAAATCCTCATAGCCTTGTGTTGGCTCGCCAAGCTTCTCCACAATAACTTGCTTCTGTTTCTCCTCAATCTTGAAAACTATGAATCTATGAGTTCTTTTCGCCTTGAGCTCCAGAAACTTTAACTTGCAGTCATCATGCACAGCCATACCAGAAGCTGCATTGGCCTGGAATTGCCAAATTCAGGTCTCAATTTAAATAATGTATATCTCTAGATTGATGCTCAAAATCACTAAAAACATGATAAAATTACATGCAACGTGAAAATTATCAATCACTAATAAGCTAGTCTAATAAACTCAAGATCAATATGTTTTTTTCCGTAGAAATTGAAACCTCAAAAGAAATCAACTAAACAGATTTTACTTTTTTGGGTCAGTTTTCCTCCATGCGCACGAACGAGAAATACACATCAAATTGCCAAAGATAACAGATCCAAAAATAAAAAAAATCATATTCTGTGAGATAGGAAAGATCCAATCAAAAAAATATCGATCTTAAAAAAAATAAAAATGAAATATCTCAGAGAAATTCCAAAGCCAGCAGAAAAGTCAAGTAATTTAGTCAACAGATCGATAATATCTTAATTAAATAAACTAAAATCGATTTAATGATACTTTGTTCGATACAACTAATCACATGTTTGTTCAACATAATATCAAGATCGAACCAGATCTACACCCTAAGAAACGAATAATAACGAGCTGGCAGACGATAATTTTCCTCCAATTTTATTAAATCAGAAAAATAGATAAAATAAAACAGATTTAAAATTCAGATCCAACAATAACCAACTCAATATAGTCTAGCAATCCATTTGGACTCGACTAATACGGTAACCAAAAATATAGCAGAGAAACTGAAAGTGAATTAGAAAATTAAAAAAACTAAACAACTAACCATTTCTTCGGAAATGTTTTTCTTTTTTTTTTTTTTTTACGGAAAAGAAGAGAGAAGAACAACCGACGAAAACGGAGGAGAGAAAATATACAGAACCTAAGAGTCTCCTCCGACGTTGAGACCTAAAGGGCAATGATGAGGCATCTTATATCGGATGAGTCTGGCATAAGAGAAAAAATATCCTAGGAATATTGTATTCTAAATTTGTGTGTGAGTACACGTATCAAATCCCCTGGTGCCACGTCGTGTACGGTTAATAGCATGCACGTTCTTAATATCCTTACGAAAGAGGCTGCTGAATTAATTTTTCACAGCTTGCGAGGCTGCGGCTTCGCTCTTCTGTCTTTCAAGTTGTGGATCAAGTTTAATGGGCGGAAACGATGACGTTTGACTTTGTTTTAACTTTTACGTTTGACTGTGAGGGCGCATGACTTTTATTCGAAAAATTAAAAAAATACATAAATTATATTAAGAAAATATATTCCAGTACATTATTTGAAAAATTAAAATAAGGAAAAATAAAATGATTAACCTAAGTTTAATAGAAATAAAACAAATAAACCATATCATTTAGCATTAAACAAAATTAACCATAAAAATTTTTTAGATTGCTCATATATAAACAAGGACATAAATTTAAGTTAGGATTTGTGCGAGTCATTCGAATCTAGAAAAATCATATGAAAAAACGCACAACTTGCATGAATCAATCCAACTTGCAAACATTCTCTAATGATTATCGACGTTTGACAACAAAAATAAACAAAAAATAATTAAAATGTTATTTATGAAATTCTCTACAATGACACACACACACACATATATATAGATATATTGATATATTTGGTTAGCATTTTCATTGAAAAAAAGTAGAAGAAGCCAAATGGTTTTTGGTCGTGAAGTCTAGAATTCCTGGTATAAAACTAGTAGCTTAAGGTGATTTTTTATATGGATGCATGGTAGAATGACTTATAGATGTTTCCGTATCAGATTGGTCATTTTTCAAAAATGTGGGGGCCTTATATATGGTACACAAGGGGGGTGTTATGATATTTTACAATTAAGGTTTTTCACTATTTTCTAGTTAAAGGGTTTTCTTGATTTTTTTTAATGGTTTTTTTTTTAATATTTTCCTTATAAGGTTTTTTTGATGTATAATTTTTGTATTTTTAGTCTTTTTTTTTTTTTTTAATGAAACATTCATTATAATAAACGTATATTTTTCACAGGTTTCATTTTAGGATTTTTTGCCGAGCGATTTTCTGTTTTTTTATTTGTTTTTTGAATTATTGTTATGTTTTATGGATGCCTTGCTTAGCAATTTCTATTTGTTATATACTTTCAAATAAATAAAAATTGAAAAATGATTAACATTTTATTTGATTAATTTGCTTTTCGTGTAGAGTAAAAGATAGAGAACTAAAAAGGGTATGAAAGATTTTCGGTCGATTATCATTGTGAGGTGATAATCACTTCTAGATGCTTTAGAGATGTCATGTTGAGCATTAGGCACACTTTGACCATAAGTCAACTGAATCTATTTGAGTCATTGTGCTTTGGACATGTACTAAAGTTATTTGATAGTAGATTTAATAGTATCTTGATTCATTTATTTATCTAGTAGTCACTAGTAAAGAAAAACTCCGACAAGGAATTTTAGTTTAAAATTATTAGGGTTGATGTATGATTCAACCCTTATAACTTTGACCTAATCACGGGGCTATGATTTAGTCAAGTGTTTGAGATACACTTATGCTTACATAAAGTTTACCAACATAAGATACTAGATCAATATTTTGTCAACTTTACATCAGTTACTTAAGTTTACCTTTTAAACTTATGGGAAAAGAGATCATGAGAGGACAACGACATTGACACAATGAAGATAATGTTGTTATACTATTGTTACTATAGCTTACTAGGGGCAAACAACAAAAAAGTTGTGTCGAATGAGGTATTAAAATTGGTTGATGATTTAGAGGTGTTCAATACATACCCGTAAGAAGTACACATATGGGACATCACTAGTTAATCATTAATGGACTATATTTATCAACTAAGCTTTGATAGCAACCTATATAAGATGTCTACCTCAACAATAAAATATACTATTATAAGGTTTTTGCTTGCTTTCTAGCTAAAAGTTAGATGTTCAAAATTGTAAACATGTTAATAATTAAATAGAGCATCGATTAACTAAAATATGTAAGACAATTATCATATTTTATTGCAATTTTGGATTTATGAGACACTGGAGATGTTGTATAATAGGTCAATAGTATTTTCATCTTATCAAGGTCATACATGCTAAGATGAAAGATGTGGGACATTTTTAGATAGGATATTATTGACACCATTTTTTATGAATATATGGTAAGAGAATATTTATATAAAGTTATTTAAGTTTGCATTATGTTTATTAACCAATATTATATAAATAATATTAACAATGAACATAAAAGTGTTAATGTCGTAATGGTACTATCACCAATAGAGATGGTTGAATACTAGTACCCAAGTGTTCTTCAATATCTAGGCATATTGGATGTCAAAGATTTATCATCCTTGTTTAGAGCCCTTATAGATAGTGTACTATTGATACCTATTGCTGACACTCTAACGTAACTTACCTTTGACAACTTGATTCTTGTTGACCCACTTATGGCTAAAAGCCCTCATCTTAAGCCCCATACCATTGACCCACCTATGACAATCACCTCACATAAAAAGACTTGATGGATTTCACAAATAGGTAGGGTAGTATTATACTAAGTTGTTTGAATCGACTTAAGGGCCATTTGTAAAGGCAACTACATGTAATGGCCTGATTTTTAGTAATTTGGTAATATTGTTTACAAGGGTGTATTTCATTATTTTTATGCATTAAAATTTATTAAATATGATATTAGGGATAAAATAGTTATTTTGGCTTCTTTATAGGCTATACACATGCCACCATGAGGGGCTACCATATGTATAACATGAAAAGACATGTATTTTGAAAATATCTTACCATGTACAACCATGCATGTCAAGTTTTGTCATTGCCTATATAAAGCAGATTAAATTTGAAATTTTCATAAAGTGTTAGTTCACCAAATGTTAAACATTCTAGAGAGTTGAGACAGCTTGAGATTGCCATTAATCATCATCAATCATTGAAAATTGAGTTATAGAGAGAGTATAAAAATATGTAATACAGTACATAAAATCTCTTAGTCTACCATGTTTTCTTCTCTAATTCGATGACTAAGTTGTTGTATTAATATTTGAGCATCTATTGATGAATGATAACATAAAATCATATGTGATCAAGCTGAATTAAGCATGTAATATAGAATATCTAAGTTCAATTGAAGTTTATTATGAGAATTTATGCATGTTCAAGTAGTGATGAATATTTAATTTTTGTAGCTAAGAGGAAACTGTTGCAAAGGTATGTTTCTTTATAGTTTTAATAATATTGTAATTAAATGTTAAATGATATAATGACTATTTGATATGGAAATTGAGCTAAAATTTATATGATATGATGTTTTAGAAATTAGGCATGTTGTGATGTATTGAAGATAGATTTTAAGCATGATCTATTATGTTTTGTGGTTGTAATTGTAGCATATATGTCCTTAGATAGTTATATATGTTGAATGATGTTGAATGGACATGGATTGGTAGAGATCGATACTTGTTTGGCTGTGAAACGTCAGAGCTGATCACCGTGTATACCTATGCATGTAAATAATCCACAACTATACATGTGTTATTTGTAGCATCGTAACCATGTATTAGTGTTAATATATAGGTGCAATGAAGTTTTGAAGTTGTGATTGTCACCTAGTGTCATGACTGTGAGATAATAAGTCATAATCGTAAGGCATATCAAATCCACGTGAGTATGGAACTTAAGATCACGCTCATATGTCCTTGGAAAGTAAGACTATGTATACTAATTTGTGTAGAATTTCAAGAGAAAATTAGAAGAAAATTAAGGAGTTAATTGAGAAAAATTAAGAAAAATAAGATTTAATGCATTTCATAGATTTCTATGACATGACATGCCAAAAAAAATTGATTTGAAAAAAAATATGAGAAATGATTTTATATGTTTTCTGGACCTTTGGGTTGAATCTATAAGTTTTAAGAAAATGAAAAGTAATGCCTGAGACATCAACTTGTGGTGCAAGCGAAAAAAAGAATTATGTGGATTTAGGTAGTTTGGAATGATAATAAATTTTCAATAGCTAGTTTATGGGATGATGATTAATTGATGCTAGATTTTTGTTTGGACTAATCTTTTTATGTTTTATTTTAGGCTAGTGTAAAGATAGGACACTTTATTTATAGGTTATAATTGTGTTATTAACAATTGAAATTGTATGGATGTTAACACAGACTTCTTTTGGTTTGTATTGAGCCTATAGGTCTTTCTTGAGTTTTATCAATGTAAGAACTTGGATAGGCCTTCAAGAAAGGAGACTCTTGGCTTTCTTTTTTTGAAGTTTTACTATGTGGTGCTAGCTTGCCTTACAAGTTAGGCTTAGGTTGTTGAGTGTTTACTCATTTGCTATATATAAAATTTTAATTACAAAAAAAAAAAAAATACCTAAGAAATCTTTTAAGAGTGGATATGAGGAAACACTCGTGGGCTTGCATGTCTATTAAAAATTAAGAAATCAATGTCTATTAGAAATTAGATATTATCTTTATTTAAGCTCACTAGAAATTGAGTGTTAGTCATACATTAGCTTTAGACTCACAAGGTTGGAGTATCAAATCATTGTGTTTATTAGTTTGACTAGCATATGAGTTTTTATGATAATTTTTAGGCCAAAGGTTTCCTTAAATGATAATTCCCACCCAAACACTTTTAAAAAGCCAAATACCCACTCGTTAACTAAAGTAAAAAAGATATTTTTATCTTTTTGAATAAAAATTAAAAATAATAAAATTCATTTTATAAAAATATATAAAATGATATTAATACAATATTAAAATAATTATAAAAAATTAATAAAATAATTTAAAAATTTTTAAAAAGTAGCCACCACTGCTAGTAGCATCGTCGATGGTGATAGTCACTATTTACCTAACCAGATAGTCAGATCTGACTATCTTATTAGCGTAGTCTAGTTGAGACAGTCAGATCCAGTCACCTCTGTTCTTTAGAATGGTAGGTTTTATGTATACTAATCGTTTTTGGCATTTTTTGATGGTAGAGCTAGATCTTTGACGATCAGATTTGACTGTTTCTACTATTAAGGCACCCAGATTTAGCCATCAATAGAATTAGATAGTCATTTTTGACCACTTGATTAGGTTAATGATGACCATTATAGTCAATGATATTATTAACTAAAATGGCTGCTTTTTAAAAAACTTTATTTTTATTTTTACATTTTAAAAAAATTTTAATTAATTGTTTATTATTTTTAATATTATTTTATTTTAATATTAATATTATTTATTTTTATGGAGGATAACAATGGTGGGTATTTGGCTTTTTAAAACTTATTGTGTGGGAATTTGTCATTTAAAGAAACCTTGGGTGGGAATTCGTCATTTGGCCTATGTTTTTATGATGAAATTTTTGAATCGATTATGTAAAATTTTTATATTGAGATCTTTGATTAATTATGTTAAGTTTTTAAAATGATGATTTTAAACAAGTTTTATGAAAAGAAAGCCTTTGGCCTAAGTCATAGTTTTCGAATGATTTTAGCATAATATTAATGTCATAGCACTCATGAACAAAATGAAAGAGATTAAGATTTGAGAATATTCTAGAAAAGGAAATTAAGAGAGACTTTAAAAGTATGAATTCAAGGGTAAGGATTACGTGAGTCAAGGTTAGGAATTTTGCTAACTATGTGACTTGTGACTCATTCAAATCCCTTTTCCTCGTAGGTTTATGATTCGTTGAGTGTTGGTGAGTAACTACACGTATGGTCGTTGTTATCAAGGTAATCTATAAGAAAAATAATGTTTTAATGTTTTTAAAACAATTCTTATAAATGAGGTTTACAATCTGATGATTTGCACTTATAAAGTTTTAATGAAAGTTTAATAAAGAGGTATTATTCAGAAATGAATTCATGTTATATTTTAAGTTCAAGGTTTAATGTTTTCATACCATATAATGAATGAATGTTATTTAAGTTTTTCACAAATGTTATATGAATGATTAAGTATGAAAGAAGACTCTGTATTTATAATGGTATCAATTTCTAATGTAATTTAACTAGTATATTACAATTAGTTGGCATTACAGTAAGATTTTAGGAAAATTATTTCAAAAATATTTTTTAGTACTTTTAAAGATAAATTGTTTTTATTAAATGCATTATTTTCAAAAATTGCATTTAGTCATGAGTTTGAAAAGCTTTCTAATAGCAAAGCTCGTCGTGCCTACTGATTATAAGCATTCAATTCCTTATAGTATTAATTTGCCCTAATTAATTAATTATTAATAAAATTTGAGAAATAAGGAGAAATATGCATTTGAGTGTTTTGTAATCTAAAGAGAAGGTAGCTAAGAGTAGGGATTCTATTAGAATTACTTTTGATTTAAGAAGAGGTTCCCTTATAGCTCGAGCTGGTTTGAATGTCACTAATGTTAGAAAGATTACCTATAAGGCTTTAAAGGATCGAGATCAAGAGTTGTTGTTAGATAGGAGATTAAGTTGAGTTTTGATGAGTATATTGTTGGGATACATATTCTGGTGAAGAGATGTTACGTCTTATATATAGTTTGTTTAAGATGTATCAACTATAAAAATTTAGTGGTTTAAGAGATCCTACTATAATTGATAAGTGTATAAAGTCCTTAGAGAGTATAATAGGCTTGTTTAAGATGAGTGATAGGGAGAAAGTGTAGTATATAGTTTACTTGTCAAAGGAATATGTGAGAGTATGGTGAAATCTAGCTAAGAGGTCGGTGGATATTTCAAGATTGAGTTAGAGAAAATTTTAGAAGATGTTTGATGATGAGTTTTGGAGTTCAAATTTGACATATGCTAAAGCACAAAAGTTTATTGAATTGACCCAAGATAATGGTTTTATAGAAGAGTATGTGACGAAGTTTAATTCATTGGCTAGATATGCTTTTGGAATGGTTAGTTTTAAGTATAGGCAAGTTCAAAAATTTATACATGGTTTTCACCCGACCATTGCAAAAGATGTAATGATGGGTGTTTATACACCTTAGAAGTATAACAAGACATTAGGTAAGGCTCTATAGGCGGAGGTGTGTTTAAAAAAGATAGACATTTTTGGTGATAATAATAAAGATAAGAATAAAAGGCCTTTTTAGAATAAGAAAGACTTTAAGGGTAATAAAAAGGCCAAAGTAGAATTGCTTGTATGTTCAAAGTGTTAGAAGAAACTTTCTAGTAAGTGTTTGATAAGGCAAAATGTGTGCATTAGGTATTGATAAACTGGTCAAAGAGCTTTTGAGTGTCTTTCTAGAGGTGGTGTTAGTAATACTTAGAAAGGTGGTAAGGTTCAAATATTTATGTTGGTGTAAGAGTAGATAGATGCTAATCCAATGGCAATTACTAGTCAGTTAATTTTCTATGATACTATTTTACTTGTTTTATTAATTGTGGTGTTATCCATTATTTTGTTGCTAGTAATATTATGGACAAATTAAGTTTGAATCCTATTGTAGTTAATTAAAAAAATTAGTATTGAGTGCCAAATGGTGGTAGAGTGATAAGTGATAAGATATCATTAAAGCAGTCAGTATTGATTTAGGGTTGGTCATTGATGGTTGATTGATTGTAATGGATATGTCAAATGTTATATTCTCCTGTGTATGAATTTTTTGGAGAGATATGGCATTGAGATTGATTGTAAGAAGAGAAAAGTTAAGTTTCTTTTGAGTAATTGAGATGGGTTCATAATCAGTAAGGGTGGATCAAAACATGATAAAATTGTGTGTTAAGGCTAAGAAAAATGTTATGTAAGGTTACATTAGTTATTTGGCTAATATTATTAATGGTGTTAAGCAACCTCTTAGTGTTGATGTATCAATAGTTAGTGAATTTCTAGATACGTTTCTAGATGATCTTCCAAGTATGGCTTTTGTGACAACCCAGGGTTACAATAGTCATTTTAGGTTGGAAATCAATGAAAAAAGTGAGATTTTAAGATTAAAAATCAAGTTGAGTGAGCTCAAGGGCAGAACGATTATTTAGAAGCTTTATTTGGCTCGCACATGTGTCACCTTTGGGGTTGCCTTGTGTTAGCATAAAAAGGTGTAAAAAATTTAAACGTTTTTTCATATGTGACCGTATGTCCTAGGATACACAATCATGCGTGAGTATAGTTTTGGCGTGGCTATATAAAGCATGATTTATGTTCAAATTTCATAATTTATCATTTGATTTTTTTTTATGAGTTTAAAGAGTTTTTAGAGAGAAGAGAGACCAACTGAGATGTGAGTTGAGGAGTAAGATTTACCAAGAGAGAGAACCTACTCATCAGTTTTCCAAGTAAGTATTTCATTACGCTTTTATGGTGAATTTGCTTCAGTTATGGTTGCTTTTCATAATTAAATAACGATGAAGCATGTTCTATTGTTGAATAATATAAAACTAAGATGATTATATGTTAATAATAGAAGATCTAATAAATTTGTGATGTTTTAAATTAAATCACTTAGATCTAGGTTAATCACATGTTTAATCCTAAATTATATGTTATGACTTGTGGAGTGTTGCTTCCAGGTACGTATATGTGATGTCTCACTTTGATTTTATGATAATTTGATGATATGAGATAATATGATCTAATAATGACATGTTTAAAATGTTATTGTGTTGTGATTTGATGAATTAAAAGTTTTTAATGTGATCGATAATAAGATTCTTGTTACTTGATGGAAATTTGATATATAATTGATGTATATTAATGATGCAATGTTGTTGATAGAGTTTAAATATGGATTGGGTGATGAATGGTGTGGCTTCATAATTGTTTAGCTATGTTTTGTCGACGTAGGATGTGACACATGATTGTGTGTTCAAGATGTATGATCATGTGATCGCATTCTACAGTGTCACAGTCATGCATGAACAATTAGAGCACTTTTGAGTTTGTCTTGCTAGCGATACAAATGCAAGATGTTGAGTCACGGTCATATGTATGTAGGACCCGCCGCCACGGGTACCCCTGCTGCTGAATACTACTGGGAGCTTTTATTAATAATCTGAAAATACGGGCACCTGCGACGGGAATCCTACAGAAAATAATAAAACTGAAACTATACAATTCTGCACATGCGGAAGCTGAAATATATACATCGACTGAATTATACATAATGTTCTGTACAATAGGCCCATACTGGCCTTTACATATATACATATATTGTTTATGTACATTCGGATACATCTGAAAACATACAAAAGATACATATTATCACACAGGTCTAAAACTGATATACATACTGAGATCGGGGTGTGTGTGCGTGCCCTCTCCGTCAACCTCGATCCAACCGCTCCTCAGCCACAGCACGAACACCTGAAAAACTGGAAGAAGGAGGGGGATGAGTGATAAAGATCACCCAGTAAGCACTCCTTACTTCCCTCAATACCCAAGCAAGCATAAACAAACACAATAATCAAACATACCTAGGCCTCGGCCCTATTCATACATCTATGCGCTTGCTGGAATCTGAAAACTGATTTCTGAATAACATTCTCATTATATACTGATATCATTATTATTCATGTCATGATGTATATGTCATGTCATGCTAACTGAATATACTGGATGCATGCATCTGAATACTGAATCTGAATGTACCCGAAGGTACCTGCTATGCTGATCAGATTGGGTGGAACACAGGGATTCGACATCCTGGCCATGTAGGCTGAATAGTCTAGCTACTGGCTTGAAAGCTAAATCTGAAAACCACTGCCCAATTTGACTGGTGCCATATGGTAAACTGAAATGCTGCTGAATCCTCTGACTGGTGTCAGGAACTGAATCTGTAATATTGTTGAGCGTTCTGACTGGTGTCAGAAGGCTGAATCCCACAGATGCCCCCTCGTGTTCCACCTAATGCTCTCACCCGTACATCGGGCTCTGAAAATTGAATACTACCGAATTCGGATCCCCTGATCCTCTCTGAAACTACATGTCATGATATGCACATGCAGTTTATTATTTGAATACAGACTCACCTGATGCTTATCTGAAGCACTTTAACCATTTATCTGAATTCTCATGCTTAATTAATCAAATTTTAATCATTTTTCTGAAAATCTGCTGATGAACGGGCGTGCATCAGAGTGCACGGGTGTGAGCCAGGGCGCACGGGGTCGTGCGCTGGTCATGCGCCTGGTCGTGCAAGCTACTGGAATTTCTGGACAATATTCATTTATAGCACATGCACGGGCGTGCGTATGCGGACACACGGGCGTGCATGTGCATTATCTGGCCGTGCATACAGCGTACACACGGGCGTCCATCTGGAAAAACAAAGACTCACGGTCGTGCTATACAGGTGCACGGTCGTGCGTTTGGTTCTTCAACAAAGCACCGCTTCTAAATTGCACCATTCCACAACCAAACCACAATCAATTGCAACAACACCTCAAATATGCACTTCCAGCACTTCACACAACACAATTCAAGCATCATATCTCACATGCATCAAGCCACATTAAATCTACCATGGGAGCTTTAGCTTTCTCACACTAAACACAATCCATCAACATGCAAGGATTCAAGGATGGAAATCCATCATCTAATTCATCATGCAACATCATATAATCATCATAGAGCATATATAACATTCATCCATGGCAATCAAAGCTCACAAACATGCTGGGAAATGCGAGAAGAAGTGAAAAACACTTACCTCTTGCCATGCTTTGGAAACAAGCTCAAACAACTAATCTCTTGGCTCTCTAACCGGATTGGGAGGTATTGGCTGCTGAATTTCCTCTCTAGGAACGGGAGGAATTGAAAAAGAAGAGATAATTCTGGCTGAAATGCAAACGGGTGAGAAAAGAAATGAAATAACTCTCGGCTCCACCTATATACTAGGCCACGCACGGTCGTGCACCAATGATGCACGGGCGTGCACAAGGGAAAATGAACATAGTTCATTTCCCGCCTACTCGCCTGATCGAATCCTTCCGAAAGGATTCCTACGAAAGCCACACGGCTCTGAAAACTTACTAACTCACCCCTAAACTTTACCAGACTCCCAATCTCTCACTGAATCTCATTTCTAACCCTGAAACTCTAACCGAAAAGGCTTTTCGAACCTGGGATGCTACATTTCCTCCCCCCTTATAAAAATTTTGACCCCGGAATTTACCTGAATAACTCTAGAAACCTATCCCTGATCTCAGACTCGACCTCCCAAGTGGCTTCCTCCACTCTCTGACTGCGCCACAAGACCTTCACAAGAGGAATCTGCTTGTTCCTGAGGACCTTGACTTTGTAGTCCAGAATCTGCACTGGCAGCTCTTGATAACTCAAATCATCAGCCAACTCTATCTCTGAAAACTGAAGCACATGAGAAGGATCCCCCACATACTTCCTCAACTGAGACACATGGAACACATTGTGAATCCTGTCCATGCTAGCTGGCAAAGCCAATCTGTAGGCAACTGTCCTCACTCTCTCAAGTATCTCATAGGGACCAATGAATCTCAGGGCCAACTTCCCCTTTCTACCGAATATGAGAACGTGCTTGTACGGAGCAACTCTCAGAAATACTCTGTCGCCTACTGCAAACTCGATCTCTCTGCGTCTCAGGTCTGCGTAGCTCTTCTGTCGATCCTGGGCCTGTTTCATCCTCTGTCTGATGATCCTGATCTGCTCAATCATGCCCTGAACAATCTCTAGACCCACAACTGTCTCTAGAGAATCTCTCTCTCCAATCTCATCCCAATGAAGAGGAGATCTACACTTCCGACCATACAACACCTCAAATGGAGCCATCTGAATAGTCGTCTGATAACTGTTATTGTACGCGAACTCCATAAGAGGAATCAACTCTGCCCAATCAGTCTGGAAGTCCATACAACAGGCTCTGAGCATATCCTCCAGAATCTTATTAACTCTCTCAGTCTGGCCATCTGTCTGAGGATGATAAGCTGAACTGAACTGTAATCTGGTCCCCAAAGCTCTCTGCAATGATCTCCAGAAAGCTAACAGGAATCTGGAGTCTCTGTCTGACACTATAGTCCTGGGAACAGCATGAAGTCTGACCACCTCTCTGATATACAGTCTGCCCAACTGATCTGTAGACATGCCCTATCTGACTGGCAGAAAATGAGCTGACTTACTCAGTCTGTCCACAATCACCCAAATGCCATCAAATCCTCTCTGAACTCTGCAAAGACCAGAAATAAAATCCATAGAAATATCTTCCCACTTCCACTCAGGAATACTCAAGGAATGAAGTAAACCTGATGGTCTCTGATGCTCTGCCTTAACCTGTTGACATATCAGACATCTGGAAACGAAATCTGCTATGTCTTTCTTCATGCCTGACCATCAGAAACTCTTCTTAAGATCTTGATCCAGCTTTGTACTGCCTGGGTGTGTTGAATACACCGTACTGTGCTCCTCTGAAAAAATCCTCTGCCTCAACTCTGAACTCTGTGGCACACATACTCTGTCTCTGAATCTCAAGATCCCATCTCTGAACTCAAGGTCTGGTACTGCTCTCTCTGACATCCTCTGAAGCATACTCTGAGTCCACTCATCTGACATCTGACACTCTCTGATCTCATCATACAGAAAAGATCTGATCTGTAATCTAGAGAATCCCGCAGTCACTATCTCAATCTGCTCTCGGGCTATCTCATACTGCAGCTCTAACTGGACTGAAAGACTAGATAAGGCTACTCGCCTACTCAAGGCATCTGCCACTACATTGGCTCTCCCCGGATGATATCTGATGTCAACATCATAGTCTTTCACCAGCTCTAACCATCTCCTCTGCCTCATATTAAGCTCTCTCTGGGTGAAGAAATATTTCAGACTCTTATGGTCTGAATATATGCTGCACTTGACTCCATAAAGATAATGTCTCCAAATCTTCAAAGCAAACACAACTGCAGCTAACTCCAAATCATGAGTGGGATATCTCATCTCATGATCTTTCAACTGTCTAGAGGCATAAGCAATAACTCTACCCTGATGGGACGTATCTGTGTAAATATCAAACTCAACTCTCTCCTGAGGTAGTGCTAAAATTGGAGCACTAGTCAATCTCTGCTTAAGCTCCTGGAATCTTGCCTCACAATCATCTGACCAAACAAATGGAACCTCTTTCCTAGTCAAGGCAGTAAGAGGCCTTGCTAGGCTAGAGAATCCCTCAATGAATCTTCTGTAGTAGCCTGCCAATCCAAGGAAGCTACATACCTCTTTTACCGTCTTCGGCCTCGGCCAACTCAAAACCGTCTCTACTTTGCTGGGATCCACTGAAATGTCATCTGCTGAAACCACGTGACCCAGAAAAGCAACTCTATCAAGCCAGAACTCACACTTGGAAAACTTGGCAAACAGTTGTCTGTCTCTCAATCTCTGAAGCACATATCTGAGATGCTCCTCATGCTCTGCCACACTCCTGGAATACACCAGAATGTCATCAATGAAAACCACTACGAACCGGTCCAAGTAATCATGAAACACCCGGTTCATCAGATCCATAAAGATCATTGGGGCATTAGTCAACCCAAATGGCATGACCACGAACTCATAATGCCCGTATCTGGTCCTGAAAGTTGTCTTAGGAACATCTCTGTCTGTCACTCTGACCTGATAGTACCCAGATCTCAAATCAATCTTCG
>JAJEJH010000686.1:0-96654 GCA_026122585.1 Anacardium occidentale | reverse complement strand
GAGTTTTATATGTATTCGATTGCATGGTCACCATTCTGGTGCACTTTTCACACCTTTGGCACACTACTATGTATTAAATCCTTAACTGCCCTCGAAGGGCAAGTTAGCCCGATTTGCTAAGCCTAAGGATCAAATTGGCATCAATTGGATATTGTCCCTCAATGTTTGGAAGATACTATCCATTTAATGTTATTACATGTTGCCACTCTAACTAGCCTTGAACGGCATGCCAACTCTAGTTGTCAAGCTAGAGAAATGAAGTAGCTACGTGTTAAGGTTATGCCTTAAACAATTTTATTAACTAATGTAAAAAGTTGTTTAATAAATAAAAGTGTTTATTGCCACATTAATCTCTTTTACAATAGGTTTCACATGTATTTACAACAGTGATCAACGTTAAAATTTTACTATGAATAAATAATATGCATGTTTACATGAAGTAGTCTTATATGAGAGATACAAGATCTTATCATAATTTAAATTTATGTTCATAACCATGAAATGAGAGTTGGGCACTTTTGTTTTGATTGAATGATCAAAGAAAGATTGCGGGCCAAGGGGTACACCTCAACTTATGAGATTGACTGTACAAAGATATTCACATGCGTTGCCAAAGTCAATATAGTTCAAGTATTATTTTCGTTGAAGAAAGATTGACTATTACAACCATTCAATGTGAAAAACACCTTTCTTTATGGTGAATTCATTGAGAAAGTCTATATGGATCTCTTGCTAGGATGTATAGTACCAAAAAACATAGCAAGAAGGTATGCATATTAAAAAAAAATTATTGTATAAACTAGAACAATCTCTTATAACTTGGTTTAAAATGTTCACAAGATCGATAATAGACTTTTGCTATTGTCAAAATAATTCATATCATAATTTATTCTTGAAGAAATATAAGTGTAAGATCATTACACTCATTGTAGGGTTGGATTCAAGCCGAACCAAATGCGAACAGTAACATGTTCATGTTCGGGCTCGTTTCGTACTGTTCAGGTTCGGGTTCGGGTTCGTATTCGTGTTCGTCGAACTTTTTAGTTCGGGTTCGTATTCGTGTTTGATTCGTATAATTAAATTCGTATTCGACTCGTATTCGTATTCGTATTCGTATTCGGTTCGTATAATTCGTTTTTATATTTATTAAAAATTATAATTAATACAAATAATTAATAAAATTTAATTAAAAAATTATTATTTTCAGTTTGGGTTCGTGTTCGTGTTCGGTTCGTATAGTTCGTGTTCGGGCTCGTTCAAACCGAATTTTAAAATTGCAGTTTGTGTTCGTGTTCGTGTTAAGGTTCGTTCGACTCATTTTGGACTCGTTCGAATGGAACTCAAAAACGAATCTGAATATATTCAGTTCGAATCCAACCTAACTCATTGTATATATGAATGGCATGTTGGTCATAAAAAATAGTCCAAAAGAAATAAAAACTTTGTGTAAACACATATCTATAGAATTCAAAATAAATGGTTTACGCCATAAGATCTTAGGTCGATTGTCCTCAAGATTTTAAGATAAGCTAGGTATGAGTAGTGTTGAAATTATTATGTGATTAATTTCAATTATTGAAGAGATAAATTAGATAAATATTTGATATCCTTAGCCATATTTTAGAAATCCCCTTTCTTAATATTTATATACATCATTAAATAAAATTGCAAAAAAAAAAGGTTCTTATTTATTTCTCAACCAAAATTTGAGTCAATAATGCAATTGAACCAAAGTAGAATGAAAGATCACCAAACCCCGCTAAAAAATGACAATTCATAGCAGCCGTCGTTTTGGGCAAACTTAATAAATTCAATCAATCTCTATTTATACGGGTGGTACAGAAGGCCGGCACGTGGCATCCCACGCACGCTCAGATCCACCGACACCTCACATGCTATAAATTAAAGTTTAATTTTAGGACGGCAGTGACGGTGGTGGTAGTCGTGGTGGAGGTGGACCACTCTACACGTCAGCTGAAGTGGGTCCCAATTTTCCTCGAATAGAGCGTATCCCATTCAATGAATGGTACTGTGGGGGACCAGCATCATGTCACGCTGCTATTCCCCTAATTTCCAATTATTTAATTTCTTCTCATTGAATTGCCGCCATCGGTATGAATAATGATATTGAAGATTAAAAAATATACAATTATATTATGGTTTTCTGAAGGCGAGTAATTTGTAGAAATTATTTATAGAATCAAAATTTTCAAAATACTTGAACTTTTTTACTTTATTTTAATTAAAAATGAGAAAAATTCCATAATAATAAAATGCCACGTATATAATATTTGATAAAATAAGGTTGAGTAGTAGAGTGTCTTATATCATAAATCATTATGTTATGATCGTGATATAAGATTATAATAATGGTCATAAGAGCTTAACGATGATTTAGGGTTACGATCACAATCATCGAATTGTGGTCATGATGGCAACAATGATAAATGTACATTAGATTATGGCCATGACCTGGTGTCGCAGTTGTAGCTATCTGATTTTAAATATTTTCCAAATATTGTAATATTTTAAAAAAAAAGTAAAACACTTAGTTCCCTTATTTATTTTAGGAACAAAATTTTATTTTATTATTTGTAGTTGATTTTATTTATATAAATATATAAAATATATATATATATATATATATATTAAAAAGATAAATTTTATGTTTTATTACATAAAAATAAATTTACCACCTAATGCTAAAAATTTATTGACATTTATTTTTATTTTTAATTTAAAAATGATGATATTGATAATAGAGTGAGATTCGAGTCGAATCAAATACAAACAGTAACATGTTCGTATTCGGGCTCATTTCATACTGTTCGGATTCGGGTTCGGGTTCGTATTCGTGTTCGCCAAACATTTTTTAGTAAAGTTCGTATTCGTGTTTGGTTTGTATATTTAAGTTCGTATTTAGCTTGTATTCGTATTCGTATAATTCATTTTTGTATTTATTAAAAATTATAATTAATACAAATAATTAATAAAATTTAATTAAACATTATTATTTTAAGTTCGGATTCGGGTTCGTGTTCGTGTTTAATTCGTATAATTTGTATTCGGGCTCGTGTTCACTGAATTTTAAAATTGTCATTCGTGTTCGGATTCGTTCGGCTCGTTTCGGGCTTGTTCGAGTCTAATTTAAAAACGAACTCGAATATATTCAGTTCGAATCTAGCCCTAATTGATAATTTAAAGCTACCGTGAACAATTGCACAAAAATAACAAATTAACAAATTTCCTCGAATTCATACCCATGTTAATTGATATTAAATCTTAGCTTTTTATTATTTTAAAGTGTATTGTGTTAATTTACTCTAAAGAAATTATTTTTTACCATTGTATATGACTTTTTGGTTGCGTTTAAATAATAAAAATAAAATAAAATCTTCAAACTTTTAATTCAAAAAATCATTATTATTAAAAAATAAAAAAAATTAATTCTAGCTAAATTTTGTTTATTTAAAATATGTTTTGTTTATTTTGAATGTGTCTTTAAATTGTAATGTTTATACTGAATAACATAATTTTTTCAGTAAAAATAGCCGGTTCACAACAAAATTTGAGGGCAAATTTTATGATTGCAAGGGTCAAGGTCAACTTCCAAATTTAAATACTCATAAATTATGGCTAACAGTTGGGTTAGATTCGAACAAAATTTATTTGAATTTAAGTTTGATTTTAGCTTGAATGAGCTCAAAACAAGTTTAAACTCAAGTATGATATTTCAAGATTATCGAGTTTGTACTTAAGGTTGAAAATTTTTATTTGAATCAATCAAAACAATATTATCTTGACTTACACACATCAAAATGGTGTCCGTTTAGTGATTTTTAAGTAAACGTTTGTTAAAAATTTTGTTATGAAGCTTGTTAAAAAGCTTAAGCTTGAGCTTGAGATCGTGTCAATGAAAGTTGTCGACATTTAGCTCAGGCTCGAGCTTCACTCCTTATTACTCAAATCAAACTCGAACTCTATTAGAGTAGGTACTCTAGAGCTAATTTTCTTCATGATATAAACTAATAAGAAGTTATATTAGAGCATTCTAATAACCCTCTTTCATTTGTAACTGTATATATTTACATATATGTTTGAATAAATATTTTTAGGTTGATAGAACCATGACGAGGGGTCAACAAGATGGTTGATCATAAGAATCATCTGACCATATTAGGTGGTTGGTTTAGAAACGTTTATAGTTTTAATATTATCCTAACTAAGGGTACAAATAATTCCTTAAGACTATGATAGTGTTGAAAAAACCTATTGAATATAACTCACATATCAAGGTTATGGTTGATGACTTAGTGCAATATATGAGTGCATTGTAGGAGCATGTCTACTGGATAGAACCTATAAGAGGATTCTATGCATGTAGTCTGTGGATATATCCTTTAATAGACGGTGGCATATATGACCTTTAGACTTGAGATCATCGATAACGTTTTGTATACTGATTGGTCTAATTTGACACTAGCTTAACGTAACCCTTTTTAAGATTATCTGAATAGTAGTTGTTGACTATGTCGAAAAGTGTAGCAAGACTATGATAGATCAATAAAACATTTATCATTCTTGAGTGCGACAGAAAAATATCTCGTGATGCCAATTGATAGATGACCATGATCAATAAAATAAATGGCCATAGTATAAATTTGAATCGTAGTCTAAATTTGATTAAACCTAATCATCATCTCAAAGGTCAAGATAACTAAGATAAACATTATTTCTACGCTTAGCCTTGAAAGAATATCAAAATGATAATGTTAGCATAAATATCTTAAAGTCATATTTTATGTTGTTATGATTGTATATTACACATACATAATGATTATTACTAAGAAGATATTTTTTATTATATGATGTTTGATGCATATAATATGTCTTTAGTATACTTAAACCATGATAATGGAATCAGTTTACTTATCATGTAATTCCTAAGCATTCATTAGTCGTTATACTAAAAATGTCTGTAATCTTGACATTACTATGACTTAGGGTGTAATAGTGATGAAATTATTATTGTGTTAAATAACCCTATCAAAAGGTAGAGACAATTTATGCGTATCGAATATGCACGATTTGGTGATCATGTTCACTGAATAGACCTATAAAAAAGATTTTATATAGTTGTTGACTCATGTATTTATAAAAATATTCTCTTAACTTATTAGGTAAATGTGGTCCTTCAACCTGAGGTCATCAAACTATCTTGTACTAAGATTGATACATTTTGATGTCATCCAACGTACTACCATAATTAGAATATTATAAAAGTGAGCAATTGATTGTATCATGATTAGTATAAAGACTATGGTAGGTCAACAAAAGATTTGTCGCTCATAAGTAAGGGAACAGAGTCCCTCTCCCGTCAGCCACGGTCCACCCGCTCCTCACTAGCAATAAACAACCTGAAAAGAAAGGAAGAAGAAAAGGAATGAGTGATAAAGATCACCCAGTAAGTGATCCTTACTTCCCTCAACCCAAGCAAGCAAACAAGACAACAAACATACCTTGCCTTGACCCTAACATTTATTTATTTGCTTGCTGAATCTGGATATATTGCTTATTCTAACTAACTGGATTTCATTATTAATTCATGCCATGAAATGTGTATCATGCCATGCTAACTGTAAATTGAATATGCATGCATCTGAATATCTACGTATTCGAAGATACCTACTATGCTAATCAGACTGATGAATATAGAGATTCGACATCTTGGCCATGTGGGCTGAACAGTTTAGCGATAAGCTAGAAAGTTGAATATGCTGAGCTGGATGATCTGACCGTAGTCAGAAGGTAGAAATCCTATAGATACCCTATCGAATTCACCCAAAACTCTAACTCAGATATCGGGTTATGAATACTGAATGATTAAGAAAATCAGATCCGTTGATCCTTTTTCATGTTGATGTCCATGTGGGCTGAACAGTTTAGCGATAAGCTAGAAAGTTGAATATGCTGAGCTGGATGATCTGACCGTAGTCAGAAGGTAGAAATCCTATAGATACCCTATCGAATTCACCCAAAACTCTAACTCAGATATCGGGTTATGAATACTGAATGATTAAGAAAATCAGATCCGTTGATCCTTTTTCATGTTGATGTCTTAGCATGTCATGCTATGTAATGCTTATGCAGCATTAATTATCTCATTTTATTATTATCTGCTGCTTATTAGCTATTGGAAAGGTTTCCCATGCTTGATATCTCATTTTAAACTTGTTCTTGGAAAATTATGCTACTGCACGGGCATGTATGGCAAAGGCACACAGGCGTGTATGCAAACACACGGGGTCGTACGCTGACCGTGCAGCTGGTCGTGCTCGCTTCTGGAGAAAACTGTGCATTCATTAAAAAATCAGGCACACGATCGTGTCCCTCAGGATGCACGAGCGTGCACCTGTGGGCACACGGGTGTGTGTCTTACTTTGCACCGACGATACCAGCCTGAAACTTGTAGGAATCCTCATCAAACATCCATCAAACTAAAATTAACTAAAAGCATACATTTTTAGCACTTCAATATGCATACAACACATTTCAATTTCATCTAAATCAATTCACATCTCAATCCACCATGAAAATAACTCATTATCTCACATAATCACATACAAGCGAAACAAACATGGTTCATGGGTGGAAATCATTAACTCAAGCATCATCTCATCAACATATCAATGCATAAACTCATCATATAACTCATAAGCATGTTGGACACACATTCAAACATTTCCAATCATTAAACACAAGCTGAAAAATGCAAGGAAGAAGTAAGGAAGCACTTACCTCTTGTCATGGTTATTGGAATCTCAACTTTATCTAATCTCTTCCTTCTCTAACTGGATTGGGAACCTAGCTGCTGAAAATCTGTTCTAAGGTTGGAAGCAACTGAAAACAAAAGAGAAACTTTGGCTGAAAATGAAATGAACCAGGTAAGAAAGGCTAATAACTCTCATCTCTCTCCTCTAACTCACTTGCATAGGCGTGTAAGGCACAATACACAGGAGTGCACAAGGAAAAATGAATAAACTTTATTTCTTGTTCTACGCATGAAAGAAACCTCCTAAAGGGAATCATGCACAAGCCACACAAGCTCTGAAAACTTACTATCTCACCCCTAAACTCTTCTAAACTCCTAATCTATTTCTATTTCTCACATCTAACCCCCAAACTCTACCCTAAAGGGTATTTCTAATTTTGGGATGTGATGGATAATGGACATACGTATATATTATGGTTTATTTCGGGAAAATTTGGGAGAGATTTTGTCCATTTTGCTATTAAATTGTGCAAATTCGGGATCACGTGGTTATTGTTTTTGTTTTGAAAGAATTTACATAATTTCTAGTCGAAAAAAGACCAAGTGAGTGTGTTCGAGACTAAAAATTACAATCGAAGCGAAGAATTGAGGAGTGGAATTGAAACCAGTTGAGCAAAAATCCAGAACCTGCAGGCCGCGACATACTGCTGCAGCATTAATAATTGCAAAAAAATCAGAAGCTGAAGGCCGCGACATAAGATGAAGCTTACTTACCTTGCAAGGCAGAGGCTGGAGGCCGCGGCATAATGTCGCAGCATAAAAATATTCGTTGACACATTACAAATTAGATAGTCATGATGCTTTATAAGTGGTCACTCGTGATTTGTGTCCAAATTTGACCCAAATCTAGACATTATTAGTTTAGTAGATAGCTTGTAGTCACAAATAAGTTGATTAAGTTTTAAAGGTGTTGGATTGTTTAATCTTAATGGTATAGTGTTTGAACATCATCACAATTAACTTGTTGGATCTGTTTTGTTGAAAGTCAAACAAAGATTTTTTACTAGACACATAACTATTTGTTTATCGTGCACGTGACTAGGTGTCACAATATGTGATAAAATTATAAGTGTTTATTTGCAATTTGAATAATCTCGTAACATAAAAATCATTCGTGCTTCGTGCACAAGTGTGCGTCATGATTCATGGAATGGTTATATTACATGTGATAATGTTACACATATCTTCATGTAATTGACTTAGTCATGGATTGGATAAACATTAGTTACACAAGCGTGCATGAGACATCATGATTATGTATATGTCAAGCACGACCTTGTACATATTGTCTATATACATGCTATACTGCCTTCATTTCATACCTTTTACCCTTTAAGCAAATGCACAATTATGCACCTAAATACCACGAGATTGTGCTTGCCATTACTAACATCGTGAAATAACAATGGTAGCATTCAACCACCCTGCTCTGTGTGGATATCGGGACGCTACCACTATAAAGTACAGGAAAGTGAACACATTTTCCTTGTAAAGACTTGGTGAAGCCTCACCCTTTGGTTGTTTCAAATATGTATTTTCATATGTTTAAAAAGATAGAGATCTCAAAATAAATCCCAAACTCCAAACAATTTTTTAATTTTTTCGTTGCATGGACTTCATTCCAACAATCGAAGTTCACCCATAAATGAAAGATTTGATTACGCAAAAATCGTACTATTGAAAGGTTGATCAAGTAATACTGATTCTCAGTATATTGAGGGACTATAATGTCTTGCTATAAATCACTCATAGTTTGTAAATAAAAGAGATCATTAATGGAGATTAATCATGAATTTTATTTACTACTAGTACATTAATAACCTATGAGTTAAACACAAGGGGGATAAATACTATAACTCAATTTATTGGGGTGTTTGATATATAAAATAAATTACTAAGGGTTGGTGAATTTTGATATCTAACATTTGGTTTAAAATTTTTTAAGTTTTAAATATTTAAAACATAAACCCAAATAACTATTAAGCTTAATTAATATTTGTAAACCAAATAAATAGTAAGTTTAAAGCCTAAAATAATTAGTTAGCACAATTAATATTATTAAACCTACTTAACATAATTAATTGAAGTTGTGCTAATTATGCTAATACTGTAAAGACTTGTGATAGGATATTTAAGTGGGATGTTGTATTTAAGTGGAGACATTGTTTAAATGGGATACCTAAGGGTATGATATAAATACATCTATTTTTCGTAAATTTAACCACCTTTTGAAAAAGAGGAAAAACAAAACTAAAACACTTTCTTTCTTTAAAAAGAAATTTTACGAAATTTAGCAATTTTAAAACCCCTTGTCGTTGTGGAACCTCTGTGTGGACATAGATTAGAACCTATGAAATTTCTTATTATTGTGGAACCCCTTGTATGAATGAGTAGAGTTTTGTTGATTTGACAATGAAAACCATTTTCATTATATTTCAAATCTGGGTATTAAAGTTGTCAATAACAAATATAAATTATATCTTTGCTTGTTTTATGTGTACAATGTATCTTTAATTTTGAATCAAAATCTTATTTTAGTTTTAAATATGTATTTCGTTATCTCATAAATTTAAATATCAAAATTGTACATGAGAAAATATCAATAAATTCAATTCGAATCTAATTCTAGCTAACAAAAATACTTTAACTCATACAAATTTAAAAATATTTAAAAAAAATTGAATGTATTTGTGATTTTACGATAATGAATATTTATGAAATTATTAGTTCAATAATATTAAGTTAAGGTCTATAATCATAAAATGTACTCTCTCCCTCTGTATATTATTTAGACTTTAAAACAAAGTTTCGTTAGAAATTTAGAAGGCCAAAGGTTATATTTCCACCTAAGACTTTTTTTGTGAAGACAAAATTTTATTTCGTAATTTTTAAAAGCTTAAATATTTACTTGTTGATCAAAGTCAATGGTTAAGTTTGACGGTCACTAGTTAAATTAACAATTAAAAAAGTATTTTTACTTTTATAATAATTTTTTTAAAACAATAAAATAAATTTTATAAAAATAAAAAAATTAAAATAAATTATAAAAAATTTAAATTTTTTTTAAAAAATATAAAAAATAAAAAATAGCCACCATTGTCGATAATATTGTTGATGACAGTGGCCGTCGATAATCGAACTAGGAGACAAAAAATAACATTCTAATCAAATCTGTTTGTTTTTACTATTAACTATGGTTGAAAATAATAAAAATGATCAATTTTGACCCCATTGATCATTTTTTACTGTCTCCACCGAAAAAAAGAAGAGGCTTATACGATTGTCTTCATCGAATGCGACGATAAAATCTGATAGTCCTATGAATAAATATATTGTTTTTGATTTTTTGGTTCGATTATGGTGGTCACCATCGTTGACGGTAATGATTACTTTTTTATTTTTTTAATTTTTAATTTTTTAAAATTTTTTGAAATTTTTATTTAAATATTAAATTATATTTATTTATTAATAAAGATAATTTAATTATTTTATTAAAAATATTAAAATAAACGAATAAAAAATAACTAATAAATAAATATTTGAAAATTTAAAAGTAAAAGGTACAATTTTGTCAGACTAAGTTCTTTGGCCAATTTAAAAAATGTGGACAACTAAAATATATCCCAGTGTTTTTTTAATGATCTCAATTCTCATCTTAAGTGCTGGCCCCACGCCACCCTCCATTCAATCACGACCATCAACGCCCTCTATGACTTAAACTTTAAACAAATACTTACTCAACCACTGCTCTACTCTTTGGTGTAGCGCGGAATCTCCTCTCCCTTCCCTCTCTTTTTCTGGTCTTATTGGCTGGCAACCTTCAAAGCCAAACAAACTCACGACAGTTAGGCCATGAAAGGAGCACCCTCTCTGTCTCTCAACGTGACTTACAGTTAATCTTAAAATGATCTTCTGTTTCGGGCAACAAAACGACAAACGATTCCACCTCACTTGCTAACTCACCTACGACGACACAGAAGCAAGCTAGATGGTGCAACAAGCTGGTTTTGTCGGAGAAGAGGCTAACGTGACGATTTCGACTGGTGGAGGGACGGTGGTGGTGGGTGTGAAGTTGGACTCGTATAGCAGAGAGTTGTTGACGTGGGCTCTTGTCAAAGTTGCGCAGCCGGGTGACACAGTCATAGCTCTTCATGTCCTTGGTAACAATGGTAAGTGAAGGTGATTTATTACGTGGGTGTTTTTAATTTATTTTATTTTTGGTCTTTTGGATGATTTTAATAATTGTGTGCAATGGGTTGTGCGTAGAAATTGTGGATCGTGATGGGAAGTCTTCGCTTTTGTCACTCGTTAAAGCTTTTGACTCTGTACTTGCCGTGTATGAAGGTTTCTGCAACTTGAAACAGGTTTGGTCTGTTTTATTATATTTTTTCTACATCTCTTAGTTAAACTTGCTATTTAGTCCTTGCTCTCGGTTGGGTTGTTGAGAAAATGAAGGAATTTTTGATCGAGATTTTCAGTCTTCAAGCTTCCATAAATAGAAAGTTAAGTCCAGTACTCCGGTTAGTAAATATATGGAGGTTTTAATTTATTGAAGATGCAGTTTTTATTGTTTCTATTATGTTGACTGGGGAACTTTCTTGAATATAAATGAAAACTCGTTATTTATTGTAATGTAAATGTCGCAGGTGGATCTGAAGCTTAAAATATGCAGAGGAACATCAATTCGGAAAATTTTAGTTAGAGAAGCAAATTCTTATTCTGCATCTAAGGTTATAGTAGGAACTGCGAGGAATCACCATACAATCCGATCATCGACATCTGTGGCTAAATATTGTGCCAAGAAACTCTCAAAGGAAATTACAGTTCTTGCAGTAAACAATGGAAAAGTTGTTTACCAAAGAGAGGGACCTCCATCAGCGGGAACTGAAGGTAGTGATTTATTTTTTCTTTTCTCTTCTGGGAGGTGCTTGAATTTTTGGAGTTTTATTGAAAATTTTTGTATTGACTTATTGCAGGAACTGAAGATCAGCGTCGCAATAGTTTGCTTGACGTAATACACCGGTCAATATCATTGAGTAAGAATGCTGGACGGCCAAAGAATTCAAAAGTAGTAACTGATGATGCCCCTAATAAAGCACATAAATCTGTTAATGATATTGGTTTTATGCTGAATTTGGAAAGGGCTTTAGTAAAAGCTGGTTCAGATTGCTTAGAGAGTGCTGGGAAACAAAAGTGCTCCATTTGTGGACCCGCTAGAGTATTGCCAGAAGATTCTTGTAAACCATCTGAAGAAGATTCCCGTGGCAATGGCGGTAATTGTGAAGGTGAATCTTTGGCTATAGTGCCTGTTCAGAAGGTAGAGTCACCTTCAACTTCTCTAACTTTATTGATCAGACAATTGCCTGAAGCAAGGCCTGGATGGCCATTGCTTCGTCCAACAGTGTTAACAGATCGACAAGCTCCTGATAGGTCTTCAATGAGGAAGATCTCTGTTGTTCAATGGGTGTTGCGGTTGCCCTCTAGGCAACCTTCACTTATTAGGGATTCGGATCATAAACATAGTGGTCCTGCACAAGGTGAAAAGGAATCTTCCATTTTGAATGGAGAAAGAGGTGCAATTGCTCCGGTAGGAAATGAGATTAGAAATACGTCACCATCTCCTGACAAAAGTTCAATAAAACTGCCGAAGGAATTGGAGGATCTACATGAGAAATACTCTGCTACGTGCAAACTTTATAAGTACCAGGAACTCCTCTATGCAACATCTAATTTCTTGGCTGGTATGATCCTCCTACTGTTTAGAGATTATGTTTGTCCATTATGTGGGACCTTTTCGTCTAAAAATATTTATTGTTGATTGCAGAGAATTTGATCGGAAAAGGAGGGAGCAGTCAGGTCTATAAAGGTTGCCTTCCTGATGGCAAGGAACTTGCTGTGAAAATCCTGAAGTCATCCGAAGATGTGCTGAAGGAGTTTGTTTCAGAAATTGAGATAATAACTACATTACAACATAAGAATATCATTTCCCTTTCGGGATTCTGTTTTGAAGAAAATAATCTTCTCTTGGTTTATGATTTTCTATCAAGAGGAAGCCTGGAAGAAAACCTCCATGGTATGTGAACTCATAATTTTTCTTTAGGTTGATTTTTCATTTAGTTTTCAATTTGGTTCACTTCTTCCTCATGCTTACACATGTAGGTAACAAGACAGACCCACATGCATTTGGATGGAGTGAGAGATATAAGGTGGCTGTGGGAGTGGCTGAGGCCTTAGATTATCTCCACAGTGGCAGTGCTCAACATGTCATTCACGGGGATGTTAAATCATCAAATATACTACTGTCAGATGATTTTGAGCCACAGGTCTCTTTCAAATTTACCTCTGGTGTTTTCTGTATTTTAAATATGAAAGTGCTTAAAAAAAGAACTGGTTCATAACTGTTCATGCTTTTCTACTTGGTTTTTTCTCAGCTATCTGATTTTGGACTTGCTAAATGGGCATCGACCTCCACTTCATATATAACCTGCACAGATGTTTCGGGAACCTTTGGGTACATAATTTGCGCTTGCGCCCCAGTCTTATTCTTTTGATTAATTTCAAATCCTTTATTACCATTTAGTTCCAAACATTACTAAAAAAAAATTAATTTTTGCTGCAGTTACCTGGCCCCTGAATACTTCATGTATGGTAAAGTAAATGACAGTGTTGATGTCTATGCATTTGGTGTTGTACTTCTTGAGCTTCTCTCAGGCAGAAAGCCGATAAGCAATGACTACCCTAAAGGCCAAGTCAGTTTAGTCATGTGGGTATGTATTGCTCTTTATTGAACTTTGACCATTTGGTTTTGTTTTTTAGTGAACAAATGATACTTCTTGTCTAGGCAAAGTCAATTCTAGACAGTGGGAAGGTCACACAGCTGTTAGATCCAACCTTGGGCAATAATTATGATCATGACCAGATGGAGAGGATGGTTTTAGCAGCAATTCTCTGTATTAAGCGTGCCCCGCGAGCGAGGCCTCGGATGAGTCTTGTAAGTCATCTTTTATAGATGCTATTGCTTTATTCTTTGTCTAATGGGGAGGTTGTTTTAACATTATGAGCTTTACTCCTATTTATCGCAGGTTCTGAAGCTTCTCCAAGGTGATTCTGATGTAACAAAGTGGGCAAGACTACAAACTGATTCTTCAGAAGAATCTGACATGCTTGATGATGAAGCCTGCCCCCGTGTAAACCTTCAATCCCATCTTAACCTCGCACTGCTCGATGTTGAGGATGATTCATTCTCCATGAGCAGCATTGAGCAGAGTGTATCATTAGAGGACTACTTGCAAGGCAGGTGCAGCCGCTCATCAAGCTTTGACTAGCCACATTACTGGCAACCATGTGATTGTTTTACGTTCTGTTGGTTTAACCCCAACTCACCCCAACTGTGAGTTGTGGTTTTACTTCTTCTCTGGATTGCTTACCAAATAGGCGTTGGATGTGAGGTTGTTTTATCGGTGTGCCCTCCTCCTTCCCGAAGTAGTCATAATTGTTGATCTCAAATGATCAAAGTGTTTGTTGTGTTGTAAGTTGTAACAATGGCACATTATTCATATGTTATAAAAGTGAGCACTTGGTGCAGATAAATTTCCTGAATATGTGGATTTTCTGTTTGTCCATATCAGATATAGCTTTAAGACTAGCCACATGCTGATACATGTCATTGTCATCTCTCAACTAGCTGCTATTATTCTGCAGCGAGTCCTCCATAGTTGCTGTTTAAGATTCCCCGTCCCTGCTTTAATCAACATCCTTTTTGGTCATCACCGTCTACAGAACAGTTGAAGTCATTAGCATCTTCAAAAACTCAAAAACAACTCACAATACCACTAACTCCTAAAGTGGATTTCTGATTGTAACAAGTAAACGGGTCTCCTCCACCCAGTGCTCATCAGTGTCTCTTCATCCTGGTAGATGATGAGACTCAGAGAAGGCAAATGGATATGGGCCAGTTATATCATCTTCCATGGACCAGTTCAAGTTGGATCAGTCAAACCTTGGGGCTTGAATGTCAACTCAATTATGAAGTTTGCCAGTAATGGATGTTGGTGGGTACGCCTCTAGATTTGATTTTTTTTTTTTTTAATTATTGTTTTAATAAAAAATTGAAACAATATAAATCGTTTAGTCCAATGCTTGGAACATTTGAAGATAAGATTGATGCAATGGGACGGAGTGAGGAAGATTGGAAACGGCGTCGTTAGGGTATCAACAGTGAAAGAGGGAAGTTGATTACAATATCGACCTAACTAACCGAACATTGAACAAAAAGCAAACAACAAGGAGAACGAGGCAATAACAAACAAAAGCAAGAAGAAGAAGAAGAAGAAGAAGAAGAAGAAGAGCCGGACAGTGATGGATCCTCCGTATCTTCATCACTCCAGGTACGTCGCTGTTTCATCTCCTAACCCTAATTTTTATGCGCCATCTCCTTCTTCCCATGTTTACAACTACCGTCCCCAACCACCACCACCTCCTCATCAACAACAACCACTCCCTCCGCCGCCGCCGCTGCCACAATCGCTTCCTGATCCACCGCCACCGCCACCACTACATCACCCTCCTCTTTCTGTCCCTGCACCGCCACCAACAAAGAATCCGTATAATTCCCATCATCACCCTCAACTCTCGTTCAATCCCAATTTAAACACTAACCCTAAATCCTATAATCTTGATCCCAGTCGTCACGACTACCAACAACGAAGTCACGATTTTGTCCATCGGATTCCCGTTGTCGATGATCGCCATCATCATCATCGTCGTCAACGATTGGTGCCTGAATTCAGTACCAGACCCGATGTTTGGGACACACCTCGGGTATTTCCCGATCACCGTCCAGTTGCCAACAATTTGGTACATCATCGTCAATTTGATAACCGGTCTGTTTCCCCTTATGGTTCCACCGAGAAGATTAATCATGAAGTACATCTGAATCATAAGTTTAGAGAAAGGTACAATGACGATGTCTTTGAATTTGAGCATAAGAATGGTAGTAGTAATCAAAGATTAGAGTTTGTGTCACGTCGTAGTTTTTTTCTATCTGATTCTGATAGATTGAATTCAGGTTATTACGATAATATACATCGTTCACGGTTTGGTAATGATGAGATGATAACGAGTAATGTGAGAGATGGGGTTTTTGAGAGGCAGACATTCAGAGAGAGGGAAATTCGAGATTTGATGCTTGAAATGGAGCAAAATAGTGAGAATGGTGGTGGTGGAGTTAGGAGTTTTAGTGGAAAGCGTGAGTTTTATGAGTCAGATTCTGGAAGATATGGTAATAATAGAGGAAGCTGTGAGGACAGTTTTGAGTATAATAGGACTCCAAGGAAGCAAGTACAAAAGAAGAGTGCACTTCTGAGAATACAGAAACCTTGTTTTAGGACTAGAGAAAATGATGAATTGCATTATTCTGGTTATTTTGATGAGATGAAGTCTGGTTCATTCAGAGGGAAAGATAAGGTTGTGTATTCAGATAATGAGGTGGGTGCTGAAGAAGAGAGAGAGGGCAGTCCTGTGGAGCTTGATGTTTCTTTCAAATCTAATTCATTGGTGGCCAAGGCAATTGTGGCACCTTCGACTTCTGCTATTGTTTCTGAACCAAATATAACACCTAAGAGCGGAAAAAATAGGATAGTTAAGGTGTCAGATAAGGATCATTCAAGTCCACAAATGAATATTGTTTGTGACAGTAGTATAAAGTTGGATAGCTGCAGAGATATGAATAATACATCTGGTTTTTATAAAAATATGGACTCAAAACAATCTGGGAAGAAGGTTGCACCTTCTGCTGTCGGTGAAATGCATGATCATAATTTACAGTCTTCTAAGACTCAAGCTACTGATTCACCTGCAAATGATAAAGTTGAAAGGTCAAAGTGTACTATTTCAGATAAAGGAGGAACCGTTGATAGTACTAGTAAAAGATCATCTCTCAAGGTTACAAAGAAGAAAAGAGTTGTGAAGAAATTAATTAAGAAAGTAAACCCTAGTGCAGATGTTTCCAGTTTGCAACCAACAGAGAAGATTGATGAACCTCTGAAAGCAGATGGCTCTACCCTTAAGGCATCTGCAGCTCCTTTGCTGAAAAAGGGAGGAAAACCTTCTAAAGAGAAAATCACTCCTGCTGGAGCAACTTCAGTTCATTCCATTGATTTACAGCCTTATCGAAATGAAGAAATATTATTTCCTGTTAATGACAAAGTGGGTGGATCTTCACAGGCAGCCATGGAATTAGAGGAAGTCAACACTAACATCGATTCTGGCGGTTCCCATATCGCTAAGTTTAAGAGAAAGAGGAGTGGCTCAATTTCTTCTTTGGCTTCTCCGAGTAATAAAGAAACTAAAACAAATGAGGGTTCAGTGAATGCAGATAATTCTTTTAGTGACAAGCCGAAAATTCTCAAGGATCTTACTAAATCACTAAACAAATCAACTGTTCCCAACTTTGGTAGTGGTGAAGTTGCTGGGGGGCAGTTCTGTCACAAAGGAAACACTTTATTGCTTGAGAATTCTTCCACTAAAGAATCTTCGAAAATTTTGTTTCGAGCAGGAGATGATATTAATTCTGATCTGTTAAGCTTGGGGAAAAGTGAAAGTCATGAGATGAATGTTGTTGCCCAGGGAGTGAATGTAACCACAGGTTTTAATAATGGTTTAGTTAACTCTCCTAATAAAATTACTAACTCTGAGAATGCCTCTATGGATGCTTCTGGTAAGCAGTCATGGAAAAGTCTGGGTTGCAGTGCTGTGGAAGAATTTCCAATGGTTATTCCTCCTGGGACAAGTAGTGAAATGTCTGCTTTGTCAAGTTCAGAGGAAACCAAAAAGCACAATGTTTCTGTATCTGCAGACTGCACTAACTATGACAGGCATAGCATTTCAGGTTCTGACAATATCGATATTAATTCAGAAGAAATCAATTTTAGAACTGGTGGTTATATTGGTAAACAGCTGTTAACTGATGGAGTTGCCATATTGCCTGAGAATGGTGCCACAGAGAGAGTTACGAATGCTATAGTTTCAGGAGGCAGTGAGGAGGATATGCCAAACATTACAGATAAGAATGAAGTTATGAACTGTCCATTAGACTTGCCGGATGCAATGATAAATGACATGAACATGGAACCTGTGAAAGCAGTTAGCTCTACACTGTGTGCAGATACTACCTTAAGTTCATCTGTCAAAGTTTCAAGTCCTTCAGAAGTAAAGCTTTATGGTAATTTGGATTTTTCCTTAAAACCTTCTCCAAATGGATTCAGTGATTTGCTTGGGGGCAATTCAATGCGCAATTGTTCTGAGGCTATGGCTACAATTAGCAGTGGTTTTATAGGACATTCACCTGAGAATGGAAAAAGGCAAAAAGTCTCTCCTTGTCAGCCTGGTTTTCCTGGTCAGATGATATCTGAGGTCAGTGAGGAACCTATAACTGCAGATTGCTTAACATTTGGTGTAGGACCTCCCTCTAATATGAATGAGGTCCTAATGCACCCAGGAGGGGAGGTTACAGTTTCCAACATGGAAACTCATTTATCTTCTGTTAGTAGAGATGTCTGTAAGGCTATGGATGGTGAAAGTTTGAAAGTTGACCACACAAAAGCTGATTCTTGTTCACATTTTGAGGAGTCATGTATTCCTATTGCAGCATCCTCTTGCCCTCCAGTGTTTGGGAGTGAGCAGACTGTAAATGCAACTACAATTACAGATGACCATAACCATAGCAATAAAGCTGTGTGTATGGAAAACAGTGAAGCAGAGAAAATGGACAGTTTTGCTGCCGGAAAGCAAGATACTGTGTGCACTGGGACTACTCAGTTGGAAACTACTTCAGACCATCAGTCCTCAGACATAAATCAAAGACTGCCTGGTAAGGCTATGGAATCTGATGGATATAATCTTGAAAGTGATGATTTGCCTTCTGTTTCAACTTATCTTGCTGTTGAGGGTGATGGGGTTTCCACTACTAACTCCAATGATGAAATCATGGAGTTTGATACTACACTATCTGATATGGGTTCTCCAGAAATCTTGTCTGATCTCTCTGTTATGCAGTCATTTCAGCCGGCATTGACTAACCAAAATTCTAATGAAAAGGGTTGTAGGGATGAAAAAATGCCAAGTGAGAAGCCTGGGACTGAAGGCATCTCTAATTTATTTTCTGATGCTTCATCATTACAGTATGTCAAGAATAATTTAAAGTTGGGTTCTCCACTGGAAAATGCTCACCTAGTTGCTGGGAGAACTAGACCATCACCATCATCAGATGCCAAATTTGCTGCTAACAGGCTAAATTCCAGAAGTGGAGAAACTTATGGGAAGAAGAACCAACTGATTCATGCTGCTTCTAGAATTCCTTCCAGTCATTCCTCTTTAGTTTTTAATTCTACAAGGAATAAGGCCTCTTCAACCCTAATAAAAAAGCCCCGAACATGGCATCGCACTGAAAATTCTTCTACTCCTCCGTTGCCTGGAAACAAGTCTTTTCTACATACAATCCCTCCTGAAGGTCGTACACAGAAAAAGGTTGCTAAATCTCAGAATATGGCATACATTCGTAAAGGCAATAGTCTTGTTAGAAAACCTGCTCCTGTAGCTGCTCATCCCCAAGTTTCTCACGGTTTGACTTCATTAGTTAATCAGTTGAATTCCTCGGGAGTAGGCGAATCAAAGAAGACTACATTGTCGGACAGTAGGGCTGATGTAATTGATCCATCAAATTTGTTGAGGGCAGGAGGTGTAAATGCTCCATTTGAGAGGCCTAGAACACCTCCCTTGCCCTCTGTTACAAAGGTGCCAAATCACATTTTCAATTTGTCAGGGGATTGTACATCCTTCCAGTTGTCTGAGCCCCTTCCAAATGGTTGCTCTGAGGCTTCCTCAGATCCTCAGAAATTTGTGGAAAGTAATAATGCACTGAAAACTTGTAATGATGCTTGGAAGGCTTCTGAAACTCGTGTAAATCAAACTGGTTCGGTTAACAGTTTGGAAAGCCAGGTTGAATCGATTGGTGGGGCTTTGGCTGCTTCAAATATGAAGAGAATAACATATGTGAAGAGAAAATCAAATCAATTGGTTGCAGCTTCAAATCATCATAGCTCACCTATTCAAAATGCTGATAAGATCCAAGGCGTCACCTCAGATGGCTACTACAAGAGACGCAAAAATCAGCTGATAAGGACTCCTGTGGAAAGTCACATAAACCAAACAGTTACCTTACCTGATGGTGCTTCAATTTTGGAGGGGAAAGCAGCTTCAAAGGACATATTCAGCAGAAGTTTTAGTAAAAAACGATCTTACAGAGGTTTGTATGAAGTACTTACTACCAGCAGAAATTCTTTATATTGGAAGTTGTTGCTTGTTGAACCAAATAATTGTTCTTTCTGAATGTGTTGTATCACACATAAAAAGTGGGCAATTGATATGGGAAAGAAGTATGGTTTTGAAAATTGCATGGCCTTGAAGTTCTTGTTCTGATTATTCATGTACTTTACATTCCAATATATATATTTTTTATGTTAAAGTTTTTTAAGGCTGCTCCTTTCTTGTCTTCTTTGATGAGTGGTTTCAAGTTTTTAAGGTTTCTAATTAATTTGTTTTTTTAATTTTTGGGTCATCTGGAAAGTATGCTAAATGTTACTTTTGTTTATATCTGCTGGCTTTCTGTGCATTATAGTTATCAGTTGTTGCTAAGTAACATGATATATTTTTGGTGGTAAAACTATAATATTTTGTATTTCTTCATTTGCAGTTTTAATGAAGATCCGAGAACCTTCAAGGTTTTCTTTGGTTTGGACACCAAAAAGTATGCAGTCATCAAAAGATGATGATCATTTCTCATATCCTCGGAAAATCCTACCTTCCCTCTTTCCGTGGAAAAGAACAGCATACTGGAGACGTTTTGTGCAAAATTCAATTTCTGTTCCCAATAACAGTTCCTTCTCTGCAATCAGGTATGTGAGAATGTGATATATCTGTTCTCTGGTTTCTTTCAGTTAATGGTATTTCTATAATTGTTCTTGCAAATAACCTCATTGTCTTTCCAGTCGGAAATTGTTGCTGCTGAGAAAAAGAGACACGGTTTACACAAGGTCAAACCATGGATTTTCCCTTCGGAAATCTAAGGTATTAAGTGTTGGTGGATCTAGTCTAAAATGGTCAAAATCCATTGAAAATCGTTCAAAGAAAGCTAATGAGGTAAGCCCTAATGCATAATGTGAGACCCTTGTTTCTTTTCTTGATATTTTACTGTAACCTTTGCAAATCAACTAAATGGTCTTTTATAATCGAAATTTGCTTTGACCATTGATCAGTATCATTTGTTATTGATCTTCATAGGAAGCTACATTGGCAGTCGCTGCGGTTGGCAGGAAGAAGAGAGAGCAAACTGGTGCTAAATCCGTTGCTTCTGAGACGAAGAGCAGAGGTCATTCTAGCCGTAAGTTTCTAAAGATCTTACAGTTGTCTCAGTGTAAACCAATGTCAATCCGTGTCTGCTTTATGTTTTGTTAATTTTGTGTCTGGTCATTTTATTATGTGGTTTTTTTAACACATTTTATGTGACTTTTGGTGCATTTTTTACAGGGATGCTTTAATGATTATAATTTTATAATTATGACTATTATTTTGAAGTTTCTAATGCTTTTGCAGGAGAACGAATATTTCGCATTGGTTCAGTTCGATACAAAATGGATTCTTCTAGACGGACCCTTCAGAGGATATCTGGTATTACCTTGTTTGTTTACTCATTTTTTTTCTAATATGCGTCAAACTGTCTAAAGTAGCTTTAATGAAAGTTGAACTTTTTTAGAATTTGGAAGCTATAGTGCAAGTAACTCTTACTTTTTTATTTTTAGTATTAAGATTGAAGCTTAATGGCTGGAAGATCCAAGTGTATAGTACTCCGTTATATTGACATATATGACACATTTTCTTTGTAGATGATGAATCAACAGGCTCAGCTGCTCTCGATTTGGAAAAAAATGTCAGGAAGTCTTATATTCCAAGGAGATTAGTTATTGGCAATGATGAGTATGTTTATGTATTCCTCTATTAATCCATTAAATTGGTAGTTAGTTTATCTTTTTTCTACCTGTGTAATGAGCTATCTGCAGTTAATGCTGATAGTTGTGTATTTTTTATTGATCATCTTGAGAAAATATGCTTGTAGATTGTGAAGTTTTGCTTAGCTGCTGCATCTAAGTAATTGTTTATAAATGGATTCCAATTTTGGCAGATATGTTCGAATTGGCAACGGCAACCAGCTTATAAGAGATCCAAAGAAGCGAACTCGTGTTCTGGCTAGCGAGAAAGTACGTTGGAGTTTGCACACAGCCAGATTGCGATTAGCTAGAAAGCGGAAGTACTGTCAGTTTTTTACAAGATTTGGGAAATGCAATAAGGATAATGGAAAATGTCCATATGTACACGATCCCTCTAAAATTGCAGTGTGCACGAAGTTTCTGAATGGTTTATGTTCCAATTCCAGTTGCAAATTGACTCATAAGGTTACATGTCTGATTGATAATATCAAGTGGTTTACTCCAAGGTATGGTGGGCTTTTTCTCATATTTTGCTGGCATTTAACCTTAGTTTTACTTTTCATGCAGGTCATTCCGGAAAGAATGCCAGATTGTTCTTATTTCTTGCAAGGTGTATTATTTTGCTGTATTTTGTTTTGATTTAGTCTATTTATAATACACTGAAGCTGACTACTTTGCTATCAGGTTTGTGCTCCAACAAGGATTGTCCTTACAGGCATGTACATGTGAATCCAAAAGCCTCTACTTGCGAAGGATTTCTAAAGGGCTATTGTGCTGATGGCAATGAGGTAGCCTATTCGTATACAAAGACTATCCTAGACTTTTAAAACTTCATTTCTCTGTTTGTATTAGACTCTATATCTATCTTGTTATTTTCTGGTTGGTTCATGCTGTGAATTTAGTTTGAGGCTTTTACAAAAAAAAAAAAAAAAAGAGAATCTGTCCCATCTATGCTCATACTGAGACACAATTATATGCATTGCATGGTAGTGTGGACTTGAATCTCCTAGACTCCGCACTTTTCTTATAAGACAAGAAACCTTTTTTCACCATGGATTTAGCTTCAACCTTACTTTAAATATAACAAGCATTAAACTGGCTGTTACCGTTTATTCTTGCCTTGTGGGTTGACACAATCTACTGTAGTTCCTGGCCTTCAATTCTTGACGATTGTTATGCTTTTTAACAGAAGGATAATGCTTGAATTTTCTAATGTGTTTTTGATACCTTCTTGACTACTTTCTGTCTTGACCAAATTGCACATAATCCCATGCTACTTGGATAAGTAAAATGGAATATATCTATGCTGTCAGTGCCGGAAGAAGCACACCTATGTCTGCCCAACTTTTGAAGCTACAGGCTTCTGCCCTCTAGGACTCAAGTGCAAGCTTCACCACCCAAAAAGCCGAAGCAAGGGAAAGAAAATCAGACAATCAAGGGAGCAGAAGAAAAATCGAGGGCGCTATTTTGGTTTTGCGAGCATTGAGGACTCTGAGCCTCCAAAAAGGATGTCTGAAAGGCATTCAATGCCAGAGAATGAAGATATTTGTTTTGATGGAGAATTTGCAGATTATATTAGCCTTGATGTTAGTGATGAAGAAGCTGGAGAAACTAGTGATATGATGAGTGAGCAAACAACCTTTGATGATGCAAATGATTTGGATTCACAATTGGATGATCTTGATGAGCTAGTGAGACCAATTCGCATAATGAACTTAAGCTGACAACATAATCATCTCTGTACAGTGGACTCCTGACTAGAAGCGATGGTCCTCAAGGAACGGGAAAAGGTATTTCCTGTTGGAACATAGGTAAAGGAAGTAGGCGTGTTTCTGTTTCTCTGCTATTGCAGTATGATCTTGATGCCTTTGCTTGTATATTGGGAGAAAAACACCCCCATTCTTTTCCCCTCTTTTATGTTTTATTTTTATAGGATTTTTTTTTTAGTCTACAGTGTACAATACAAATTTACAGGAATTTAGAAATGAAATGAAATGAAAATACTTGGGCATTCGGATTCATAGACGAGTTGTGTTATTTTATGAGGTGTTGGATTTTTTTTATTTCCTTAAAATTTGGATGCTCTCTAATTGTTTTCCACAGGGTGTAAGCTTCTTTGAATATATTTATTGGTCGGGAAAATGATAACTCTAATCAAATCAATGGGTTATCGAAGTGAATTGTTGATTGACATGGATTAACGTGAAAGGAATTAGCACGAACAGATTAACGGCGGCCAATTCCTCTTCTGTTCACCGCACACAATCCAATCAAGATAATCTTAATCTGCTGTCGTTGTAGAAACCAGACAAAATGGCCCTTCTACTTTTAAAAACCACTTCCAAGTTAAAACCAGAAAGAATTATTAATAAACTTGAACCTGAAATACACTACAATAACATGTCGTGGCAGCAACTTCCATTTCCAATCTCAGCTCAGCAGCAGGCTCAAGTGAAGGAAGAAAAGATGAAGCCAAAGCAGACACCATTAAGACCTGTGGAACCACAATCCAATGTGCAGAATAGAAATATGAGCAGAGAGTTTGGAGGACATCTTATGTCTAAAACTCTAAAAGAAGATTGTTTAGAGTCTCCCCAAACAAAAATTCATATTAAATTTGCCTTATACATTTGTGTCAATGACTATTATTTAAAATCACAAATATTTTTCAATGAAATATTCTTAAATTGATCTTAGATGAAAGATCTATATGAAACAGTTGAAGTGTTCTTTTATTGTAACAAATCATACTGAATGAATACATGATTTTTTTTGTGTTCTCATTATATTTCTAAAATCACTCAATATTTCTTTTCCTAAATTCTTTTTTCTTAAATTTTTTGTTTTTTTTTTTCTAAAATTATCCAAATTATATCAATTGATATCAGAGACGTTGATCTTATAAATAATGAAATAAACCAGAGACTAATCAAGAGCTTAAACAAAACTAATATAAATCATTCAAGAGGTGGAAAATAAACATCAACAATTGTTCAAAGAGCCATCCTTCGATGAATATAAGAACCTGATAGGCGGATTTAGCATACAACAATTAGAGATAATGTCCAAACATAAATTGGTGAATCTATTTGAAGAGGGTGGTAAAGCTTGAGAAGATTATCAAAGAAACTTTCTACGGTGGCCAAACGACTAATTCTCACCCAAGGTTTCCTTCAATGACAAAGTCCCAATTCGGTTAAAAAAAAAAAAGGCCAAATATCTACTTCTCTTTCAATTAATAAATAATATTAATATTAAAATAAAATTTAATATATAATAATATTAATATAATAATTAAAATTAATAAAATTAAAAATAATAAAAAATTTAAAAATCCTTGCATCGTACTTGTTTTTTAATTTTAAAATTTTTTATTAAATTTTAAAAATTTTTAATTATTATTTTATATTTTAAATATTTATAAAAATTTAATTTTACTATTTATTATTTTTTAAATTCTTTTTATTCAAAAAGATAAAAATACTTTTTTATCCAGCTAAATTTGAAGGTTGACTATTAAATTTAATAATTAACTTTGATCAATAGATAAATACTTGACTCTTTAAAAAGTTTTAAATGATGTTTTTTCGTTTAATAAAACATCATGTGGGAATAAGTCGTTTGGCCTTCAACAATCACAAATTCCTGTAACTAATAAAATGTACCAACCAAGACCTTCGAAGTTTCAACAAAACCGAACTATATCACTTTATGCTTCCATAAAAACTAGATCATCACTCAACTCAAGTTGCCTGCCGAGAAAAAGCAAGAAAAAGAAAGAAAGAAAATCCCGCAATTTATGAAGTTCAGAATTCTCCTGACCTGAAGAAGCCAATACGCCAAGTCTGAAGTCAATCCAATAATCTATCATGTTCACGTCTGTCCAGGAGGTCCTTGTTAAAGATCCATGCATTTCGATGTTACCCATTTGGTCATTTTCAATTGCAGTCAACACAATTGAATAAAATCACAAAAAGAGCTTTTTTACTTTGCGTCCAAAACAATTGAATGAAATCTCATCAAAGTCGTGTTTATGTAGAAAAGGTGTCAAGATTTGATCATGAGAGGCTGGCTGAAGGCCTTACGTCAATATGGCATATGCTTGGGAATTGGTTAAAGCATCAACACACCAAAAGGAAAAAGACGCTACAAAAGAAATGGCAAAGCAAAGCAAATGGCGTGGGCTCAAAGCGGACTTTACCAAAAAGTAGTTATGCCCACCAAATCTCCGCCCCTTTATATATATATATATTTGATATTAAAATCAAAGTTATGTTATAAAAATATGCTCATCAAATCTTGAACATCTCAATCTAAAAAAATACCCTATTTTAACTTTGATTTGATTCGTTTAAGATGAAAGTTGACCTTATTTGACCTGTGCAAATACCAATTTACCCTTTACTTGTTTGTTTCAAATTTGCTTATTTACCCTTGTGAAATTTATGTTATTACTATTATATACATATAAAATCTATAATTTAAAGTTTATGTTATTATTTTTAAAAATATACAATATTTTTAAAATTTTGATTTTCAAAAAACATAAATTTTACATTATAGATTTAGTGGCTATAAATTTTTTATTTTTGTTTATGACGAGAAAATCAGTCCAAATCAATAACTTTTTTAGTTTAATCAATCTCTGTTTATTTTTTTCTTAATCAAATCAAAGATCATTGATCATATCGAATTGAGAAATTCTATATAAACAATTGATTTTATAATTATTATATAAAATAAAATAAAATCTTACTCTAATATGGTGTTCATGGTGTTTGAACCCTTTAACTATTTAGTCAAGATTTTAAAATATCTTCCGTTCCAATCACTTTTAACCATTTTTTGATGGCAATTTGTTAATTACAGTTATAATCAAAAATTGTGGTTAGAACTTGGTGGTTGGGATTGTAGACCTAAGTCATAACCATCGGTGGTTGTGAGAGTAACCCTGAGATTGCCACCATGGTGTGGCAAACGTTTGTTGGTTCTAGAGTATAGTCATTTTACATTTTTATAAAATTTTAAAGAATAATTTTTAAAATAGTCATAGAAATTTTATATAATTTTTTATTAAAATAAATTTCTTGTTGAATTTAGTTTTTATAGGTTGCAAAATATCAAAATTTTTTAAGACTCTACAAATATGTTTAAAAAAAAAATTCGTACTTCCCCGCAACACTTTTTTTTTAAAGATTTTCGTTAAGGCCAAACGTAAGTTGCCACCCAAGGTTGACTTTTTAAACTATTGAGGGTGGGACTTTGTCATTAAACCAAACCTTGGGCGGGGTTCGCCTTTCGTTAATGATTGAGATCCGTTAAATTTGGTTTTTACCGTGGAGGACCCCAATACCTTTCCCTTACAAGCGATTGCGACAAGTAGTCTCGGTCACCAGTCACTGATAATTTGAACTTATTCGGCTGGAGGATTCACGTCGACAACGCCACCTCAACTGGACTCAACTATCGCCTTCAAACACGTACGCTGTAAGCCAGCAGTGTTCGTATGATAATTGTCTACAAACTCCTTCCAAAACATTCTTGTCAACCAATCTCTAAACCAAACGCCTTGTTGTTTGCTTCTTCCTTCTCAATGGCCTCGCCGCTTGAATCAACCACTGATAGCCTCTCCAAACTCGGCATCGATGGCGGTTTCGCCAGTTCCGCTCCTAATCTACAGAAAAATCTCTCTCTCCTTCCCGCTGACCAGGTACAACCAAGAAATGTTTTTTAATAGCTGTGTTTTATTTTGTTCTTGTGATTTTGTTTATGATTTGCATTATTGTTTTGGTGCTGGCGGTGACGTGGCAGATTGAACTGGCTAAGATGTTGATGGAGATAGGACAGAGTCATTTGTTTGAGCGGTGGGCTGAGCCTGGCGCTGATGTCGAGGAGAAAAAAGCTTTCTTTGATCAGGTAATTGGTTATTGATTTTTGTTTCTCAATTAGATTGTCTTTTGTGGATGTGTGTGAATTATTTTTATTTTTTGGCAATTTGAACTTTATTTTGTTTACATTCTAGTATTATTATTATATAGGATGAATGACAAAAGCATTGGGATGGATAAAATATTTTAGAATCGAATGCACTGGAAAAGTTAAGTTTGATTGAAACTATGTGAGTGATATGAAAATGGATTAATGCATTTGATAGGTTGATGGTTAGTTCTCTTTTAGTAGTTTTGTTAAAGTTGAATTTTTTTGTTTATTTGATCTCGTAGCTTTTGGAAAGTTAAATGATGCGAGACCATACCTGCGGTCAAAACTTAGAAAGTATAAAATGCACCAGTAATGTTTCTTAATTTTAGTGTTGCCGTTAAACAATCTATTCTAGTGGAGGCTACTTTTTTTTTTTTTCCTCTTGAATTTATTTATTTTGGTTAAGTGCATATATTCATAATGAAATGGTAGAGTTAGAAAAAGAATGATGGTTAGACATATTCTAGCCTTTTGTTCTGTTCTTAAATTATAAAATGAGTCTCTATGATGAGGATACAAAAAGATGTGTTTCTGTTATGGCTCCATTCTTTTGTTAGTGTCAAACCATGTATTTTTTTTTTCTTTTTTCTGATTTTTCTATTTTGTCTCTGTTCCTTTTAGGTGGCTCGGCTTAACTCTAGCTATCCTGGTGGTTTGAGATCTTACATTAAAACTGCTAGAGAACTTTTAGCGGACTCAAAAGATGGGAAGAATCCATTTGATGGATTCACTCCTTCTGTAAGTAAATTTAAATTTCATGCTTCTTAGACTTAGAAGTTTTCACTTTTAGTGAATTAATCAACTGAAAATTATGATAAAATTATTATAGAATTTTCATTTTGAGTTTCAAACCAATATACTTTTGTTCTTCTTGTATAATAATTGTGATAAGCAATTTTTAGACATATCTACAAATACAAATGTCTTTGTTGATTGATTAATGAGAATTGCATTGTGATCATCATTGTGATAATCCTATATCTTATTGTTAGTTGAAGATTTGAGAATTCATGGACAAGGGCCAGGAGTCATCTATCCACATAATCTGATTTGATTTGTGTTATGTCTCCAGATTCTATGCTTTATTTTCCTTGTCAAAAGCGAAATGCTCTTTTTGTGCTTGGCCTGCTTGGATACTGCCTCCTCGATAATTTTGGCTTCTTCCCCAGTATGGAATTAGCAAAATTGTGTAAAATATAGTTTAAACGAGTAGAAGTTTAAATTTAGTTTTGTAACAATTAAGTGCCACCAAATTTCACAAACTGTAGCTCAGCCCACTCTGACTGTGAGAGGGGACTTAGAAGTGTGTCATTCTCTTTGGGTTTATATAGCTGAGGAGAAGGATGTTTGATTCCACTGGTATCATCAGTTTAATACAACAAATAAATGAATGAGTAGAATTTGGCTGATATGTTGGCGATAATTTTTGCAGGTCCCAACAGGAGAATCTTTAACTTTTGGTGATGATACCTTTATCAATTATGAGGAGGCAGGAGTTAAGGAAGCTAAGAATGCTGCCTTTGTTCTGGTCGCAGGTGGTCTTGGGGAACGCCTTGGATACAATGGAATTAAGGTCTCTGCTTTTTATCATTGTATTAACTGGGTATTAAATTATTTTTTTGTTAATCATAGTTTATATAATTGTTTTTTCTTATAACTTCAGTATTTTACTTTAATATGATTTTATCTCTAGATATTCCTAGTTATTGCATATCACAAATGAAGCGGGAATGATAAGTATATCTTTCCGAATTTATACCACTCATCTGTCAAAAAATGTCCAAATTTACTGACTTTTTAGTCTATAACTTGTTTTTAGATCTAACAGCTTGTTATATATTTGACATAACTACTAATGTTAACTTCACCATTAAATCAGTTTGAAGTTGTACCGAGATCAGTAACTACTAATTTTTTAATATCTTGCAGGTGGCTCTTCCAGCCGAAACCACTACTGGAACATGTTTTTTACAGTACTACATTGAGTCTATTTTGGCTCTTCAAGATGCTAGCTGCCAACTGACCGAAGGTTTGTTATCACAAAAATGCTTATTGAATGAAAACACTGATAGTATGCCACACCTAAAACAGTTTGATTTTGATGTCTGATAAAAACTGTGATATTATGCTGTCAGACCTAGTTCTCCTCAAGTTCATATGTAGTGTGCATCACTCTCTAAGAAACATCATGTAGCTTTTTTCTTGACTTTTCAAGCAATGATGTCTCTTTCAAATTTGTAGGAGAATGCAAAGAGATTCCTTTTGCTATTATGACATCGGATGATACACATTCACGAACATTGGAGCTTCTAGAATCAAATTCTTATTTTGGAATGAAACCTTCACAAGTAAAACTTCTGAAGCAGGTACATGATTGGTTGTTTATGTATTTCTTTTATTATAAATTAAATACCATAACTGATGCATTGGAATATCATTATGGTTGTAGAAAAGCTCTATTAAAATACTATGTTTACAATTTGTTGCAGGAAAAAGTTGCATGTTTAGATGATAATGATGCTCGGCTTGCACTGGATCCTAAAAGCAAGTACAGAATTCAGGTTCTTATTCTCTGTATTATTTTTCATAAGTGCCAGAGTATTTCCATGATTCTGTTGAGTAAATCTCAGAGTATATTCAACCTCTCTAACATTGATATTTTGTCTGCATTTGTAAGTTAACACTTTTTGGTTTCTATAGACAAAACCTCATGGCCATGGCGATGTGCATTCCCTTCTGTATTCAAGTGGTCTTTTAAAGACATGGTATATTTCGAACGCTTTCTTTGTAATGTATTGAATTAGCTTTGCAATTATATTCAAAATTGTTCCTCATCTCTAATTATTGGTTTATGTATGACCACAAGGATTTTTGTTTTGTGAACCTTGGTGTTGAATGTGTTTCACTTTTCAGAGTAGGTGATGAATACACTTGAAAACAGTGTCCTCTAATCTGTATTAGGTCACTACATGAAAGTAAAATGATAGTCATAATGTATGAGATAAGAAGGGGTGCTAGTTTACACCTTAAGCCATCTGTTTGGTAACTTCACTCCCCTTTATAATGTGCTAATTCATTCAACTTCAATCCTGATGAATGGGCATGGGAGTAACTTTCTTGCTTTTTACACATATTCACACCCATATATTGAAGGAGATACCCCCTATTGTAATTTGCAATAATGAATAAGTTCATCAAGTTGCATCTCATAGATCTAATTGAATTTTGGTTCAACAAATGTGGTATCATGATTTTGGTGATGCTTTGTCATTTTTTCAGGCTTGATACTGGTGTGAGATGGGTTCTTTTCTTTCAAGATACCAATGCACTTCTGTTCAAGGTGGAGTTGCTTTAATCTTGTAGTCTCATTTGGAATTGCTTCTGGTTAAAAATAGTTGTACTTGGCTATAAAATAAAGATACTTTATCTTTATGCAGGGAATTTCAGCATCATTGGGTGTCAGTGCTATGAAAAAGTACCATGTTAACTCTCTTGCTGTTCCACGTAAAGCGAAAGAAGCTATTGGAGGCATAACCAAGCTAACTCATGCTGATGGTAAGTTATAAAATGTTTTTTTCCTTCCTCTAATACCCAGGGGATTCATGTATTACAGTATGTTCTCCATATATGTAGATTATACTGCTTATGTTTCTTCTAAAAAAAAAAAAGTATATTATACTCTTACTTGGGTGAAACCTAAATAATCGTTTTTGGTTTGGGAGGGAAGACAAGGTTATTGAAGACTAAATTATACATATATTGTTTTTTCTGGACGCTAACCTCCTTGGTGAAGTAACAAACATCACCAATAGTGAAAAGTTTAATTATTTTCCTTAACCTTCACATGAATGAGATATTGAAAACTTCTTTGAGATTTACAATCATCTAAATTATAATGAAAAACTAATGAGTTGTAGCAAGTAATTGAATATTTTAGAAGATAGGAAGATTCTACAAATTAGGAGGGGAAAAGGCTTCATGATCGTTTTAATTTATGTTCAATAATTTCTTTCTTGTTATCACAGGGTTATGTTTTTTATATGATGTTGATAACATTATATCCACGCTTTAATCGTACAACATAATAATAAGTACTAGCAATGTTGCTTCTAACCTGGGCATAATTACTAACTTGAAGGTAATTGAATTTCAGGGAGATCTATGGTGATCAATGTAGAATACAATCAGCTGGATCCTCTGCTTCGGGCAACTGGGCATTCTGATGGAGATGTCAACTGTGAAACAGGCTATTCTCCTTTTCCAGGAAATATTAACCAGGCAATTTCTAGTTTAAACTTATTTACATATTTCTGTTTTGGAAATGTATCTAGTTAAATTAATAAATACTAACCTTTCTAATTTTATCCAATTATGGATATCAATTTGGTGGTCGTCACACATTTTTAGTTACTTTTGTTAGTTTTAATTAAAAAAATGAATGCTACTTAGGTTGAAAGAACCTCTTTGACAATGAAAAGAATATATCAGTTAGTATCTACATTATCAATGCAAAATATTTTTAAAATTTCAAAATATTCAATGATGAAATGATGAGGCTTTGCTGAAACTTAAATGCTTTTGTCTTCAGCATTTTTATATTAATTCACAGTTTGATCTGAATTCAGGTTGGAAAGACATATTCATGCATATTTAAATTCTTTCTTCATAGGTTTTATAGTGTTTCAATGTTTTAACTTTTGCTATTTACATACTCTGCAGTTGATTTTGGAACTTGGTCCTTACCTTGAGGAGCTCAAGAAAACTGGAGGTGCAATAAAGGAGTTTGTTAACCCAAAGTAATTCTCTTTTTAATATTAAATCTTATTAGAGATGATTTTTTGATATGGGATTGCCATTCATGGTGTTTGATTGCTTGCGTCAATCAAGAAGTTAAGTTTCATTTGATCAAAGTTCTGTTAAATGTACAAAATCAGTTTGTCTCTAAACTTTTACTGTTGCAGCAGGACACTGCTTGCCTTAACAGAATATGCAGTGCAACTAAAGTCAGTAGAATGATTCTGTAAATGAGTTTCTAATGATAATAGTTCATAAATGTGTAAGTGGATAATGAGTGGAAACTTAGTAGAATTTTCATTGTTTACTGAATTATTCCACTCAAGGAGATTGCTACTTAAAGAGAAGCTATAATTCAGTATTGCACTCAGTAGGAAGCTCCTAGTGATCTTGGATTCCTTAGTAGGCTGATGAAGTTGAATTTAGTATTATTGCCAACGATGTGAGAAAAAATACTGGGTTTGATCCCAAGTTATCGAAGTTTTGATGCTTATATGTCGTTATTTTAGCTTTTAAGTTCCATACTTTTAATAAATAACAACGTAAAAATGAAATTATGTCACTTTGTCATAATTTTGGTGCAGATACAAAGACTCTACCAAATCTTCATTCAAGTCCTCAACTAGACTTGAGTGTATGATGCAAGATTATCCAAAAACATTGCCTCCGTCTGCAAGAGTTGGATTTACAGTAACTTTTTTTCCCTTAGATTTTCGACACTCAAAATTTGATTTTTGTTTTCTTGCCTTGGGCTTTATTCCTCTCATGGTTCTGTGCTGGTAGTTGCTTTTGAGGTATTCTTATTATTATTTTTTATCCTTATTAAATGACCCACTGATATGCCTTTGCTTAGGTGATGGATACATGGCTTGCTTATGCACCTGTAAAGAATAATCCAGAGGATGCTGCTAAGGTATAAATCGTTTTTGATGACCCTGAATTGTTCTTGGAGTTCATTATATTCTACTAGACTCATCTTATGTCCTGCGTAGGTTCCACATTAGATAGTGGATCCAAGCAAAGTTGAAAATGAATAAACAGGTTGCAATAGTATCAACAGTATAAATGTAAAAGGATTTGGAATTCTAAATGCTTAAGCAGTAATGCTTAAAGCTTAAAAGATCGTATACATTACTTATGTTGCTTGTCCTAGTATTATATCTAGATACATAAATTTTTTTAATTTTAGTCTATTGTTCTGTCTCTGCTTGAAAAAGCTCCTCAAAAATCTGGGAAGTTTGTGATTATATTATATATGGTGCATGGAGATAACTTGCTTAGCCCCATCCTTTTTGCATTTAATATTTCATATTAAATATAATTTGCTTTTAATTTTATTAAGGTGCCAAAGGGAAATCCATATCATAGTGCAACTTCTGGAGAAATGGCCATCTATCGAGCAAACAGCCTAATTCTGAGAAAGGTAATTGTATTATACTACTGGTTTATGTGTTAGAAACTTGCTCTCTTTCTTAAATGAATTTCTAATTTTATCTAAATTTCAGGCCGGAGTCCAAGTAGGTGAACCTGTACAAGAGGTCTTCAATGGGCAAGAGGTAGAAGTGTGGCCTCGTATCACATGGAAGCCAAAATGGGGCCTGATTTCTTCAGACATCAAAAAGAAAGTCGGCAAAAGTTGCTCCATTTCTCAAAAATCAACCTTGGTCATTAAGGGCCGCAATGTCTTTCTTGAAGATCTCAATTTGGATGGAGCTCTTATTGTTGATGCTGTTGATGAGGCAGAGGTATGTACTACAATCTCTTAACTCGCTTCCACCGACTCAGACTCAGGATTGAAAGAATCATGGATTGAATTTACATATATCCCTTTAAACAGGTGAAAGTAGAAGGTGCAGTGCAGAACAAGGGCTGGACAATGGAAAGCATCGACTACAAAGATACTTCGGTGCCAGAAGAACTACAGATACGGGGTTTCAAAATCAACAAAATTGAACAAGTGGAAAAGAATTTTAAGGAGCCTGGCAAGTTTAGCTTGAAGCTCTGAAAGTTGGCTGAAGTATTTTATTTTTATTTTTTCCCGAGATGATGACATTGTTATGCCCCTTTAAGGTTAAATTTTATATATGGTCCTTAATTCTTTTAAATGTTCATTGCTTGGATGGATTTTTGAATACAAATTCAGTGCTGGTATGTCTGCAATGCAACTATTAATTGAATAAAACTGTCTAAGGGCTTAGCAGTTACCAGGCTTAAGTTTGTTGTGAATTTTCATGTTAGTTATTCAAACAAACACAATTTTTTTTTTTTTTTTTAATTTTCAACTAAGAATATTTGTATAAAAAATTTACGTGTTGATGTTCCGTACGGGCTTTATAAGACTTCAATCAGTTCTTGTTCTTCTGTGGTTCCACATCGAGAAGGAATAGCTGTAATAGCAGCAGCATTAGCTATCAAGAGTAGGAGAAGGATGAGACAGGTGTCTTTTGCGAGAACGGCGATGTCGAAGAGGCTAACCTCTCTAAGGCGTTCAACATTTCTGATTTGAATGGAGGTGGGTTCATTGGTAGTGAGGAGCTTCAGAATGTGTTGCCGAGACTTGCATTATGGGATGAGAAGAGTGGCAAGGATTGTAAAAGGATGATTTGCATATATATATATATATAAGGCGAAAATTTTCTACAAAGCTTGGCCGGAAAGATTCATAGCATACATATACAGTGTTGTTTTTATCTTGGTGATACGAAATTACATAATACGCAAAAAGGAAAATAAGACTTATATATAAAGTTTTGGCATGTTTTAGATAAGTGTTTGTGGGTGTATCACAGTTTATCTCTTCCTTTTTCTGTGTTCTATGTTTATAGTTGCGAGAGCATTACAAAATTTAGGTAGTGCAATGGTTCATGGCATGATGAACGTCTAATGGTTTTGATACGGTGGATGACTAATTACATTTTAATTGTGATTGTTGATTTTGGGGAAAATGATTTATTGAGAATTAATAAAAACTTATTTAATGTCAAATAATTGTTATGAATACGATGAAATTGATCATTGTTTCTTATTTAGAGGATTCTAAAAGAAAAAACATTTTGCTCATGACTTTGCTATTAGAATTGCGGACTTGAATGATGTTTGTTCACTAGTTACCAGTTATTGTTAAAAATCATATTCATAAGTTAATTCGATAAGGAATTTTGACAGCATAACAATTATTCACAGTTTTTGGAGTATAAATTATATTATGAAAACTCTTTGTCTATATTATAAAGAAAGAAGTCACGTGTCAATTAGTATTCGACAATTGCCTAAATGGTCGTAGGTATCAAGAATTTCATGTTATCGATATGGGAGTTGTGTGCCAATTGAATTGTTTCGAAAGTTTTGATGTTTTGTAGGTTATCTCTTGTCTATAATTGGATATTTAACACGTGACTTAATATTTCTTTAGATGGTATGGATTATTTTCTGCTTTTCTGAAATGCCTATAAGAAAGCTATGAAGTCCATACATAAGTCATACAATTTTCCTAAGCATTCTCAAGCTTTTCTAGGTTGTCTCTTTCAATAAGAAGTCTTCCTCTACTTCTTACGCCTTTCGTCTTCCTTTGTCAAGGTAAGACTTTTGTTTTATTTGTCTTTTGTATTTGTATTGTTTAGGTAGAATCTCATAAAAAGAAATTTTGTTATGGTTTTGCATTCGGATGCATTTGTTGATTAAAAGTTATTTTATTTACACCTTTTAGATATCTTCAAAAGAGTTTTAATAACAATGATGTCTATTATTACGTTGAGTCGAAGAAAACCTTTCAAGAAGGCTTTGTAGTTGGTTTGCAAAGAGAGGACACAAGGATGAATCATCTTGGAACCTCCTATTGAAGTGACCTTGAGGGCTTAACCTAGCAGAGACATATCAAGTGGGGAACAAGTGGAGGAGAGCATTCCTCCACTCCAAATCGATGTAGTCCTCCTTGAGGTGGAGAGTAATGTGGCATTGTCTCCCCTTACCACGACTCAGCTGGTTCACATAAAGGAAGCTTACAAGTAGAGTTCTCGAACCATGATGACAATATATCTGTTATTGAATAATATGTCAAAAGAGAAGAAACATTAACAGAATATTTGCATAATTATCTTCTCTTTGTTCTCGAACTGTAATGAACAGATTGAAGTTGTAGTTGTTAATATAAGGCAATCTTTATATACAAGTGATGCAAATATTAACACTTTTTAAGGCCATGAAGTTTTTGACACAAGATTTCTTTTCCCTTCTTTAAATGTAACTCAGAAAAAGAATATCTCTTGCTTCACATCATCACACCGAGAAACTAGACTTTGCTTATGGCTACACGCTGAGGAAAGATTTCTAAGGAGCAGCATTGATCTGTTTGTAGAGGTAAACTTCGTAGATTTCCACAACAAGGCGAGGCTCCTTCTCAACAAGCTCCATATACTCATCCCTTTTAGTGAAGTTGATCATATTGTCTGTGATCAATGATAAAGCTGCACGAAGGAGATGTATTGCGTTGTGTTCGCGTGCAAATACGTAGCTCTTGATTGAATTGTCCCAGTTCAATTTGGATACCAGGAACTTCTCACATTCTGCTTTAAGGTGCTTAACCTCGTACTTTTCAGCTAATTCTAGAAGTTCAAAAGCCAGTTTCTCATCAAGACATATTTCAGCAGTGTACATGTAGTTGATGAATTCACAGAGAACATCATCTGATACATCGCTGATCTTCATGGTTCCACTCGGCTCTTCTTCCATCTCATTCTCTAGGATGGCTTTCAACACTGGCGAACGATTCACCTGTTCAGATATTAAAATTAGGATTGGACTGAAAAATAAACATGAAGATCAATTCGTATGTCACAGGCTTAAAGATTTGGCTTAACTATCTGCTGTGGTGGGTACTGACCAAAACGGCCTTATGAGCAGGGACAGGAACGGCGGACCCAGAAGTTCTGTCCTCGGAGGCAGCAACCAAAATGACGTCGGTGTAAGATAGCTGATCGGGGTGATCAAGTGGAGACGGAATCCGTAAGAAGGCAATTTTGGTTTTAAGCTCTTCGATCTCTCGTTGCAGCTCCTCAACTGTTTCTCTCGACCTCACGTAGCAGTCATTGCACAAGCCCCCGTCAGATGGCCGGTATGAAGCCCTGCAACGTCGGCAATACATCTTCTTCTTCTATATTTTCCAATTTCTGGTTTGGGTTCAATGAGGAATGTTGTAACGTAATACATAGAAAGTTGAGTGTTTTGGTCTGGCTACCTTGCTGAAGGAGAAAGGTTACTTAGAATGCGTGAGCCAAGCGTTGAAGCAAATACCAAAACAAAATATTTCAGGCAAGAAGCCAAATTAAAACTAGCAATATAGCCACCATTGAAGCATTGCAATTGCCTCTCTGTACATAGGTCTCTAGAGTAGCTCAGTCAATATCTACAGAGGATGGACATGATAAAAGGAGTCGTTTCTGTTGGTAATGGCTGGAAGGTTTTCCTCCTGCAAGTGTATTAAGAAATTCAGAGAAAGTAAAAACTGAAGGCCAAAGGATTACACTTACTGGAATGCAAGAACTAACTCATTTTCCATTCAATTGCATATATATATTACAAAAAACAGCTTCCACATTTACATTTCAGGTTCCATTAATGCAGTCTTATACTTTGATACTAAACCAACACATTGTAACCATACAAATAAACCTAACCTGACCAAATGACTTATCAAAACAAGGCAATACATGTCACACTTAAATTTTGCTACAATGTAGTAAGGGTTGTCACAATTTGGCATTGTACAAAAAAGCATTCAGCTATGCTTATTCCAGTGGCCGGAAACCACTGCCACCTCAGCTTTCCATTCTTCAGCATTTCCTTCAGTTTCAGTGGTGGGTGCATGGGGATGAGAATGCCATAATCCACAATTTAAAAAATGGAGTTTTTTCGTACATCTCATATGATTAATTTGCTGATCTTCTTTGTTCAAAGCAAGGCAGTCCAAGAGACAATTACCAACAAAAATCGTAACACAAAATATAGATAATGATGCTGATAGAATACTCCTCTCCACGAAAAGTTTATTATTATTGTTGTGATATGGTTAATAGAAAAAATATTGTTTTCGTCTTTTTAGTTTTCAATGAAACCGTCTTTCCCTTTGCAACACCCCCTCTTTTTCCCTGCTTTTCGTTTCTCCCCAGCCAATCGAGTCTGCAACTGTTGATACTTCTATGCCTCCTATTTTTTCAGTGCCTACAGATCATGGAACTTCTTCACGTTCCCAGCAACAAGTTGAACCGCATAGGATTTGCACATCGCGAATACTTATTCCTCCTCCTTATGATGAGGTATCTGATCACAATCCAACTATTATCATGCCTGAAAGTACGCAGTCTTTAAACTTACCTATAGACCTTCACACCTCCCAAAATAATTCCTTCAAATAACCCAACCTGCACCCATGTTATGATCATAAGATCCAAGTAAACATTTTTACACCAAAAATGATGTTTGCAACCACAAAATACCCAATCCCAACCTCATTGGAGCCCACAACTGTGTTACCAAAGCTTTCATTGATCCAAATTGAATCTCTGTTCTTTCAGATGAATTTAATCCACTTCAAAAAAATGGTGGCGCCTGCAACAGTTGGTCATCAACAATGTTTTTCTTCATGGAACTCTTCACGAAGAAATTTATATGATACAACCACCAGACTTTATTGATGCCGACAATTCCACTCGTGCAGATTAAATAAATCTCTCTACGAGCTCCTCGGTCGTGGTACCAAGACCTTGGAAGTTTTCTCTTTCACACACTGATGCTCTTTATTTATATATTGCACTAATGGTGTCATCTTTTATTTCTTGGTCTATGTTACAGACCATAACAATCAGTTTATTGATCGATTTATGGTGGCAAGCACTCTTTGCGAAATTCTCAGAGCATTGAATTATGTTCTAGGTATTAGAATCATTCCCATGAATGGTGGCTTATTTCTCAGTCAAAAGTATATCTTTGATTTATTGGGGCGGACTAAAATGGTTGATGCCAACACTGTGGACACTCCTATTTCTTCATGTTCCCTATTGATCATACCTAATGGTTCTCCGTCTCCAGATGTGCAACAATTTCGCAGTATGATTGGATCACTTCAATAGTAATCCTTTATGACCGGATATAGCCTTTACAATCAATAAATTAGCACAATTCATGCATCGTTCAACTGAAATTCATCAGTATGATATGACGAGACCATTGCGAGATCTTAAGGGAACAATCTTTCATGGCCTACATCTTTGACCTTCACTGAATTTGGTCTTGAGAGCATGCATAAGTGCTAAAAATATCATTTGTACAAAAACAAAAGATTTATTCGTTAAAATGAAAGCTGTAGAAAAACTAGTTAAGTGTTATAAATGTTCAAAACGCAACATAAAATTCATAAAATAGAAGTTATATAAATCAAATAATATCAGGGTCAAATCCCTCTCCTCATGCTCAGCTATCTTGCCGTTGCCACCTAATCTTCGCCGACAACAACAAAAAAAAAAAAAATTACATGATCAACCACTCATTAAGTAGGATAATAAGTCAATCTTAAACTAACATTTTCTTCCTCAATCATCATTCATTTTTCTAATCTAGGATGCTTTCACGTTTCAATTGGTTAAGACTTCTAATATATTAGAATGAGCGGTAATAGAGATTCAACATTTCTCTCATGTCACCAATCTCTTTTTGAGGCTATTGCAAATCCAAAGCACGTATTCTATTATCCTGACATCTTTCCATAAATGCTTTTCAATGGACTCCATATCTCTCTTATAACATCTCTCTATGAGTGCACATAGTGGAATGCATTACCTCTCTATGGATATAACACCTCTTTATGGATACATAGCCTATGTCATTCATGCTCTCTCGAAATAGCCTCAAATTCTATATTAGGATTTGAATTCCCTAGCACGTACACACGGGATCTCTATGTCCCATGTGTAATCATGGAGTATCTCTAACTTATCTTCTTACTTTTGGAAGACATTATTCTTACACCTTATTTTGGAGCCTATGAATAAGAGGTATAAGTGTACACATTTAATCTCATGTACAAGTAACCCTTGCATGAAACTTATCTCTCGTGATCCATGCATGGTCAAACAATTCTGTTGCAAGGATGTATCTGTCACAACATGTACGTCTATGTTTCACTCACCTATTGCGAGTATCAATTATTCGCCAGTGTCAAAGAATCATCAAGTGCATGGGTATATTTGTCTTGTACAATTGTGTCACACATATATTTCATAAAATCATAAGCATATCATGATTGCGATCGACCTAGGTATGGTCATGCATACGCATCTGGAATGCATATTTTAGGCTATTTCTACACATTTTGCATTGTTGTAAGACACTCCAGTTGGGTATCACTGTTCACTGCTTTATATAATATAATAATAAATAAATAAAGAAAATATGGTCAATAATACCCAACCAAAATGCTTAAACTGAACGACTATATCGCAGCGGAAAAACCTGATGTAAATGTATATATATAGATATACATGCCCAAATAAAAACTGAATTTATATTAAAATATTCACGGAACGTGTGCAATAAAAACATGTGCAGTTACATGCAAAGAAAAACTGAACAAGCATGCAAACCGAAGCATGCTGCAAAATAAAAGCAAACTGGATCCCAGATGGCAGCCAACTCCTCCTCCCAGCTCCCAACACTTACCTGCAAAAGAAAGAAAAATAGGGAGTGAGTGATACATTCACTCAGTAAGCACTTCCTATCCTCTGACCCTAAACCAATCCTTCTCGAAGGATTGCCATCTCATCACCAACAGAACAGACTCAAACTGACACTCGCATCCTTCTACTGACCGGATACTACCTCATATCGGGTCGTAAAATACATATATGAGTATACGTAAACAACCTAGAGTGAAGAGTAATCCAAACGGTCGAACTCGACTCACTAATCTCTCTGACTGATAATTATTATCTTTACTGTTCTACTCTGAAACTGTTTTCTGAAATTCACGTGTCATTACGTGGCTTTTCATGTTCTGATATTCTGCTGTTCGTGTCTTTTACACGCTGTTCATATTATGATCATTTATTGTTTCTTATTATCTTATCATTCTCTGAATGATATGCTGATGTGTTATGTAACAATGACATGATATGATAACATGCTGAAATCATAACTAGGCCTGGGCCTGTATACTGAAAATAGTTTTCTGAAAACTGTTCATTGAAAACTATGCTGTTAGATCCTGGGATCCCATATCTGAAAATCATATAAAGCTTTATCTGAAAGTTGTACTGAAAAACTATGTACCCTGGGGTACATGCTATGTTGAAAACTGTGCTGCGCAGACTGATGAATACAGGGATTCGACACCTTGGCCATGTGAGTTTCCTATGCAAGCACGCGCCACAAACTGTATGGACCACGTGATGCCATCAGGCCTGAAAACTGATCTGAGCTGAACGCCTCGCGCTATACTGCATCTGATCCTAGGATCAGGAAACCTAAACTGCTAGCTGAGCAACCCGACACATGCCAATACATAGGGCTAGTAATGAGCATATAGCTCCTGGTGCAACGGGTGCTGAAACTCACAAGTGCCCTGTAGCATCCCGGGTTTTTGTAGAAAAGCCCTTAGGGATAGAGTTCTGGGGTTAGAAATAAGTCTAGGAATAGGGTGGGGGTCTTGAGGAGTTCAGGGGTGAAATGGTAGTTTTCCAGAGTCGAGTGGCCTTCGTATGGTGCCTTTAGGGAGGTTTTAATCATGCGAAGCGTGGGAAATGGATGTTTATTCATTTTCCCTGGTGCACAGTGCCCTGCACGCCCGTGCAGGTGGGTAGCAGGAGAGAGAGACGGGAGATTTATTAGCTTCTCACCCAGCTTTTCCCATTTTCTCAGCCAAAGTTTCTTTCTTCAGCAGCTCCCAGCCCTAGAGCAGATTTCCAGCTTCCAGCAGCTCCTAATCCAGCTAGAGAGATCAGAGATTAGCTTGAGAGATAGTTTCCAGCAGCCATGGCGAGAGGTAAGTGTTTCTTACTCTCTCTTTCAGTTTCCCAGCTTGTTTGATGGGGATGGAAACGTGTGTTTCCATTTCCAGCTTGAGATGCTATGCTTGCATGTGTATGTGATGATGAGATGATGATTATATGTTGATTGCTATGCTTATTTTCCGCCCAGAATACATGCATGCTTTGATTGTGTGTATTAGAGAGAGAAAGTATGAGTTTGCATGGTGAATTGCATGATATTGGATGGATGATGAAATTGAAGATGAGTATGTGATGATTGAAGTGCCATTGATATGTGTTTTCAGTTAATTTCATTTTGGATGAGAATTGGATGTGTTTTGGATGGCCTTCTGCATGTTCCAGGTGGGTGCTCGAGTTACAGAGCCGGACACACGCCCGTGTGCCCGTAGACACACACCCGTGTGCCCTGGATTCTGCAAGGGCACGCCCGTGTGCACTTTGTGCACACGGCCAGGATTGTTGAGGGGCACGACCGTGTGTCCTGAGGGACACGGCCGTGTGCCAGCTTTTCAGTAGAAATGCGCAGTAGATTCCAGAGGAGAGCACGACCAGACACACGACCGGGGCACGGTCCCGTGTGTCCTGAGGGACACGACCGTGTGCCAGCTTTTCAGTAGAAATGCGCAGTAGATTCCAGAGGAGAGCACGGCCAGACACACGACCGGGGCACGGTCCCGTGTGTCTGGGCGCACGCCCGTGTGCTTTGCTTGGCACGGTCGTGTGTCTCTCTTGCACGACCCTGTGCTTGGCCCACACGCCCGTGCGTCTAGTGAATTTTCCAGGAAAAGGCAGAATTGACTTATTAAAGGTTTGGTAATCCATCCAAGGGCTAATTGATATCAGATAATCCAGATTTCAGATAAGAATGCAGCATATGCATAGCATGACACAGCATGTAGCCTGAATGAGGATCCAAGGATCCGAATTCAGTAGATTTCAGCAGTTAGAACCCAATGTATGGGTTGCAGTTTAGGGTGAACTCGAGGGGGCATCTGTGGGACCCAGCATTCTGACACCAGTCAGTCTGCTCAGCAGCATAGCAGATCAGTTTCAGTTTCAGCTTTCTAGCCAGTAGCTAGAATGTTCAGCCCACTTGGCCAGGATGCCGAATCCCTGTGTTCATCAGCCTGATCAGCACAACAGGTACCTTCAGGTACAGATATAGATTCAGATGCATGCATCATCATTCAGTTTCAGTTTCCAGTTCAGCATGACATGACATCCACATCATGCCATGACTCATTAATAAGCCGGTAATTAGATAATCAGTAACAGCAATCCAGATAACAGAATAATCAGCAGTTGCAGCGCCAGCAAGCGATTAGATGTATGTTCAGGGCCGAGGCCAAGTTTCAGTGTGTGATTGTATGTGTGTTTGTCGCTTGTTTGGGCGGGGGAAGTAAGGAATGCTTACTGGGTGATCTTTATCACTCACACCCTTCCTTCTTCCTTCCTTTTCAGGTTGTGGTTGCTGCTGGCCAGGAGCGGGTGGACCGAGGCTTGCGAGAGGGGATCCCACACACTAGAGATCAGTTGTATTTTCAGTTTGGACCTGTGAGGTCATGTATTTCATGTATATTTTCAGAACAGTGTAAGAACAGTAATATATATGAATAGCCAGTTTGGGCTCATTGTATATTTATTTCAGTTTATTTTTCAGCTTCCGCTTGTACACAGATTGTACAGTAGCTGTAGTAGAGTTTCTTTTCCGTAGGATTCCCGTCTCGGGTACCCAATTTTCAGTTTAATTAATAAAAGAATTTTATCGTTCAGCAGCAGGGGTACTTGGGGCGGCGGGTCCTACATGCCCCCTCGTATTCACCCTGGAATCTATGTTTTTCATCTGAAAACATGAATTCGGATCCTTGGATCAATTTCTGAAAACTCTGTATGGCATGTCATGTTATGCTAGATGTATGATGCATCATGTATTCTTATTTGAGCTCATTTACTGTTTTCTATCCATTGGATAGGGTTTACTGTGCACATTTGTCATTTTAAGCTTATTTTTCTCTTTTTTACCTGATGTACGGGCTACGAGTATAGTGTACGGGCGTGCGTGAACGTGCATGGGACCGTGAGCAAGTTGTGCATGTGGTCGTGCTTGGTTCTGAATTTTCATGCAAAATTCTCATTTTCTCTTGGTGCACGGGCGTGCATAAACTATGTACGGTTGTGACCCTTCAAATTAGGTCATGCATGGGCACGTGAACACGGCCGTGACTATGCAGATTATGCAGTATGCACGGGCGTGCGCTACGCATGCACGGGCGTACGTCCTGCTCTACACCTCCATGACCGCTTGGAATCAACTTGATTCCGGCCAAATCGCATACCAAATGCAAATTAAACATATCTCACATGCAAAACACTTCATATAAGCATGATAACACTTCCAGCAACTTCAAATCTCAAGCACATCATCCAACCCAAACTCAAAAGCATATATAAACATACATTCTCACACATAATATATATATATATATATATATATATATATGCATCGATCATCATCATAATCATCTCAAATCATCATCAGCACACAAGGAGAACATCACAAGCATGCTGGAAACAAAACTCATGCATCAAAGCACGCATCACATACTGAAAACACAAGGGAAAGAGGTAAGAAGCACTTACCTCTTGACATGTTTTCTCTCTCAAGAAGAACATGTAGCATCCTAGGTTCGGAAGCCTTTTTGGTTAGAGTTTCGGGGTTAAAAATCGAATTCAGAGAGAGTTTGGGGGTCTAGTAAAGTTCAGGGGTGAGTTGGTAAGTTTTCGGAGCCGTGTGGCTTTCGTTGGAATCCTTTCGGAAGGATTCGATTAGGCGAGTGAGCGGGAAATAAGTTATGCTTATTTTCCCTAGTGCACGACCGTGCATCATTAGTGCACGCCCGTGCACGGCCTGGTATATAAGTTAGTGAGCCGTGAGACTTAGTTTCTTTTTCACACCGTTTGCAATTTAGCCGAATTCTCTCTTCCTTTTTCTGCTCCTCCTGTTCCTAGAGAAGGAATCCAGCTGCAAGAAGCTCCCAATCCGATTAGAGAGCCAAGAGAATAGAGATTTGTGTTAATCTTGCAAAGCATGGAGAGAGGTAAGTGTTCTTCACTTCTTCTCACATTTTCCCGGCTTGCTTTGTGCTTTGTGATGCCATGGATGGACCCTTTATATGTTGATGAGTGCTGGAAATGATCTTATAGCTTTGCATGTTGATTTGGTTGATAAATTTCCATTCTTGAAGCTTGCATGTGTGTATGTATGGCTTTAGTGAGAGAAAGGAGATGTTTCCATGGTAGATCTCATGATTGATGATGCATGTTGCTTATGGAGCTTGAATTGTGTTGTTTGTGATGTTGGGAATGTGATATTGAAGTGTGGTTGCAATTGAATGAGAATTGGTATGCATTTGAGGCAAGTTTTCTAGGCGGTGCTTTGTTGAAAAACCAGACGCACGACCGTGCACTATCATGCACGCCCGTGAGTCTTTGTTTTTCCAGATGCACGCCCGTGTGTACGCTGTATGCACGGCCAGAAAATGCCCATGCACGCCCGTGAGTTCGCATACGCACGCCCGTGCATGCGCTATAATGAATGTTTTTCTAGAAAATTACAGTAGCTTGCACGACCAGGCGCACGACCAGCGCACGGCCCCGTGCGTCTTGGCTCACGCCCGTGCACGTTTCATGCACGCCCGTGCATCAGCAGTTTTTCAGAAAATTATTATTTATTGATTAATTATGCATGCGAATTCAGAGTAATGGCTAAATGGCTTCAGATAAGCATCATATGAGCACGTATTCAGATAGTAAGCTGCATGTGCATATCATGACATGACATGTAGTTTCAGAAAGGATCAGGGGATCCGAATTCAGCAGTATTCAGTATTCAGAACCTGATGTACGGGGAAGAGTATAGGGTGAATACGAGGGGGCATCTGTGGGATTCAGTTTTACCATCTGACACCAGTCAGATTGGGCAGTTTTAGCAGCATTTCAGTATTACCATCTGACACCAGTCAGATTGGGCAGCAGTTATTATTCAGCAGTTATTATTCAGCAGCTTTCTAGCCAGTAGCTAGAATGTTCAGCCCACATGGCCAGGATGCCGAATCCCTGTATTCCACCAAGTCTGATCAGCATAGTAGGTACCTTCGGGTACATTCAGTATTCAGATGCATGCATCCAGTGTATTCAGTTAGCATGACATGACATTCATATCATGACATGACTTTATATGATAATAGTATATGAATGAGATCCAGATGATCAGTTTTCAGATTTCAGCAAGCACATAGATGTTTGATTAGGGCCGAGGCCCAGGTATGTTTGATTATATGATTGTTTGTGCTTGCTTGGGTATTGAGGGAAGTAAGGAGCGCTTACTGGGTGATCTTTATCACTCATCCCCCTCCTTCTTCCAGTTTTTCAGGTGTTCGTGCTGTGGCTGAGGAGCTGTTGGACCGAGGCTGACGGAGAAGGCACGCACACACATCGCGATCAGTTGTATAGCAGTTTTGGACCTGTGAGGTCGTTTTGTATATGTTTACATATTCAGATGTATCTGAACTGTATGTATGTTGTAGATGATGTAGGCCAGTGGGCCCTTTGTACAGAACAGATATTATATATATACTTCAGTTACGCTTCCGCATGTGTACAGTTGTATAGTTTCAGTTTGTTTTGTTTTCGTAAGATTCCCGTCGCGGGTACCCATATTTTCAGATTATTAATAAAAGCTCCCCTATAGTTTTCAGCAGCAGGGGTACTCGTGGCGGCGGGTCTTACAGAACACAAGATCAAGCTGGATTGGACGGTCCTGGAAGCTACTCTTCCCTCATAGGGTTGAGATTCTCTGAAATTGGAAGGAAAACTTTGGGTGAAAATGGGTTTGGAAATGGATAAAATTAACTTAAACCCACGACAGCTGAAACTTATCGCATGCACGGGCGTACACCTCTCATGTACGGGCGTGCATGACAGGAAAATTACAAAAATGCCATTTTCCCGCGCTCACATGCAAATCCACTCAAATGGATCCATGCACAAGCCACCAAACTCTAGGAAAAGTTCTATTTCACCCCCAAACTTACTCACAACCCTAGAATTCATAAAATTCTCAATTTCACCCCAAATTAGAAGCTGAAAAGACCAAACTAACCTTGGGATGTTACAATTATGACTTCACTTAATAACAAACATGTTGATTTTCATCCTTATTCTCATGTCAAACAACACACATTTAACTCTTAATATCAAATCCAACAATATGCATAATCACATATCAAATTCTAAACTAGTCTTGCTAACATTCGTAATTACCACATTCTCATAATCATCACGTTAACATGCCATCAATTAACTTGTGGACTATACTATCAAGTTAGAATAACATTGAAATCATATATACAATGCCCCTTAAACCATATAACTTTAATCACTACCAAAACGTAGCCCTCCATACAAATATAATGTTTAATTATTCACAAAACTTCCAAATTTCATTTACATAATTCATAATCCAAATATAATAGATCTTGAAATCATCTTGTAAAGCAAAGACATCATTCCTACTTACCAAATTATTTGAGCAAGACAAGTTTGATATCAAGTCTTCACAAAATTGCCTCCTAAACTAACCTTGGATCATTGAAAAACTACATGCACAGTCAAACTGCTTTTGACACACAATCGTAGACCTCTTAATTCACACTCTAAGGATGAGAATACAAGTATGATGATCAGAGATAATGGCTAAAATCTGAGGATAACATGTTTAAATAGAATCTTGTCATAACAGACGTCAAGGGTTTACATACATTTGTGCACTATTGTGCATCCATTAATTATAGGAGACATGAAGAAGATTCAATTTTATCCATCTAACACTTAATGTACGGGTATACACACGTCTATATGACTGTGCATCAATCATAAAATCACAATTAATCCCTTAAATCCTCAAACTTTCTATATTATCCCCAAGGCAAACAATAAAAAGACTAAAATACCCTTAATCATACCTACAGATGTTACAATCTCTCACTCTCACTACCTTTTCTGATGTTGATTGGGCAAGCGACAAAGACTTCTTTTTATCTACTTCTACTATGTGGTTTATCTTAGAGGTAATCCAATATCTTGGTGTTCCAAGAAGCAACAAAGTGTAGCTAGGTCTACCGTAAAGGTTGAATATCAGGTTGTTGCTACTACTACATCTGAAATTACATCCTTACTGAACTTGGTTTTGAATTATCACATGCCCCCGTGATTGATTGTGAAAATGTTGACACCACGTATTTTTGTGCCTATCTAGTTTTTCATTCCTTTAGATTATCATTTTGTATGTGAATAAATTCAACAAGCCAAGTTATGTTGGAGAAAATTATGCTTAAATAAAGAAACATTGTAAGGTTTTGAGGCATGTGAATCACTCTATTTAAGGTGATATGTGCCCTCACTAGATATATGGTGTTGTAAGGATATGACAAATCATCTATAGGATACAACAAAACCCATAGAGTAATAATTCACACAACTAAATACTCTCCCTAAGAATACAAAAATGAATAATGTTGATGTTATAATATTGAACTAAAAAGAAAGTCAAAATTTGTTTGAAGAAAATTAGAGTATGTGAAAATTGATTCATACCTCAATTTATAGACTTAAAACAACATGACTTCTAAATCTAAGAATCATGATTTTTAAGTCAAAAGTTATATTATGAAAAGACACAATTTTCTGATTAGACATATTTAATATTGCAAAAACATAATTTTTAGTTTAAATTGATATAAGATGACTTTTGAATCAAAAAATCATGTCTACCTTTATAAGAATATGTCTAGTATCAAATGTTATTATTAGATTTTCTCTATATATATGTATATAAAAGAACATATAATATATTACAATTTTCTGTTTTATGTTTAATTATACTAACACTGTCCAGCATATCCTTGTTGCTTCCGGCTCCTAAATGATTCTTCATCAAAAGTTTATTACCTAGTTAAAGAAACTGTAGAAACAAATCAAAATTTGTCATTTTCTGGGTCATGGGACAGTACACGGAATCACCTTTATCTACCCTTAAGTGACAAGAATGGGTTGATCAATTCATAAATGAACCCACTTGATAAAAAATGGGGCCTATGCAGCCACCCCAATTTTCATACCATAGAAGCGTATATATTTTGCTGTAAATTTATAAGGCGGTGGGCGGGCACAGGTGCAATATTTCAATTCCAGAGTAGCTCAACCGTGAAATGAAATTTGAATGATAAACTACTGACATTAACATGTACTTTAGGGGAATTGGTATACAAAATTTAACACTGATGATTTCTATAACTCCACAACATATTACAATTTCAAGTTTTGCCTCCAGCAACTCACAACTTTGAGAAAACTTTGACATCCCCTTCAATATAGATGAAAACTAGTCCAAACTTTCCAACCCACAAATATATTAGTTTGTTCATATCTCCATCCACATCCAGAGACTTCATAAACGGTAAACAATAATCAATGACTCATATCCTATCTCCCCTGCTTTCAGTCAGAACAGGAAGAAAACTGTCCTCACTCATTACTTAACAGAAGAATCCTTATGGGCAGCAGTATTTACCTGTTTGGAGAGGTAAGCTTCATAGATCTCCACCACAAGGCGGGGATCCTTTTCAACAAGCTCTATGTACTCCTCCCGTTTGGTAAGCTTGTCCATGTTGTCAGTGATCAATGACAAAGATGCATCAAGCAGTTGTTTGGCATTATGCTGGTGTGCAAAAGCATAGCTCATGACTGAATTGTCCCAATTCAACTTGGATACCAGGAACTTCTCACAGTATGCTTTAAGATGCTTCACTTGGTATTTTTCAGCCAGTTCTAAAAGGTCACAGGCCATTTGCTCATCAAGGCATGCTTCTGCAGTGTACAAATAGTTGACAAATGCACGAAGTGCATCATAAGTCACATCACCGATCTTTATAGTGCCACTCCGGCTTTCCTCCATTTCATTCTCTAGCATGGCTTTGAACACTGGAGAACGGCTCACCTGAATGCATATAAAAATACATATCAAAGAAAAAACATGTAATGAATGCTGTACCCTAGAAATGCATCATATATTACAAGCATAGCAAAAAGAAAAAAGCAAATTACAAAGGAATATATCCTTGAATTGCATGCATAAAGACACACAAACACACACCCTCAATTTCATATGGAATCATATTTGAACTACTATACTAACAACTTTATGCTCTATTGAATCCATATGCAACACCACAAAATTTTGCAGCAAGACCCATAAAAGGCACTGCACTCTCCTGATGAATGGTATAAGATCAAACTTAACAAGTTCAACCACAATTATAATTTCCCAACAACATTATTATTATTTTTTTTTCAACGAATTATTATAAAAGGCATTTGCTAGTTATGGGCTTCAATTCCTGTTCCACAAGTAGTGCAGCCAAATAAGCATTTTGCAATTCAATTTTATATGCATATTGATAGATAATCTCTTATTAAGTAGGGGCACACATGCAACCTCTGGCTGAGGAGCAGTGGTCATAAGCAACCAGCAGTTTGTCAAATGCAAGTGCAAGCAAACCAACCAGCGAAGAGAACAATGCATGCGACTAGAGGAGAGAACAAATAGCGGAGAAAACGTATGAATCAAGCAGGGAGTGGGGTTGGAAAGAAGCCGGTCCAGGGAGATTCTAGTAGCACTTGATGGTTGGTGAATGGGGCAAAACCCTTAGGCAGAAAGAATAAAAGTGGAAGGATGAAAGAAAGAAGAGAAGGGGAGGGGAAGGAGGGAGGTGCCGGGGGGGGGGAGGGGTTGGGTTGTTTTGTTGTTGGGGTGGTGGTGGTGCGAGTGGGCATGGAGGGGGAGGAGTGGGTGGGGCGGTTGGGGGCGTTGAAGGTTTTTTGTTGTCAGCTACTGTTGTTGGAGAACTCGCCTCTTGCATTTCCAGGAACTATTCATCTTTCATTTCAATTTTGTTCTCTGAATTCACCTGGTGTAAATAGCAGAAATGTCCTGCTGAGTTCATAAATAAAATCAGATTTCTCTTAACCTTTTGCCTACAGTTTGTGTGGTTTTGCTGTGTTTGGCTGTGTTTTGGTTGAAATTGCAGTATGGATTCTACCACATCCTCTTTTTCTTTCTCCATAGCTCATTAACCTGACAAATATTGACACATGGCCACTAATAAAGAAGCGCCTACACATGATACAGAGCAACTCAATCAACCACAAGAATTCAATCTATTGATTGCAGATGAACAATTCCATCACTTCCATAAGCGTTGAAGAGTTTCCTTGAGATAATAAAACATCAAGTTTTCATCAATCCCAGTCCCAACTTACAAATTTAATCCAAGCCCTCCAAAATTCAATCTAAGCTCTTCCCAACTCAGATATGAACAACTTTCGATCTCTAAACCTCTCCCACAACTAAAAGAAACGTTACCAACTAAGCTAAGAGTACTAACTACCAACTCCACCCTCTTGAACCAAAATAATATAATCCATCAAAACAAGAACAATTAATAATCACACTAAAGCTTTTTGGGTACTCACCAAAACGGCTTTATGGGCAGGGACTGGAACGGAGAGGCCAGAGGAGCCATCCTCGGTGGTGGCGACTAAAACGACGTCGGTGTAACAAGGTCCATTGTGGGACCTAGCATGATGATCAAGCGGAGACCAAAATCTTAAAAAGGCAACTTTAGCTTTAAGATCTTCGATCTCTCGCTTGAGTTCCTCCTCGGTCTCGCTCGCCTCCTCGTAGCATTCCTTGCACGTACCCGCATCACGTGTCCCGTATTCCTCCCTGCACGATATGCACCGCATGGTTTCGGATTCGGACTCGATCTCCGACTCCGAAACATCGGTGTGGCGAGACGAGAGACACCGGCGTCCGCGCATTTCGGAAGTTAGGTCCGGTTCGGTCAGTCTGGGTAGAGTGGGAACTACAATGAAATGTTGTTTATTCGTTTGATTGCCCTTGGATTCGATGGGTGGTTGTGTTGTAATTACTCTGATTTGTGCTTAAAAAAACTTTCTTTGATTATATAATAATGACACATACTGAAGTTTCAATAAGGGGAAGGACTATTTTTCTAACAGAACCAGGCTAAACTGTCATCTTTAATGAATTACATATGCGCACCCAAAGTTTGATCTTAAAACAAGTGCCCATCTTTAGTTACATAAATAACACTTATTCACTCTATATCTTTGCATATTAAACTCTAAACATTGATAAGTATTTATTTATTAAGTTTTAACCTCTTTATGGCACATAAAGTTTGTAGGCTATGTTAATATGCACGTGAAAACATGACTATCCAAAGTCTTTTTTAATATTATCTTATTAAGAGTCAAAATAGATAGGCCAAAGGACAATTTCCCACCCATAGTTTGAGGCGGGGACAAAATCCCACCCGTTTAAGTTTAAAAGCCTGGATTCCCACCCATCACCTATTTTTTTAATTAAAAATAATGAATATACAGTAATAATCAGGGGTATTTTTGTCTTTTTAATATTAAAAATTTTATAAATTAATAAAATAAATTTTATATAAATATAAAAGGAACAAGTACCAAATTCAAAAAAACGAAGAATATCGGCCGCCGCATTAATCGCATTTCGGTGGAAGCTACCCATATGAGAACCAGTGGCTGGCTTCCTCCACCACCTCGTTTCAAAGGGGAGTGCCAGACCGGGCCTCCCTGCAGTGGAGGCCAGGCCCCGGGCCGCCTTCGCCAGAGGAGGGGCGGCTAAACGCCGCCTCGCCTCGGGCCAGCGTGCGCCTAAAACGCCGTGAAGGGCTAACTCCCGGCTCCCATCGCTTCTCGCTTTATTTCATGAGGCGCTGTGATTTCAGCCTCCCAAACTGGATGCGTGTCGATTTGGCTTCAACAACGGGAGGCCGCATTGTGTGGCCTAAATGGCCACCGGGTTCTATTATGAGCTGCTACCAAGGTTTGCAGGCTGGCCACAAGGTTTTTTGAAATTCAAAATTTTTTCAAAATTTTTTTTAATTTTTTATATTTAAAAATTATTTAATATTTTTATTATTAATTTTTAATTTTTAAAAGGGTAATTTAGTAATTTTAATAAAAAAATGGTGATGGGTGGGAATCCAGGCAATTAAACTTAAGCGGGTGGGACTTTGTCCCTGCCTCAAACTATGGGTGGGAAATTGTCCTTTGACCAAATAGATATTTTATCAAACATTTATTCGTTTTATAAAAGATATTAAAAATCACTAAATCATATATTAATAATAGTTAACATATTTAGTAGGAGTCTTTTATCTAACATTAAATTATTGGTAGAAGAAATTAAAAAAATCAAGTTTAAAAATTGCATTTACGAGATGAGAGAGATCTAACCCACACGAAAACACAAGCTGTTACTTTTGTAGGGGTCTTCTTTGAAGGATTTTCTTAGGTTGGGGTTCATCGATGAGAATATCTCTTTTTTCACTCAATTCGACCGGTAACAGACACCTGCCCATAACAAGCACCGGCTGCCTGGTGGCAGCAGACCTGACGCCAAAAATATAAAATGAAGAAAACCACGGGTTAAAAAACACTCTACTGATAATTTTAGATACAGGGGTAAGACTTGAAGAGCCAAGACATGTGACACAAACAGAACTTTTTGTTACGATTTTTAGGGCTCTAAGAAATTCATTAACTCAGGTGAATATAACTTTTAATTGCTTTTTACAAGTGAGTTCTGTTTCTTTTATGCTTTGTTCGACAACTTACTTTAATGTGATGGTGGGAAATACGTGTACAAACCAACACTGAAAGGGTTGAATCTAGTTTTTTTTTTCTTTTTTGAATTCTGACTTTAGAAGAAAATAGTTGGACACAATGGAGCTTTGTTCAAGTACTTGGCTTTTGGTTTTCGTTTGTTTTTTCTCGCTTCTTCTTATGTTGAAACAATATAGATGCTGAGATGCTGAGTTTTGCTTTTTTACTTCCATTGCCAGTGTTATCACTATAAAGAAAATGACTTATGTTTGTTACTGGCTCGAATTTTGGGTAATTGTTTGCTAATTTAGTCAATATTATGAAGTGGGTGTCTAATAATTTGTGTGAATTTTGGACGTTGCCATGTGGGTATAATAAGGAAACCCTAGGTTTCCATTCCATTGCCTTATACTTTGATTTTTTTAGTTGAGCAGGTTTATTGTAATTTATGTACTCTTGTTGTTGCTACATTAAAACCATATCTGATGGTGAGAAGCTCATAAAAGTTTATTTATTCAATATTTTGCTTCTTTATTTTTTGATTTTTTTTAGTGATGGGCTGTGAAGAGGGAACAAGCAATGGTGATACAGAGTGGCTGAAAAGAGGAAGGGGGATTAATGGAGTTGAAGTTGGAAGGGTGCAAAATTTTGGTGAGGGGAGCTCAGTTGCTAGTGAGGGTTTTCGGACCTACAAGAGGCGGAAGCATGTAAGGTCATCTGAAGAAGCCAAAATTTTGGCTGATTCCTTTAGAATTCAGGTATGTCTCCAAGAATGTAAGTGAATAAGCTTGGAGGATCAATTTTTTTACTCTGTCATAGTCAATCATGAAGCTAGTTTTTTTTTTAGTGAGTTGAAACCCGCTGTTTTGAAGTAGACACATTCAGAAAAATTAATTAATGTTAAAAGCTTTAGCTAACTAATTTTTTTGCATTCCTTCATTAATATTAGGGACTACTTGAATGGATAATATAGTTTAGTAAAAATTTTATGAAGTGAGGCATGCCACTATCTTGTGTTTTCTCATGTGTTGCACATAAGCGCACACATATATATGGATTCAATCATGTAATTTAGATAACCCATTGCAATGTTAGCGAGTGGCTTGTAGTAATCTACACAAAAATCATCTCTAATACTTGGCTGTAATCTGTTACTTGGCATAATTGACAGTACTATATTCTGTCTCTGTCAGAAAGATTGCTGGAAGCTATAGTATATCTTAAAATTATGATATTTGGAAGCTATTAGCATAATAGTCTGTGCTGAACCATCTCTGTTGGGCAAAGCTTACAATTGCTTCTTCAGTGATGGAGTGAGATTATTCTGAAGAAAAACTTGAATAATACAGCCCAAATATCATTACAGAGAATTACATGCACTTTAGTATCTTTGTGCAAACTTGAAATTTTGATATCAACTTTTTTTACAAGTCAGTTGCACCATGTCTTGTCTTAAAAAAAGTAGTTTTTAAAATGAAAATTTTATTGTATGTGTCTCTGTCAGCTTATATGATCTCTAAGGGAGTTTAAGCCATTGATGTTCCATGCCTATAGAATTTTGGCACATTAATTAAGCTATATGCTAATGCACGGACATGATTTGTTAGATCTTAAGCCATAAGCCATCCAATTTTTTTTTTCTGCACTTTTCTTAATGTTTTCAGTTGTTTATCTTATTATTTGACTCTTGGTATTTACAAATTGATGAATGGCTGAAATTACTTGGTATTGTGGAATCATCATTAAGTGTGACACATAGTCCAACCAAGGTATGTGTATCAGACAAGACTTTAGTGTGTATTCATGTGAGTGAAGTTGATGAAATTTTTAAATTTATTTGCAAATGCATGGTACTTATTTACGTCAAAAAATTGGCCTGGTATTGTACTATATTGTTATCGAAATAGTGGATGAAGATCTTGCTTTCTTACATAGGTGTTTAGGAACAAAATGGGGAAATATATGAATCTCTTTTTTTGAGTACCACTGTTTTTGTTTTGGCTACTGTGTAGTTGGATATAATTTAATACTGTGGAATGTGAACCTTATAGTTGTGAAATGTTTGCTTTATTAGACAGGTTTTGGGAGTGGTGGAAAATAGTGCTACCATAGGAATCAATTTAAAAGTTTTAAATATATGAACAATTTTATATAGGCATCCTGTGTCCATGAGAAATGAAAATAACCTGTGCAAATTGTGGCGGTATGGTAATTCAGTTTCATTCATGGAAAATATATTTGTATATCCTGATGTTTCATGTTGTCATAGAGCCAATCTGATGTCCTTTATTGTTAAGGAACTGTAGGAAATACTTATAGACATTATGAAAAGAACCGTCATCTGAGGATAAGTTTCTGGCTTTTTTGAATAGTTCATATGATTGTTTGCAGGGGAAGAACAGAAATGCTGTACTATCTCAGATGCTCGGGTCATTTAAAGATGTGGGTGGTATAGAAGAGTGTATTCGTGAAGCATTTTTATTTGATCCAGAAATTGTTTGTACGACAGCTAAGGTCTGTGTTGTCACTGAAATTGTTTGCGATCTTTATGATATGAGTTGTTTTACTGTGCTTCATTTTTTCTAGATAAATCTGTAAAATTGATTTTTATTTTAGGGATCTGATACTCATGGTCAAGATAGGAACAAATGCTCACAAACAGGGATTCTTAATGGATGTCAGTTTTCAGCTAAAGGTTGTGTAGGTGTTGTCTCTGGTGACCCTTTAAATGCGTCTGATCCTTCTATCATCACTAATATGTGTCGGCGTGCTTTCTTTGATATTCTAATTTCTGAAAAGTTCACCTTACTGTGTAAGCTGCTCCTGGAAAATTTTGAAGGATTGAAGTTTGACAGATTTATTGACTTTAGTGTGATTCACTCAAGGATGAAAGAAGGAACTTATGAAAGTTCACCTATGTGTTTCGTTGATGATGTTCAACAGGTAATATGTGTAATTTCTTTTCCAAAATTATATGTTTTATTTGCTTGCTTAGCTTATTAATGTGGAAGGAACAGTGATTTAATCTGTGTATTCAACAGTATGATTTATTCAAATGATGTGATTGTCAAACTTTAAACGTTTTAGGTTTTGTGGTGATGGCTCATATGCTTCTGTTTTCTGCATTCTTTATCATGAAAGAAAGCTTGTTATATTGTTGATACTGCATGTCAAGGCTCAGCACAGTTGAAACGGCTAGAGTAAAGTGACTTTGGAAAAAAAATTCTTGACTAATGGTCTTGCTAAGTTCCAAATTAATGCTTCACATACAAGTGTATGTAGAATATCCTGAACATTAACTAATAGATTCAAGAAAGGATTTACCTTTGCAGTTATGTATAAAGTCCAGTGTTATTTGTTTGCTGTTGCCAAAGCTGCGCAAAATGTTGTGCATGTAAAGCAAACCTTTCCTTTGGAGAAACTGCATCACTCCTAGCTAATGATCTTGCTAAGCTCCAATTACTCTTCATATTGTTTTATTTGCTATATGCTGAATATTTATAAGAAACTAATCCATAGAATTTCTTGTCTATGTCAGCTAAAAGTCAGGTATGCCACTTTTTGGTATTGCAAAAATCGCTAATTACTATACTGTATGTTAAAGTAATAACTGACTGTTTGATATATTTAGGGGATATCTAAGATTTAAGAAGGCTTTCCTTCGTTGTAGTTATGAAATTTGGCTAATAATCAGGTGAAAGTGATATGATCAGCAGTAGACTGCTGTAAACATGAGTAACAATTCCTAGGAAAAAAATATTTAAAAAATATGGAGCTTTTGAGTCAGTTTGCATAGAAAATATCTTCAGGGAAAGCTATTAATGATTTAGAGGGCCTGTTTGTATTATCCAACTTACACTGCAAACTCTTCTTTCATATACCACATCAAAGTAAATAAAGCTGAAGTACAGGGGCAGTGAATATTTCCAATTATAGATTGTATATAGGCTATTAGTGTTTGATTTTTGTTAATGGCTTTCTCATAATTTATTAGCTCAAAGACTTTTGGACCCTTGGTTATTAAAATTCTGGAAAACTTAGTCGTTCAGTAGTCTTAACCATTTGTAGCTATATTTGCTGTAAGCTACAAATTTCTTTCAGCCCTCCTAGCTATGATTGATTCTGTGTATTTTTGGGACATGTACCCACTTCTTTTGTCACTTCTATTTCCATTATTATGACTTGAATTAAATCGTACTTTCTTGATGGTATCTTTAACTAAATAGGTTGGAGAACTTGTTAGCTGATTTTCATTCTAATAGTTTGTATGCGAGCCATGTACATGCCATGGCATGGAGCTCTTATTTGTAAGTTTTGGTTCTTTATTTTTTTGTGTTGAGTAATGTACAGTGCCATGAGTTATCTTTCATGCTTTTATCAAAGTAAAATATCTCTTTCATGCAATTTTTCTGATGCATGGAGATTTAGATATACATGAATGCTTTTGGTTGTTTATCTCATCTTCACTAATGACCAGTATGTGTAAGCACCTAGTGCGTCTATATCTTATCCCACATTTTTTGCAAAGTTTAAATTCAATATGACATTTGGTCTTGATGGAACTGGTATGCAACTAATTATAATTCTCAATTGCGTTTTTAATCTGTCAATCTTTTGCTACATGCAACTTTCTTTTTGTGGCCTGAGAACATGTTCTAGGTAACTGAAGTACTTTAAATCCTTTTATATATCTAGCTTTGATATTTTTATTTTTAGGTTTGGAGAAAGTTTCAAGAGATTGGTGCCGAAATGATTTCTCTAGCAAATAGTGTTGCAGAATTTTCAAGAACTTCCTGCGATGAGCATGTATGACTAATCACTGATGTTGATGTACATGCTAATTATTTTCTTCCATTGATTCTGAACTTTTGTTTTTCCTGTTTATGGTTACTCATAGCCCTTCTTTCTCAGTCTTCCCTAATGTTTTCCTTCCAGGTTGGAGGCCCAGTGAAGTGTGATGAAGAAAAAAATGAGGTAAACTTTCTTAATGCATGTTTTGATTTGCTGCCTTATTTCATCTTTCTTTTTTTTTCCATAATTAGAATTGGACTTGATGCATTTTATATCATTTATTGCTATTAAGGTGCTTCTTAACGATGCTAACATTTTCCTGTAAAAAATTGTTTTGGTGATTGATTATTGATTTAAGAATTTCTGTGCTCCATTTTGTCTTATCTATTACTTACAATTTATCATTTTATCTTATTTTTGGTATGGACCTTTTTTTCTGGCCTAAACCAGCTCAACTGCTCTCCTAGGACTTACCTTGCTTAAAATTCTCCTGTACGCACTATATTCTAGCGTTACCATTGCTCAGGTTACATAGACACGTCATGAGAACTCAGGGTATATTGAACTATTATTTCCATGTTGCGAGGAAATTGGAAGGAAGATAACATTGACTATATTGAAAAAGTAATGTTGCAGAGTATCAGGATGAAACTTAAAAATTTATTAGATGGAAGAACTTTAGAATTTCACACTGACCAGTTTGATCTTTCTTCTGTTTCCTGTAATGATATACTAAATGCAATTTTAGTTGGTCCTGAGTAACTGAAATTATTATCCCATGTAGCAGTTGTTTACTGGAGAATCCACCTTTGATGCTAAAATTTTACACCCAGAAGCATGTGGTGTGAATAAGGTTTGCACTTGCAGGAGCTGTGAGGAGAAGGCTGATGGGAAGGATTGTCTAGTTTGCGATTCATGTGAAGAAATGTACCATGTTTCCTGTATTGAGCCAGCTGTTAAAGAGATCCCTCCAAAAAGTTGGTATTGTGGGAGCTGCACTGCAAAAGGAATTGGATCGCCTCATGAGAACTGTGTAGTGTGTGAGAGGCTGAATGCCCCTGCAAACCAAGGTATTGAAGTTGATGATGGGACCAGTCCAGCAAATGAAACATTTATTGAGTTTGAAGGTAACTCAAACTGTAGTACAGAAGAAGTCCAAGAATCTAAAGAGACAAGATGCCTGATGTACCCTTGTGGAATTTGTGGAGTTAGGGTAGCATCGTGCGATGATTTTCAATATTGTGACCACGATTACTGCCCCTATAAGCTTTATCATAATAGGTGTTTAACACCAAGGCAGTCAAAATCCTATGGATCCCGTTGGCTCTGCCCTTCATGTCTGTGTAGAGGGTGCTTTAGTGACAAAGATGATGATAAAATTGTTTTATGTGAAACTTGTGATCATGCATACCATATCTACTGTATGGAGCCTCCACGCAGTTCAATTCCTAAGCATGGATGGTTTTGTAGAAAATGTGAAGTCGGACTCAAAGAAATACGCAGGGTAAAGGAGGTGTATGAAAATAAAAAGAAAAAGAAAGGAGATAAGAATATAAAGTCATATGAAAATGGACTGAAAAAGAAAAGCAAAGAGGATATATCTTCATACGAAAATCTTGTAAAGGAACTGAATGAGAAAAGTGAGGAGGAATCGGCTGGAGGTAGAGGTGGAATGGACATGCTTTTAAATGCAGCTAAGACCTTAAATTTTCAAGAGAATTTTGCCGCAAAGAAGAAGAGTTTAATGTGAAGTGGGGAAAAGATTAAAATTTGGTGGGTTTATGAAAATGATTTTGATTCTTGTATGATGTCTCTCCATATACAAGGAATTTCATTTTGCCATATTGTCTGAGAAAACTAATGTTTTAGGAGGTTAACGATTATGCTGACTTTATGATACATGACTGCTGGGCTAGACATGAATATGGAGTATGGAGGCCGTATATTAGTGGCTTGCAGTGTGTTAGAGATGACAATGTATTGTCTCTGGTTCCTGTCAAAGTGAATTTTCTGGGAACCATTGGATTTTGGCTGGCAGAAATGTTTCATTTAACATGGCTGCTCTCTGTTTCCACATTTTGCACTATTGGTACATACTACGGCTAGCAGAAGCTTAATGTTTTCTTTTCTCAGCTCGGTTATGTTGTAAAATGAAGAGAACTATGGGGAAAAAAATTACATGAAAATGTGAACGATTCTTTTACTTGTTATAACTGTGTTAATGCATTTGGATTATAGAAATATGCTTCTAGCTGCGGGGTTTGCAAGATAATCTTATGATTATCATGCTAATCAATATTTTAAACTGGCATTTATTTTTTGTTCAGACGGTTTATAAAATATTTTAGCAATGGATTATTATTAAGTTGATTATTATGAAGTTGATGTGACATAATTATCTCAGTATCATCTTGGTTTAAATATTAAAGATTAAACCACTATATTCCAACCAAGATTTGACGAAAAAATAATTTTTATCTCTCAAATTTTAAATGTTAAATTCTCATTCATCATCTATTTTTATAGCAAATTTTGTTAGTTTTTTTAACCTTTTTATTAAACTTTAGAAATAGATTAAAATTTAATATATATGTTAAATTATCATATATATATATATATATATATATATATATATATAAATAATTGTTTATAGACGGATTTCGCTCAATTAAAAATAAGACAATTTTATTGGGCAATTTATTTTTGTCATGTAGAGATAGAAAAGTGACCACTCTTTTTTGAGTGGTCATTTAGCTTTATTTTTTAAAAAATATCATTTTAAAAAAGAAATTGAAATAAACATTTATATACGAAATGACTTTTTTGCTATTTCACCTAGGGTTGGATTCGAACCGAACATATTCAGATTCGTTTTTGAGTTCAGTTCGAACGAGCCCGAAACGAGCCGAACGAACCCGAACACGAACTGCAATTTTAAAGTTCGGTTCGAACGAGCCCGAACACGAACTATGCGAACCGAACACGAACACGAATCCGAACTTAAAATAATAATTTTTTAATTAAATTTTATTAATTATTTGTATTAATTATAATTTTTAATAAATATAAAAACAAATTATACGAACCGAATACGAATACGAACCGAATACGAACTTAATTATACGAACCGAACACGAATACGAACCCGAACTAAAAATGTTCGGCGAACACGAATACGAACCCGAACCCAAACAGTACGAACGAGCCCGAACACAAACATGTTACTGTTTGCGTTCGGTTCGGCTCGTATCCAGCCCTAATTTCACCTAACAAAATTCATTGTTGGAAGTGAATATCAAATCGAAATCTAGTTTTTCGAAATTTAATGAGTGAGAATTTGTTATTTCATCAACTTTGCGTAGGCTATAGTCTTTTGGTTTATATTAAGGCCAAAGGACTAATTCCCACCCATAGTTTGAGGTGGAGACAAAGTTCCACCTTCCAAGTTTCAAAAGCTTAGTCTCCCACCTATAGAAATAATTTAATATTAAATAAAATAGAAAACAGTAATACTTTAGAGGTAACATTGTCATTTTAGGATTAAAATTTTATAAATATATAAAATAAATTTTATAAAATATATAAAATTAAAATATATATTAAAAATTTTTTAAAAATTTGAAGCAGCCACCGTCGCCAGTGCCGCAGCGGTGGCCGCCGCTGAGGGAGCCAAGTGGCCGTTTCTAACCACCTGGTTTCAGAGGACGTCAGATCTGGCCACCCTCGTCGGAAGAAATATCGGAAACAGTCGACAAAGGTCGACCTTGGTCCTAGCGACCGTTTCTGGCCTTTGTTTTTTACGGAGGCGATTAGATCTGGTCGCCTCCTCCAAAACTGAGACGCCCCACCGAACGGAGAGGCCAGATCTGGCCTCCACTGAAACCAGGTGGTTGGAAACGGCCACCTGGCCCCTTCAGTGGCGGCCATCGTCGGGGCACTGGCAGCGGTGACTGCTTAAAATTTTTAAAAATTTTTAATATATTTTTTAAAAAAATTTTTAATTTTTTTAAAATTATTTATATTTAAAAATTATTTTATAATTTTATTATAAATATTTTTTTAAAAAAAGTATTTTAGTTATTTGAGTATAAAAATTATAAAAAATATTTTTAGGGGCGGAAGACTGGACTTTTGAAACTTGAAGGGTGAGACTTTGTCCCCGCCTCAAACTATGGGTGGGAAATAGTCCTTTGGCCTTATATTAAAAGATTACCAATTTAATTCTGCTCTTTAATTAGAATTTCAAGCAATCTAGTCCGCCACACAAGACCATTGACCATAACCTACAACTATAACTAATTGCCACCACTCACACTACTGTTAACCATCACTTACCACCAAAAACTATAAGGATTACCATAAAAATTGATAATATAATTCTTCATAAAATTTTCCTTATGTGATTGACTCATATTATTGACTCCATTGTCAATTTTTGATTCATTTACTTTTGTCAAAATCTATGAGATTGAAATGAGATTAGAACACCAACAAATCATAGCCATCATTGATAAGTGAGATGAAAACAAGATCAATTTTATTGATCCTATCAAGATGAGAGAATGAGATCGAGGTCTATTTCGTTGATGTCATTGGACTCTTCATTAATTCCTCTCATTTTAATATATTGTTGTTTTTTTATTATTATTTCTCTTTCAATCTCTCACTTTTGATTTATTATAGTTTTTTTATTATCTTCACATTTTTATTTTTCATTAACTTATTTAAAGGTATTTAAATAAAATAATATTTTAATATTGTTTAATGAATAATAATATTTTAACTAAAAATAACGTGTCAAATTTGTATACTAAATCATTTCTTTTATTTTATTATTGTAACCAAATATAATAATTATTTATATAAGTTTATTTAAATTAATATAATAATAATAATAATAATAATAATTCATATTGAATAATATTTTAAATAATCCATTTTTATAATAATTTTTTTTAATAAAAGGGTACCCAAATTAAATAAGAAAAGATATCAGTCATTTTATTTCAGTACTTACTATGTTATCTAAAACAAAATTCTGTGTTTCATCGAAAAACTGTCTCTTGCTCTTAATATATCTTTGTTATGTATCGACTTATTATATAGGATTCTCAGAATTAAAGAGAAAGTGCAGTGTTCATTCTTGTTATTGATCATACGGAAAAGTTATGAACATGATCGCAGCGCCTTAGTGTAGAAGAAAAACCATCAAGATTTCAATCTAAACTCACAGTAGGTCAGTCATTGGTTGAACAGATAATATCCTTTTCCTTATTTCCAAATATTTTCTAGAAGCTCGACCAGTATCAGAGTCCATTTCCGAGGTGCTTCTCAATATTACGCATCCTTCAAAAATCAATGAGCTATGACGATAAAGCTTGTCAAGAATGTAGATAACAAAGTACAATTAGTTGTAGCACAAATAATTGCATATGTACATATTAACAAACACTCAGAGGCATGAGACACTTGCACTCTATCGTTTCGAAGCAGTACATAAGAAATCCCTTTAATATATGTGACAAGATCTCCTTTTTTTAGATGCTTAAATAATCAAACTTATTTACCGGCTATCCAAGGTTGAGACACATTAAGTGCAGAAAATATTCTGATTAGTAAATCCAAACATCAAAAGATGGCCCTTATGAGGTAAGCATCCCTTCACACAAAGCACCATTAATCTTCTTCTTAGTATCTTTTCCGTATAATTAAGTGTGTATATCCATTAACTCTAAATGGTATATGCCCTTCTCTTTAGACTTTTGAATTCAATCAAGAAAGGAATCAGAGGCAACGGGACATACCCAGTAACCATTCATGTAAACGCAGCATTACATAAATTTAAAATCCTGGACAGCCTCAAGTAAGTTCAATTGTTATACCTACTACGGCAAGTTTATTTCCCAGGGAATGAAACGATTGGGCAAGTGGTTTGGTGTCCAAGGGCTCATTATCACCGTTCTTTTGAAGGTCTTCACTCTTCATCAGCACTGCTGTTGCCTTGGTCAAAAGGGAGACCAGAGAGTTGTATCAATGGCCACCACTTGTTCTCATTTTTGTTGCATGTCAGTTCCATCTCCTTTTGTCTGCTGACTTTTCCCAGGAGCCAAGTTGGTCGTCAAATCAGAATTCATAACTTCGTCTCGGTCCAAATGTGGCTTTTCCAAAAGTCCAACTTTTGTTATTTGGGCAAGATGATGAGAGGTCCAACCGAATTCTGCATGTAATAATATGTTGTAGATAAATGAAAGAAAATCCTTGGTAAATTTAGCAGCAGCATTGGCGTCACGGCTTGGGAACCTCTTCAAGAGCAAAGTTTTAAATATATGGTAACTAGTATTTTTCTTTTTTTTATTTTCTTTTTTGTGAATCATTATTATCAGTCTAATCAGGAATCATGTAACAAATATTGAATTAAAATAAAATATAGATATTTTTTAACTTATCTCTATCAATTTTGAATTAATAAAGATGAATATGGTTCATATAAAGTTTCTAAAATTATGTAAAACTTTTAAAATCATAATATCCCAATGCTTTAAAATAGATTCAAGATTCTAGCAAAAATTCTAGGAAATTACACACTACGTCGCTTTCATGACGGATGACAGATTCCTTGTGTTATACGTCCTGAAAGCGGCACAAGCTCACAACAATCAAATAATCAATAGGTTTCAGTGCAGGATTACCCCACACGCCCACTGTACGGTCACATAACTGATGAAACTCATGAAAAATTATTTAAAAGAAATATATCAGCCATTAGATAACTTTATGTAGGGTCACGCGGCCTTTCGTTGTTCTCCACTTCCTTAAGCGTCTATTTATATGATGAGTTAAGGACGGACATATAATATTGAATCTTTATGTCCTCGTTCTTCTTCTTTTTCTCGTGTTGTAGAAACAGCTGAAAAGATGGGGCAGAGTTTAAGTGAGGAGTTTTCAGGTGGCGGAGTGACACCAAGGTCCACTAAACATAGAGGGGGTTTGGTTCCAGCAAAGCGGATGGTCGTGAAGAAGAAGATTTTGAATCACATATTCCAATCTGTGTCTTCTATGTTCCATCTTTGCTGCCCTTTTTTCAAAGCCACTCAAGAAGAGTGATAGCTAGCTTCATAGAGGAAACATATGAAAATTGATATTTACTTCTTGTGTGATAGAATAAATATAAAGTGGAAGTTGGTGTAAAGATGTTCAGTATCAGTGGGTACTTCCGTTTAGAGTCCATTGTCCTTTCTGTTTGTTCTACATTGAAAGTAATCTGTGTTTTTTCTAAGGATTATTTAATGGCAAGTTCAAGCCTTTCAGCATTTATGTTGGAGCTATTTAAGGAATATCCAAGATATATGGTTTGTAAATATTAAATGTAACTTATTATCGCATTAGGCAAATAAAAATAATGGTCCAAAGGTCAAATTATAGCACCATGTAAATAATGATAGGAGGCCTTTATGATGATCTATGCATAATTTTTTTCTCTCTCTTAGATTTAATCCGTGCGACATTTAAAGTTAACGCGTTTAAAGAAACTTATTTTTTGTTCATTTTGTAAGTGAATTCAGAAAATCTTGTTTGAAAAGTTTATTGCAGATTGCAATAAAAAATGAAATTGCTCATTTACGTGCATAGTTTGATTTGATGTCGAAATCCTCACCATACATATCATGTATGGACAAAAACTTTATTGGACTCTGTGCCCACTTTCTTCAGCACAAGGCGTCACTGATGACGATCTTGCTTCCATCACATCATTAATGCTCTCACATCACATCTAGTCTTCATATTCCTTCTGGCTTCTGGAGTCTTACTTCGAAGCTATCAAGAAATTGAACATACGCGGGAGCAGCTGTAAATGGCCTTGTGAATTTATGGTGACCCAAATCGAAGAAATTGAAGCAGGGAAAAAGAACCACGCACAAGAGAGGCACTAGTTTTAGCATTACTTGGGATCTCTTTATGAATGGGTCGTTGTTGCTCTTTTTTAATTCACAAAAAGCATTACTTTTTGCAGGCAATAAAATGACTCAGTTACTCAGCATCCATCGACTGCATACCGTTAATGAGAAAGATCAAATCAAGAAGTTTATCAAATTATAGGGTGCAGTTCAATGTGTGTGTATGTGAATAAAAGGCATAGAGAGATCAGGAAAAAGAAGTATCATAGCTTTCCTCTTTTTAGCTTTATCAACTCTAGGTTTTTTTTTCTAGTTAAGCAATATCATGATATATGGTCCACATGAATATGGATTATAAGATTCCTTCATATTTCAATTCACAGTGTGGGGTAACGCGGAATCGCTCGGGCCACCAAGTACTTAGGATAAGAAGAAAAGCCAAGGCATAATCTACTTGACTTGGGATACTACAACGAAACGCCCCCTCTTCCTGCCGACTTGATTTGTGGTTATTCGAGTACCCACATCAAACTCCAAGTGTAGCTCGGCTGCCCTCTAAATTCCTCTCTTATATTATTCTGCCATAATATACTATCATAAAAGATTAATTTTAATTCTATCAACTGTTTTCAATTATGATTAACGATCGTTTTCGTCAAATACGACAATCAAATATAGATGAACATCAACATCAACGATGTTATCAGAGGTAGTAACTTTTTATTTTATTTTATTTTTTTGTATTTTTAATATTTTTTAAAATTTTTTATGTTTTTAATTAAATATTAGTTATATTTTATTATTTTTTTTTTTTGTTGAAAGTAATTTGATCATTAGACTAATGAATAGATGCTTAGATTTTTTAAAATTAAAGAATAAAATTTGTTTTTTCAAAAAATCTTGGGTGCGAATAACTCGATTTGCCTTCAAATTAAATCAAATATGGGCATTTTCGTTGATCTCTGGCTTTAAGGGCTGATTATTTTCATGAAAGACTTCCCTATGAGTGGCTCATCTATTTCATTGACTTCTTTCCACCAATAAAAAATCATTGATTAGAAGTAAAGCAACTAAATTAAGATCAAGGATTTGTTTCCCCTTGGATGACTCTTGAGGGCAAATTAAGCAAATCTTGAAAAATTAATGATAGTATTTTGAACCTTACGATTATTCTATGTAATTATATAACCATACCACCCTTTGAAATTTGGTTTGTTTTGGAATCTAGATTGATAAATAAAAGAAAGGCCTAGGGACTATCCAAAGTTTGATTAAATGACAACTTTATCCTTTAACTTAAAAAAAAAAAAGAAAAACTATTTCCCTATTTATCTACAAAATTAATCATTAATTTTAAATATCAAATGATATTTTTATCATTTTATCTTATTATTATTATAATAATAATATTATTATTACTTATACATTTAATAATATAAATAAATTACATTAAAACCTTAAATATTGTTTTTTTTATATTATATCTTTGTTTTCATTCATCCCAATAAAATTGGGAATTAGATTATCTGATTGGTACAATTTTAATTAAAATCATTCCAAACAGGAGTTTGCATTTTAAAGATTAGATCAATTATTTTGATGTCTTATCTTAGGGACTAATAATTTTTAAAAATTCTTGAAACATTTTTAAGATTAATTACAAGTTTCAACTGCCTTGACATGGATTCTAGATAGAGATGCCATTTTTGGACCGCCACTGACCATACATGTATTGAATCTAGGAAGCATAAACCTGTATAGGAAACATAAACATATAGTTGCCCCCATTTCATACATCAACATATTGTATAATGGGGATATGGGCTCATTTCATTAAATTTGCCATTGATAGATCATAATCGAAGTTCCCCTAGTGACTAAGCTACCCATCTTATCTTCAACACTATTTTTTTTTAACTAGCATGAAAAAAAAAAAATAACAATCTATAATAAACATAAGTGGCCTAGAATCTTTAAATTATTTTGGATTCACCGAATAAAATCCCCAAATTTTGGAGCTGCGTAGCCAACAAGTCAAATGTGTCTTTTCAAGATGGTCACCATCATGGGAACCAGCCGTCGTTGAAATTGACAGTTTATTGGTCATAATAAGGTTTTGTACTCATTTGTTGATTCCTCCATCAGAATCTTTAAGGTCCCGACACCTGTCCATCGCAGAAACCAGTAAAAGTTAGTGCTAGGAAACATGAGGCCGACTGATTTGTCAACGGTCCATTTCGCTTTGGCGTCTTCTGTGGGGCATGAAATGGGTAAAGCTAAAACCTAACAGCGTCTTTTATATTTAGTGACAAGAGGGGGCGTTTTTAGGCACTCTATGCCAGAAAAGAAGAGAAGAGTAAACGTGCAGAGGCACAGACTCTGATGGAGGAATCAACAAATGGCTATGGCCGAAGCCGAGACAAAGCCCAGGTTCCAATCGAAGAGAGGAAGTGTTTTTCCAGCGAAAAGGAGGTCAGTGGAAAAAATGGTTCTTAAAAAGATAGTTGCTGACTTCTTTCTCTTAGTTTTGGATGGTTATGAAATAGTGTTGGTGTTCATTGGCTACAGACACTCCCTATCACGTGGGATTTTGCTAATCTTATCATGGAGTATTAAGTGGCAGGCAAGGAAAATGAATTCAAAGGAGTAATTGATAGATAAGGTGGTAAGTGACCCCACTGAAGCGAGGCGTGGCAAGCAAGTTTTTGTTACAATTATGCTCCATCTCACCTACCATTATGCGTAATAAAGGGGGCCTCACTTCAAAGCAATCGCCATGTCTTTTACACCAATTCAAGGAGCTGAATCTGAAGGACTTCCTCCAATGCGGTTACATGATCACCGAGCTCCCCTCAAGAGTGATGCCCAACCAGTTTGAGCCGAGGCTTATGGCCACCCATATTTTCAAAAAAGATATATCAAACAGTTGGTAGGAGATATGCTATTGTTGAGTTTTTGATATTTTTCTTAGAAACCTGATTTTTTTTTTTTTTTGTGAATTTTGTTTTGTAATCAATGTTAGTTGAAATCTTGTGGCTTTTCTTAAAATTAGCTTGCTATCAGTCAATTGGTGGAAGTTATTGTACATGTTTTTTGTTGTATATTTGAGTTGGAAAAAATCTGAATGAAAAAGGGTTTTTCAACGTCAAATTTCATGTTTTGGTCTCTGTTTTTTCTATCCTCCTTGCTTTCTCTTATCTTTTATAACATGGTATTAGAGCAACCATATATCTTAGAGGAATATTGCTATATCTCTTCAAAAAAAGAGAACATAGCTACAAGAGGAGTTTCACTTCCAGCTACACCAGTCTTCAATGATGAATGATATGAGTTTTGGGCTGTAAAAAAGAAGTCTATCTTACTTGCTCAAGATCTTTGGAATATTGTGGAGAAATGTTATACTCTTTGTAATATCTCAGGGTTAAAATTGTTTTTTTAGACTAAAATTCAGGATTAAAATTAAAATTTTATGATAAAGATAAAGTTGTGAGAGTTCATATGCGCAATATTTAGTTTTTAAAATTTGTGTGGCATGTACATGAATTCTATTATGAAGTCTTTTCATGTGAAGCCCGGGAAAGTAGGAATTTTCCCATTTTTCTACCATGCATGACTATACGCCCTAGGGAGCACGACTATGTGTGTCTGCTGCTTCAGCCGCCTTACTTTAGTCATGCTTATCCTTTTTCCATCAACATTTTCACCCAAATTTCCTTCAGATTCTTAGAGAATCCCAATCCTAGGAGAGAATAACAGCATCTAGAGATTCCCAATCTAGCTGGAGAGTGAGATTTTGAGAGAAAGAGAAGCTTGATCAACCATGACAAGAGGTAAGTGCTTCCTTATCTCTTTCCTTTGCTTTATTTGCATATGATTGCTATTTGTTTAAGTTTTGATGATGATTTTAGCATGTTATGATTTCTATGGTATGATTGAGTGAAGAAATGATAATATGAAAGGGATGATCATGAAGGTTGATATTTAGAAACATGTTTTTACATGTATATGTCATTTTAAAAATTTTTGGATGACTGATTTTGAAAATTGGTGTTATTGATGTGATAAATTTGTACATATGAAGTGTATTGAGTGTGAAATGTAGTTGATACGATTGATTAGCATTTGGAATGAGATTGGATGGGACTAAGCTTGTTCAATTATGAAAATGGCAAAACAAAGCAAGACGCATAACCATGTGTTGGTAGGACACATGCTCGTGCAGTCGTGCTTTGTAAGGTCCCAGTCGTGTTCACGAAATCATGCATGACCAGATTTGAGCAAGGTTAGAATCGTGTAGGGTGAAGTTGTAGCATCCCAGGTTAGAAAAGCCCTTAGGGGTAGAGTTTTGAGGTTAAAAATAGAATTCAGGAATAGATTGGGGGTCTAGAAGAGTTTAGGGGTGAGATAATAGTTTTTCAGAGCTGTGTGGCCTTCGTATGATTCCTTTAAGAAGGTTTCAATCATGCGAAGCGCGAGAAGTGGATTATATCCATTTTCCCTTGGTGCACTCCCGTGCATCATGCCTGCACGCCCGTGCAGGTGGGTAGAAAAGGAGAGAGACGAGAGATTAATGCATTCTCACCCATTTTCAGCCAGATTTCTCTTCTTCATTTTTAGCAGCTCCCAGCCCTAGGCGCGAGATTCAGCTTCCAACAGCTCCCAATCCAGTAAGAGATCAGAGAGAATAGCTTGGATTAGAGTTTTCCAGCAGCGATGTCGAGAGGTAAGTGTTTCTTACTCTCTCTTTACGTTTCTAGCTTGTTTGTTGATGCTTGGAAACGTTTGCCGGCGTTTCCAGTACTTTATGACATGTTGTGTATGTTTGTATGATGCCATGATGATGATATGGTGCTTTGTTTGATGATTTCTACCTGAAATGCATGCTTGCTTGATTGTGAGTGTGTTAGTGAGAGAATTGGCTGATTTCCATGGTGGAATGCGTGTGGATGGATGAATATTGAAATTGAAGTGATTTGTTAGCTTATTGAAGTGCCTTGAATGCTTGATTTCAGTTAATTTTAGTTTGGTTGTGAATTGGCTTGATTTCCTGTAGTTTCAGGCGAGCCATGTCTGAGCAGGTCAAGACACACGGTCGTGTGCCCTTGTTCCTACAAAGACACGGCCGTGTGCATGAAGTGCACACGGTCTGAAGTACAGAGGACACGACCGTGTGTCCTGAGGGACACGGTCGTGTGTCCCCTTATTTGCTTGAATGGCCAGAAAATTCTAGAATCACACACGCCCAGCCACACGACCAGCGCACGGTCCCGTGTGCTTCCTTGGCACGCCCGTGCGTCAGCTTAATTTTCCCAGAAAAGGTAGAAATGAATTATTAAAGGTTTGGTAATCCATCCAAAGGCTAATAATCATCAGATAAGTCAGAATTCAGATAAGAATGTCAGCATATGCATTCATAGCATAACATATAGCCTGAAAGAGGATCCAGAGATCTGAATTCAGTAGTTTTCAGTATTCAGAACTCAATATATGAGTTACAGTTTAGGGTGAACTCGAGGGGTATCTGTGGGACTCAGCTTTTTGACACCAGTCAGACTGCTCAGCACAGTACTCAGTTTTCTAGCCTGTAGCTAGAATGTTCAGCCCACGTGGCCAGGATGTCGAATCCCTGTGTTCATCAGTCTGATCAGCACAGCAGGTACCTTTGGGTATATTTAGAGATTCGCATGCATGCATATTCAAATTTCAGTTTCCATGTCATGACATTCATTTCAAAATTTGATTAATAATGAGTAACAGCAATCCAGTAATCAGTTTCAGCACCCGCAAACGACTAGATGTATGTTTAGGGTCGAGGCCAGGTATGTTTTGCAGTGTTTGTTGCTTGCTTGGGTCGAGGGAAGTAAGGAATGCTTACTGGGTGATCTTATCACTCATCCCTTTCCTTCTTCCTTCATTTTCAGGTTTTGTTGCTGTTGGCGAGGAGCGGGTGGACTGAGGCTTGCGAGAGGAGACCCCACACACACTTCCCAGTTTCAGTTTGGACCTGTGAGGTCTTGTATGTATTTTGTATATTCTCATATGTAAAGAATACTTGTACATAAACATTATATATATGAAAAGCCAGTTTGGGCTCATTGTACATTTCAGTTTCAGCTTTCGCATGTGTTCAGATGTATAGCAGCAGGTTTCTTCTCGTAGGATTCCCGTCGCGGGTACCCAATGTCCAGTCTATTAAATAAAAGAACAGTGATTCTCAACAACAGGGGTACTCGTGGCTGCGGGTCCTACAGAAGTCACGATCGTGCGTCTGTAGAAGGCTAGAAATATTTTAAATTTTATAGAAGTTAGCATGGTTTCATGCACGACTAAACACATGACTGTGTGTCAAGTGAAAATTAAAGATACAACATAAAATAAAGCATAGAGCATAGAGAACACTACACAACATCCATATAACACTAATCTAAGTCAAGATAAGAATAAATTACACAGCATAAGCATATTATGATATGACATGTCATATCAGTGTTTTTAGAAAAGGATCCAAAAATCCAAATGCATGTTTTTAAAATAAAAAATACGATGCTCTAGATATTTTTTTTGGGATGAATACGATAAGGTATCTGTGAGTTGTATGCCCGCTAGATAGGGAGTTAGTGTCAGTTATAGTCAAAGATATACACTAGTGTGCATCAGTTATTAGTTTTTCAGTTTTCGGTTCATAATTACGTGTCAAGATATTAAAACTCACATAGTCAATGTGTCAAATCTCTATATTCATCAGTCTGATCAATATAACAAATTTTCCATTATGATGTTTTTAGATATACTTTTATTTCAGGATCTTTGGAGCAATACGGATAAATATTTTTAGAAAGTCTAGCCTAAGGCAAAAAACATGTCTTCATTATAATTCATATCATGACATTCACCTCATGACATGAAATAGTAACTCAGATTGATCAACAAGTAAAAGTATCAGATAAAATCATGGCCAAATGAGATATTGCCACCCAAGGTTTTGCTTAATGACAAGTTGTCACACGCAAAATTTTTAAAAGCCAAGTACCCACCATTTTACTATGAAAAGACCAAAATACCTTTTTTAAAATACAATAATATTAATATTAAAATAAAATTTAATATAAATAATATTAAAATAAAATAAAATAATAATAATAATAATTTTACAAAATTAATAAATATTTAAAAAATAAAATAAATATTTAAAAAGCAATTGTTGTCAACAGCATCGCCAACGGCGATGACCATCTTTAACTTCATCAAATGGTTAAAAATAGTTACCTGGTTCTATTGACGGTCAGATTTGATTGCCATGATGGTAGAGGCAGCCGAGCCAAAAATTTGGTCTGGCCACCTTTATCATTATAGAAAGTCAGAAACGATCAGAATCAAATATTTCAACCGTTTTTAGCCTTCTCTGATGGCGGAGATGGTTAAGACCGTCTCTGTCATCTTAATGGCCAGATACAACTGTCAATGGAACTGGGTGACCAATTTCAACCATCTTGTGAGGTTAAAGGTGGCCACCGCAACTAGCAGTGGTAGTTACTTATTAAATATTTATGTTATTTTTTAATTTTTTATTAATCTATTAAATTTTTATTATTATTTTATTTAAAATTATATTTTAATATTTTTATAAAAAAAATTTTAATTTTAATTCCAAAAGACAAAAATACCTCTCTGACTTTAGTCAACGAATGTGTATTTAGCTTTTAAAACTTTTACGGATGGTAACTTGTCCTCAAGCGAAACCTCGGATGACAATATGTCATTTGGCCTAAAGTCATTTATGTAAAATTTTGAACAAAAACTTATTCAATTGCAACTATAAAGAAACCGAACATTGATGGTGATAGAAAGAGTTAGAGAAACACTTAGTGAGTGATTTATCACTCATCTTCCTATGTTTCTTTTTATGCAAATCAATCAGATATGTGCTGATGACAGATGAGCTGACTATGACTATAGGTTAAAATCAATATAAATTTGATCAGGAAAGCATGATAGTGGCTCACATGCTTGTATATGTCCCATGCATGCTTATATGACGATCATGCATGCATTTGGTATCGTAAGTATATATTTAGTACTATTGCGAGTAATGATAAAAAATGATTTCCAGTATGTCTATATATAATACAGAGTTTTCAATCCATCATTGTGTGATTCACGTATTTCTACTTCCGTTTGCATTATTTTAGTCAGTTTGTATAGCATTCCTATTGTAAAAAATTCTACGAAATATTTATTTATTATGTCAATTACAAGTATACACAAAAATAGTAGTATATATAACAACAGGTCTTACACTCTTTGAAATGATATAGATGTTATAGTTGCACAAATAGCACAAGACAAGTCTGATGTTGTAAAAAATTCTAAAGCTCTCACTCATTTGCATTCTGCTATATCTGATGTAATATTTTGCAGAATTGTAGGCACCTTTACTATAAAACAGGCTTCGGACATCCTCCAAAAGAGTTTATTGGCACAGAAAGGGATAGGGCTGTCAAGCCACAATCTTTAAAAAGAGAATTTGAGCTTCAAAGGATGAATGAGAGTGAAAATATTAAAGAATTTGTTTCAAAATTATTAGATCTTGTGAATCAAATGTGTCTTCAAGGAGAGAAAATCTCAAATCAGAGAATAATTGAAAAGGTATTGATTAGCCTACCTAAGAGATTTGACTCTAAGGTGTTAGTCATTGAAGAGTCAACGACTTAAGCAAGCTGAGTATGAATAAGTGGTCAGGTTCACTTCAAATTCATGAACAAAGACTCAATTTAAGGTCTGAAAGTTCTACAAAATAAGCACTTCAAGCAATGCAAAAGGGCTTGGTATCGCAAGGTGGATGCTTATTTGACTAAAATAGGATTCAGAAGGAGTCCTGATGAGGTAACTCTGTATATGAATACTTCTATATGGAATAAGTTGCTAATTGTTTCTATTTATGTTGATTACTTGTTAATTGCTGGAAATGATGCGAAATCCTTGAAGGAGTTTAAGCTTGATATCATAAATATGTTTTGAAATGACTGATTTGGGACAAATAAAATATTTTTTGGGCTTAAAGATCAATCAAACAGCTACTAGTATTTTTCTTTCGTGAAACAAGTATACAAATGATCTTTTGATAAAGTTTCACATGCTACAATGCAAGTTTGTTGCTACTCCAGTGGTTCTCAATCAAAAATTAAGTAAAGAAGATAGTGATTCAAAGGTTGAAGCTTCAATTTGTAGGATCCTGCTTGAGAGCTTATTTACTTCTACAAGGCTAGATTTGATGTTTGCAGGTAGTTTATTGTCTAGATTCTCGCAATCTCCATGCCAAACTAATTTTGTAGCTGCAAATAGAGTACTCAGGTATATTAAGGGTGCTATTTGATATAGTATCTAGTTTGAGAGAAATAAAAATGAAGTTTTGGAAGGTTATGTAGATAATGATTGGGCTGGCTATTTTGATGATATCAAGAGCACCCGTGGCTATTGTTTTCTCTTGGTTCTAGTGCATTCAGAATTCTAAAAAATAAAATATTATGGCTCAACGCTATCAATCAATGTGTGTGTCACTCAATACATATGCCAATCAAAGTTAACATAATAAACAAAAGGCCAAAGGACTTGTTCCCATCTATAGTTTGGTCCCATAATAATTCCGACCCTCTAATATTTAAAAATTTAAATATCCACCATTCACCCAATTTTCATCTAATTTTATTAATCTATTTTATAAAATAACAAAAATACTCTTACTAAAAAAATTATAAAATAATTGTAAATATATATAAATATATTAAAAATTATAAAAAAATTAAAAATTTTGATAAAATTTAGAAAAAAATTAAATTTAAAAAAAATAAAAAATCAGCCACCGCAAATAGCACTAGGTGGCCTCCTGATTAGACGGAGGCGGCCAGATCTGGCCACCTCCTATTTTGACGGAGGTGGCCAAACCGCTTGAAATCATGATCAGAAAATGGTCGTTGAGGCCAAAGTCGACTATTTTTTACCATTTCCGACCCCTTTCTTTGGAGGAGGTGGCCAGATTTGGCCTCCCTTGGAACTAGGTGGCTAGAATAGCCACTTTGTGTTATTATTTGTGGCAGCCACTGCCGTCGGCAAGACGGCGATGGTTGGGTTTTATTTTTTTAAAAATTTTATAATTTTTAATATATTTAAATATTATTTATAAATTTTATAAATTTTAATTCTAAAATGATAAAATTACTCATTGACTGTTAAAGTTTTATTATTGACTACTTGATTTAACGATCAACATATGAGATTTCGGATTTTATAAACTTGACATATGAGAATTTGTCTTGGGACCCAAGTATAGGTGGGAGCATGTCCATTGGCCTAAACAAAATTAATAATCAAGGATAAATTTCCCCATTCCTTTCATTGACAAATTATTAGATGAACTTCGTGGAAAGCAATTCTTTACAAAGTTGGCTTTCTCATTTGGATACCATCAAATTAGAGTTGTACCTAAAGGTACCGCAAAAACATCATTCAAAACTCATCATGGCCATTATGATTTATTGGTAATGTCATTTGGCTTCACCAATGCATCTTCCACAGTCCCAGCGTTAATGAATCAGATATTCAAAGAACGCTTAAAAAATTCATTTCATTTTTTTTTTTTAAATGATATCTTGATTTGTAGCACAACTTGGAAAGAGCGTTTTGGAGATAACCTTACAAACTCTGAAGGAAAATAAGCTATTTGTGAAACGGGAGAAGTGTCAATTTGGGTAGCCTAGCATTCACTACCGGGGTCATATTATTTCTGTTGATGGAGTTGCTGTTGATCTGGATAAAGTTGTAGCCATGACGAGTTTGGCAAAGGCCTCAGTCAATTAAGGCCATGCATGGGTGTCTCGGGTTGATGGGATTATTACCGTAAATTCATTCAAAAGCAGTGGAGATTAGTTGGTCCGCTTTACTGAAATGCTCAAGACGAGTGGCTTTAATTGGACTTCTGCAGCCGAGGTGGCATTTACGCAACCCAACCATGTCATGACATGCGCCCCAGTCCTGGCATTACCAGATTCCTTTTCACAATTTATTGTTGAGAGTGACGCTAGTAGGCCGGTGTCATGCTCCTACAAAAGAGGTCGATGGCTTTTCTTAGTCTTGCGTTAGAAGGGAAAAATCTGCTCCTTTCGACGTATGAAAAATAAATTTTAGCACTGGTGGTTGCTGTACAAAAATGGCATTAATTGGCTGTCAATTTATAGTCAGAACCAATCAGAGTTTGAAATATTTGTGGGAACAAAAATGACTAGTCCAACCCAGGAGAAGTGGATATTTAAAGCGATGTACTACGATTTCAAAATCCAATATAAAAAGGAAGAGAGAGAAGAGAGGAAATGGATGAAGAATTTGGAGTTTAAAAAAAGAGCTTGACGTCAAACAACTTGATGCCTTACCTTTACCTTTTTACCAAATTGGTTAGAGGCCATAAAAAGGAACTGGAGTCCAACGTGGAAATGCAACAAATCCTTCAAAAAAACCAGTTGTGATGGGACCTTGGGAAGATAAGGATGGGGTGATATTTTGTGAGGAGAGAATATTTCTTCCTAAAAATTTCCTTCAGTTTCTACCATAATCGCCCAATTCCATAATAGCACTCATGAAGGATTTCAAAAAACTTGCCATGGAGTGAGGGCGGTTGTTTTTTTGGCAGGGAATGTGGGAATCAATTCTGGAAAATAACCGAAACAAACAAAAGAGAGCCTTCTTCTGATACCCACCGTCACTGATGTTCTCAGTTTCAAAAAATGTGTCCAAGTTCATTTACATGTGTGAACCAATTCCTACTGTTATATATTTATGATTGTACTAGATCTGGCCTACCACCCATTCTACTTCTACGTTAGAATAAAACAAGATAGGGTGATAAAAATTCTGTCTCACGTCAAAATCATAATTAATTAAATTTAATACTGCAGGATTTGTAAAATCAGAAGATTAATTTGTTATTAAGTATAAATTATGACCTTTTGGTCAATGTGGTGCGGCTAGAATTACTATAAAAAAAGTGGACAAGAACTCCCTCAAAGCAACAACTAGTTATATAAGTAAACATGTAATAGTTAGACATTTTCACCTTTATGCAAACCAATTAGTAGCCTTTCTGCCTAAAATAATGTGAAAGAACAAGTCTTGGTAGTTCTATGATTTGTTTGACCCCATTTAGAAATGTCAATAGGTTAGGTCGACGTCTACAAATGCATGAGCCTTCGAGCTAAGCCAACATAATAATAGTAAAATAATAAAAAATTTAAAATTAGATATTATAGTAAACCGATCGACTTATTTGACATCTTTAATCACTTCTCATCTCTATTTTATGTAATAAAAAATTAAAATCATCTTATGTTTTATTAGATAATATAATTATCTCTTATTTTTACAAGATAATATAATTAAAAAATTTTATTTAAAATATTACATTATCCTCTTAAAAAATTACATAATTATCCTTATGGTGGAAAATAGATTACAAATTTTGTATTTTATGCTATTATTTTATAGAATTTTCAGTATAATACAATAATATAATAATGGAAATAGGTTTCAAGGAAATTTTATTGTTTATTTATTAGTTACATAAGATTACATTTTCAAATTTTATGTGATTCTTCTTTGTGGAATTTTCATAACCAATAATTTAGAGCTAGAGGTAAGGTAATCAATGAGTAGACTCTACTGACTTCCTTGTCATCAAAGTTAAATGATAAAAACTATACTCTTTGTGGAGATTTGGTTTCCTTAGCCTACTTTCAATTACGTGGAAACAACTTCTATCAATAGTCAATTTTAATAAATTCATAAATTCTCATAATAATTTGACTCTGGTTATTCAAAGAAAAGCTTTTAACCTGTCCTTGACAAGGACTCATTTAAGTCAGTTGGATAGATTTAAACTTTATTACTAGTTGAACTCTTTCCAATCCATTGGTCAAAGTAAGAAAAAATACACTTAATAGCAACGGCTAGAGCTACCTTTTCAAGAGACAGAGTAAGGCAAGAAGAATAATTCCTAATGTTAGCCACCGAGTGGAGCCATCTATTCTCTAGCACAAAAGAGAAGCTATCTTTTGAGATCTAGAATGCGACAAGGTCTTCAAGTGGTTAGGCTTAGGGTGTGACGAGAAGGTTGAGGTACTCGAGTAAGATAGTCACATCTTTGAAAATCTATCTTTTTCCTAGACTTGATTGTGTTCAAGTAGCTCCATGCCACTCAACCATAGTTCTAGTAGTAAGGTCGCTTGAACGAATAGAGGGAAGGTCCTCTTACAGTGCTTATTCTAACATTGATGAACCTATCTGAAGGAAAGACAACATGTAAAAACAAAGGCAAGTATCAATCTTTGAAACATTCCTTATGATTATGTGTGCTAATTGTGCCTACTTGTTACTTGACTATAACGCAATTGATTCCATCTATGAGTTTCACTATTGTCTAACTAGACCAAAAACCCTAAAAGCATGTTTCTAAAGTTGGTGACTAACCCTAAAGTCTACCTAAAAATAGTACTTAGAGACTAATCAAGTAAGGAAAACACAAAGTAAAATTTTAAGAAAAGTTACCTTATAAGTAGATGATGGGTAGAATGCTCTTATATATGTTTGTTAGAAATCAGAAAACTTAGGAGTTCTATTAAGCACTAAGTAATTTGACAGTGATTTTAAGAATTCAAGAATCTTGAAGGCTAGGCTTGGTGAAGTTTTGTTGAAGCTCAATAAAATGTTTAGGGTTTTAGAAAGCTTGAGAATCAACAGAAGACTATCCTACTTGTTAATTTGGTATCCAAAATTTCGTTTAATAAGGAATCATGACGATTTGAATCATTTGACAACATATGATGCAATAAATGCAAGGTAGAAACATCACTTTCTTAACATATTATGAGCAAGAATCCTGATCTTCCATTTACAGTTCATCCATATAGAATAGTAAAAAGTTTCCAAAACTTTACTAAAACTTTATAGACTAAAGAACAATTATTGTGCAATCAGATTTCTACTTTAAAAAATTCATAAGAATTATACTAAAAAAGTGATTAACTATACATGTACAATGTCACAAATAGCTAATAGCTTTTCTACCTAAAAACAATAAAAAAGACAAATCTTAACAGTTTTCTGATTTAATCAATCACGTCATTTTCATCTCCTATCATTATGGGATAGTATTCATCTCTTATAACGTAATTATCTTTTATTTTTTTAATAAAACATAATCAACAAATTGCGTTTAAACGCCAAATATTAGAATTTAGGTGTATCTTTTTATGTCATAACATAATTATCCTTTCCTCTTATCCTATACATATTAAATAGTGAAGAGACAACATTTTTATATCTCATATTATTTGTCAAAGGTTTTTCATACTTCAAAATTCTTACGATTTCTTTGGGGCGTAGTCTAATTTCAATTAATTGTTTATTAATTTAGCAAGTAATTTATTTTGAATAATTAAATTACTTGTTTTAACTTTTATAGCTTGAACTCAAAAAATATAAACTATTTAAATTTATTGGAATAAATTTTTTTAATAAAATTTTAACTGAATCAATTCAAAACCAGCTTTAGTAATAAAAATAACAATTTTATAATATATTACTTTCTCAAAACAACTTTATTTTTATTTATTTATTTGTTGCTTGGTTTCACTGTCATTAGCGTCGCCTTATGTATTTACAGATAATAAGAGTTTGGGGCGCGTTTAAAACAAACAGTTACACCAGCGCGTGGTGGAGGAAAAGAGACAGAAAAGAGTTTCTGTCATATGATTACCTGATTCTGCAACAATCATTGTCAAATGACTAGGTGCGCACATTGATGAGAAACATGTGATCAAAATCAACCTGAAGGTGACAAATGGGCCTCACGGGTCCGAACCGACATGAGATTCGGCCCAATAAAATTTTCAACTCACCTACCTATGCACTAAAATTACTTATTTTTTTATTTGAATAAAAATGTAAAATAATGCCAAAGGACTCTTTTACCCCTGATTAATAAGAAAATTAATATCACTAGTAGAAAATTTTTGGTTCGGACTGATATATGATTATTGTTATAATATAAATGATAATTCACTTTATAAATTGTGAGATTGTGGTTTAACGCGGAAATGGACTCGTTTTTCTTATTTTTTTTTATATGAATTTTAACAGGTTATTATAGACGTGTCCGTCTGAGAAAATACCGGGTAATTTCCTTAAACGAACCTTCCGCGAAGCTTCCCATCTTCTTCCCGCTTTCGTGTTCATATTTGAACAACTCCTCGTTGTATAATCATGATTGACTATTCATGTTAATTCCCTCTTTACACATTCCAGTAACAATTTCCTCATCAAAGTATCTTAATTTGACCTGAAATGAGGTCTTGACATATGGTTCAGAAGAATATCAGTGACAGGCCGGTGTGGTAAGAGTAGAGGCTTACAAGGTTCTTTATATAAAGGAGGCCTGTTACGACAAAAGAGGAGAAGAAGAAGATTGAAGATGAGAAGGGAGGGCAGGGAAGCTTGGTGCAGAGGTCACCTGATCCAAGAACTAGAATCAAACCCAACTTTAGGAATGGAACACACCGGACCCTTTTTCCAGACAAAGACTGGAAGTGTTTTTCCAGCCAAGAAGAGGTTGGTTAAAAGAATGGTTTTTAATCTAATTCTCCAATCTATAACTTCTGTGTTAGCTTCCTGCTGCAGCTGCTTTCCCAGTACTGCCGGAGATCTGAAACCTGAAAAGGGTAGTTACCGGTCCAACAAGTCCGTCGTCCCACTCCCACGCTCACCATAGAAATAATTAATAATACTTCTCATTTGTATGTATGTTTTTCCTTTTTCTTTCTCCGATAGAACGTTCATAAAGGGTATACATGCTTAAATTTATATGGGTTAATTTTGAATATCATCCGTGATTATTGATTCTCCGCTTCTCTTTTTATATCATAAACATCGCTCTGGCTTTGATTGATGATTTTTGTGTTCATCCACTTAAGATTCTGATTCGCAATAATGGAAAGATCGAAAGTTATTTATAAACACATAAGGTAAAAAAAGCATACAGAGAATTGAGTTTATCACCATAAAGTTCTAAGAATGTCTGATCTACTTGAGGAAAAAGTGTTGCTTTCTTCGTATTATCGATTTTGATAGTCGAGATTGATTGAAAATAAGACTCGTGATGGATGGCTACGTAAATTTCTCGGTTAATCCAATCCAGCTTCCTCACTTATGTCTGCTACCGCAAGTGTGTTTTCCAAGATCAAGTGGGCTGGTATAAATTTTTGACAGCCACTAAGAGTCACATCGGTCCTAAAGTCGTGCTTTTCAAGATCAAGTGGGCTGAAACAAATTTTTTCTAAGTAGGCTATTTGAACCATTAAATGATGGTTGATATCTTATTTTGGCATGTGCGATGAATAGTAATCTCGAAGAACCTAGGGAAGTAGCGGAGTGTTTATTTCTGAAATTTCCTAGCAACTTCGTTATTATTGTTATAATTAATTCATTGTTGTTGATGACGATGATTAATTTGTTTCAATAATTCAAAGAGAAATGGAAATTTGGGGTCTCAACGCAAAGATAGAAGGCATATTGATGGAGAATTATATGTTTATTTACATAAAGTTGATGAATTACAGGTTTAATGAATCCTGGTAATTGCAAATATTGGTTTCCACTTTCTCGTTTATCAGCTTGGACAATAATTGAGCAGTAAGAAAGGTTTTTTTTTTTTCCCCAAGTCCTCAGAGGCATTGTAGGAAACCAATGGCGGCATAAAGAGAATCAAGGGTTTATATTTTAAATGAAAGCGTTCAATTGCAGGCCCCATGCGCTTCCTTAAAAGCCAACGGCCTTGGAACTTATCTAGCAGGAGAAAAAGATATTTTCAACCAAATCTAATATCAGCCACAAATATTAATTTTAATATTAATATATTAATACTTTGTCAAATAAAACAATTATTTCTTTAATGAGGAAATATTTCCATAACTACTGGGAAAAGTGCACCAAAATATTGGATCTTCATACGTAATAACCAACTGGGCAGGCAGGAGGGACAAGAAGTGAGTGGATTTTCTACTATTCCTGTTTTCTACCATAAATTGAAAAAGAAAAGTACATGAAACGGCTTGAGAACACCATTATTGACTGTTTGACTAAGACTCTGAGAAACTTAACAATGGACAATTAATGGAGTAAAAACTATACAATGATCATTATAAGTTAAAATGACAATTTGATTTTTTATCGTCATTTAATATATATAATTCAGAATATTATATAAGATAGGTTATTATAAAAATAATTAGATTAAGAAAACAAATTAAGATGAATAAAATAACAAACAAAACACATTTTTTTACATCATTTAACTTGATGACCAAAGCATTTGCATTTATAATATTGTTTCTAGTCTAAGCATAATACAAAAATAACACAAAATAGTAGCGTTATGTTGTGTGTTGTCCATTCTCTCTCCTTCAATTATTTTCTCTTCAACTTATATACTAGATTTTTTTTTTTTAGGGAAAACAGATTTGAAGTTCTCCTAATTTAAGATCTATAATTCATAATTGAATTTGAATGAGAGGAAGTTATGCATTTATTAATAACACTTTGTTTATGAAAGAAGTTAATATTTTGTTCGATGACTAACTAATATGTTGTAGAATCCAAGTGGACCCCTCTTTTGACAATATTGTAATTGCAACTTTGCTTTGAAGAAAACCTTATAATTCATAAACTATAGAGTCAAGTTACTATAAGGTCTATAGATATTGCTATAAGGTCATTTTTGTCTTTTTCCTCTTTGTTGAATGTTTGGGTTTAAGTGCGGCTTTCTTAAGTGAAGGGTGATTTTCACTTGATGTATGAACGTGCACCAAGTGTGTACACCTGTACATTAGTGTGCCACATAGACAGATCCAAATTGAGCCATATTCGGTATTTTTGTGGGATGCACACTCGTACTCGTGACACTTGTTGTACCTAATTTTTAATGTAAGAGAATCATGTCGGATTAGAGGGTATTTTTAACTTAATTTCCGTTTGCCTCCAATTCAAAAAAGAGGGTTGAGAAAGTGAGAATTCTACTTATGTGGACGATTTTTTAATATGGTGATCATCTTTCTAGTGAATGAAAAATTGGGTGGTGGTCAACCTTCACTCCTCTGAAGCCAACAAGCCTTACAACCAAGTAGGGATACCTTTTCTCTCTTTTTTTTTTTTAAATTCAATAGGTGAAGGATATGTTGGGTAGTCTTGATAGATTGTATTAGGGTTTTGATTTGGTTGTATATGTGTGTGTGTATGTGTGTGTGCACACGCTTTGGATTCACTAGACTTGAATCGGATAATGATTAATAAGTTATGCTTCTATGAATTATTAATGTTATAGGCTCAAAATTATGTTTTTCCTATATGACATGGTTGTGTAGAAATTGAGAACTAGTTTGAGTTTAGAATAATGTTATGTAGTTTCTTTTTTCTTTTTACTTTTCTTTCCTTTTTTTTTTTTTTTAAATGTGTTGTGTTACTAGGGTGGCCCTAATGAATAAAAGTATAGAGTCTTGATTGTTGTGTTACAGGTTAGGACAAATTAAAGGGTTGAAGAAGCTTAACATTTGTTCCCAGGTTGTCATGTATGGGTATGCATGCCTTAGGTGCAGTCATGCATGAGTAAATATATCTTCAATTTTAGTTTGGTTGATGCCCTACATGGGGGCATGTATAGTTGGTGAGTTGGAAATTTTCTTGCATGTCAAGTGTACAATGATCTCACATGTTAATACATAAAACAAAAATATTCCAGATACGTGATGTACACCCATACATAAAAAGATGTATGATCATGCGTAACAAAGAAATGACAATATTAAACCAAGTGTAGGACCTACCGCCACGCATACTGTTGCTGCTGAATTTTTTTTACTTTTATTAATAATCTGAAAATCTCGGTATACGTAACAAAAATCCTATGAAAAAGAAAAGCTACTGCTACTGTCTAATTACATACGCATACGAAAGTTGAAAACTGTAAAGTACAATGGTGGCCCTCAAAAAAACTTTATATATATATAAATTTCTGTACAATACACTGAGTACAAGATTTACAATTTCAAAATATCCCTACTAGGCCAACTGAATTCTAAGTGCAGTATCTCTCCCGTCAATCACGATCTAACCGCTCCTCACCAACACCAGACATACCTGAAAAGAAAGGAAGAAAGGAAAGTACTGAGTGATAGAAATCACTCAGTAAGCGATCCTTACTCCCCTCAACCTAAGCAAGCAAAACAAAATACATACCTGTCTTGGCCCTAACATTCATACATTCATTTGCTCATTCAATAAACTGGTTATTGCTTAATCCGTTGTCTCGATTTCATTAATAATTCATACCATGAAATGTGTATCATGTCATGCTAAATATAAATTGAATATGTATACATCTGAATCACTACGTATCCGAAGATACCTACTATGCTGATCAGGCTGATGAATACAGAGATTCGACATCTTGACCATGTGGCCTGAACAGTCTAACGAAATGCTAGAAAGCTAAAAATAACATATTAGTCATTGGACTAATAAACTGAAACTGGATGATCTGACCGTAGTCAGAAGGCTGGAATCCCATAGATGCCCCCTTGAGTTCACCCAAAACTTTAACTTGGATGTCGAGTTCTGAATGCTAGCTAACTAATGCTTTTGGATCCCTTGATCCCTTTTCATACTGATGTCTTGGCATGTCATGCTATAAAATGCTTATGTAGCATTATTTTGTCTTATTTTATCATTATCTGCTACTTTATGGCCATTAGATAAGTTTCCCATGTTTAATTCTTCATTTCTCATCATTTCCTAGAAAAATCTGGCTTGTGCACGGACGTGTAAGACAAACACACGGGCGTGCATGGGAAAGGCACACAAGCGTGTACGAAGACACACAGGGCTGTGCATGGGCCGTGCAGTTGACTGTGCAAGCTTCTGAAATTCTGCCACTTTTCACTAAAAGAACACACACACGGTTGTGTCTCTTAGGACACACGGTCGTGTCCTCCTGTAATTCAACCGTGTACACTTCATGCACATGAGCGTGTTCCTGCAGAAGCAAAGGCGCATGGGCGTGTGTCCTACTTTGCATCGACAATAACCGTCTGAAACTTGTAAGAATCCAAACAAATCCTCAACCAAACTGAAATTAATCATAAACATACATTTCTAGCACTTCAATAGGCATACAACATGCTTCAATTTCATCCATAACATATCACATCACAATCCACCATTAAAATCATCCATTCTCTCACATATTCACACACAAGCGTAAGCAAGCATGGTTCATGGATGGAAATCATCATCTTAATCATTTTACTTTCATTATATCAACACATAAACTTATTCATATCAATCATAAGCATGCTGGGAACACAACATACAACGCACAACATCACATACATGCTGGGAAACTCAAGGAAAAAGCAAGTAAGCACTTACCTCTTGTCATAGCTACTGGAAACATTTTCTATCTAATTTCTGTCTTCTCTAGCTGGATTGGGGGCTGTTGGATGCTAAATCTCAACTTTAGAGTTGGGAATCTCTGAAAAGAAGAGGAAACTTAGCTGAAAATGGATAAAAGCTGGGTGAAAAAGCTTAAAAAGTAACTTCTCTCTCTCAACTCTAAGGGTACACGAGAGTGTAGCCAAAGTGCATGGGAGTGCACAAGTGAAAATGAATAAACTTCATTTTTCGTACTATGCATGAAAGAAACCTTCCAAGGAGAATCATGCGCAAGCCACACATGTAGCATCCCAGGTTAGAAAAGCCCTTAGGGGAAGAGTTTTAGGGTTAGACACGAGATCTAGATATAGATTGAGAGTTTAGTAAAGTTTAAGGATGAGTTAGTAAGTTTTCAGAGCCTATGTGGCTTTCGTGTGAATCCTTTCAGAAGGATTCGATCATACGAATGCGTGAAAAATGAATAGTCTTCATTTTTTCATGTGCACGCCCGTGCACCTTGGATGCACGCCCGTGCAAGTGGCATAATATATAAAGAGAGAGCCGAGCGAATTAAGATTTATTTCTCACCTAGGTTTCATTTTAGCCAAAGTTTCTCTCTTCATTTCAACAGCTCCTAATCTTAGAGAGGAAGTGCCGCCTCCAGTAGCTCCAAATCCGGTGAGAGAGCAAAGAGAATAGTTTGAAAGAAAAGTTTTCAGGGGCAATGGTGAGAGGTAAGTGTTCGCTTACTTCTCCTTGTATTTTCCCAGCTTTCTTTGATAGATTGTGATGTTTGGCATATTGATGAGTTTATGCATGTTTATATGATGATGATTGTTGTGTGAGATGATGATTTTGCCATCTTTGATCCATGCATGCATGTTTGAGAAAGCTTTAGTGAGAGAATGATTGTGCTTCCATGGTGAATTCATTGATGATTGATGCATGTTGAATTGAAAGCTTATAATGTGATATTTGAAGTGCTGGGAACGTGCGTTTGAAGTGAATTACAAATTGATTGTGAATTGGTATGAGAATCGTGTAATTTCTAGGTGGTGTTCTTGTTGGAGAACAAGACACAAGACCGTGTGCCTGCATGGCACGACCGTGTGCCTTTGTTTTTCCAGGCACATGCCTGTGTGCACGGGCAGAAATGTAGACACACGCCCGTGTGTCCTGAGGGATACGCCCGTGTGCATGTTGTTTCAAAGAAATTGCCTAGAAATTCCAGTAGCATGCACGGTTGGACGCACGACCAGTGCACGACCCCGTGCGTCCAGGCACACGCCTGTGTGCCTTAGCCATGCATGCCCGTGTGTGAGGCATGCATGCCTGTGTGCCTTGCCCACACATCCGTGCACCTGCAGTTTTCCAGAAAAAGAAAAGAAGATGAGAAATAAAGCGTGAGAAATTAGTTTAATGGCTAAATTGCATCAGATAACATCAAATAAGCATGGATTTAGAGAATAAAGTTGCATATGCATACCATAACATAACATGCAACATGAGAGAGGATCAAGGGATCCGAATTTAGCAGTATTCAGTATTCAGAACCTGATGTACGGGTAAGAGTATAGGTGAATTCGAAGGGGCATCTGTGGGATTCAGCTTTTTGACACCAGTCAGATTGTTCAGCATTCAGATTCAGCCTTCTGACGCAAGTCAAATCGTTCAGCACAATATATTCAACTTTCTAGCCAGTAGCTAGACTGGTCAGCCCATATGGCCAAGATACCGAATCTCTGTGTTCATCAGTCTGATCAGCACAACAGGTACCTTCAGGTACATACAGATAGAGATATTCAGATGTATGCATCCATTAGATATTTCAGTTAGCATGGCATGACATACATATCATGACATGATATAATAATGAGAATCAGATTAATCAGATATTCAGATAAACGGTTTCAGATTCCAACAAACGACTAGATGTATGAATAGGGCCGAGGCCAAGTATGTTTGATATTGTATGTTATTTGTTTGGGTTTTGAGGGAAGTAAGGAGCGCTTACTGGGTGATCTTTATCGCTCATCCCCCTCTTTCTTCTATCCTTTTCAGGTGTTCGTGCTGTTGTCAAGGAACGGGTGGATTGAGGCTAGCGGGAGAGGGCCCACACCCTAATTTTCAGTATGTATATTCAGTTTTGGACCTAATGGGACATATTGTAAATACTTTATGTAATCAGATATACAGAAACAGTATGTGTATATATGAAAAGGCCAGTATGGGCTCATTGTACAGAACAACATGATGTATTTTTCAGTTTTAATTAATGTATGCTTCCGTATGTATTGTGTAACAGTTTCAGATTTTATTTTCGTAGGATTCTCATCGTGGGTACCCGTATTTTTAGATTATCAATAAAGAACCCCTCAGTATTCAGCAGCAGGGGTACTCGTGGCGGTGGGTCTTATATTGTTGGTATCAGAGCAGTTTTCTGGTACATTTTGTAGAGATTTGAGATGTAAGTGTGGTGCCTGTTTTCTCTCCTTCGCAGCCATTCTTCAGACCCTCCTCACATCACAAGTTAGGTATTTATTTCCAATTTTAATGTGTTATATGTTTTTAACCCCCAGTTTGTTGTGATGCTATAGATAGAGAGAAGTATGTCCCTAGATGCCTAGATGAGACAGATAGTAGTTCACCTGCCCATCCTATGAGTGTTAGTGATAGGCGGCGATCTCAAAGTAGCTCCTATGTGCCTATGAGACCAAAGCAGTTGAGAGAAATGATTGGGGATGCAATTAGAGAAAGCCTCCAGCGAGCTGGAGTGGGTAATATTCTAGAGCCAGATAGAGTAACTCCTCCCCAGTATAAAAGTTATCAGATTCTGAAGAGAAGACATTCCCAGTCTCAGTATTAGTCATAGCCACAGTATCAGCATCAGTATCAGTCTCAGCCTCAGTTAGTTAGAGATACATATCAATATCCAGCAGGGTATACAGAGTACCGTCAGGGTATGAGTACAGATACAGTTGGTACTAGTTTCTCAGAGAGACTTTATCTAATCTACCATCTGCTAGGGTCATTTCAGCCAGTGAAATTCAGTGGATCCAATGATCCAGCAGTGGTAGAAGAATGGGTAGAGTCAGTGGAGAGTGTCATGGGCCTCTTCACACTATCAGAGAGAGAGAAGGTTAGATATGCAGTGTTCCTTCTGAGGGGTGATGCCAAGGTTTGGTGGGGTCTAGCCAAGACTTCCATTAATGAGGAGCATCTGACATGGGCAGAGTTTAGACAGTTATTCGATACCGAGTATAGGAGTACAGAGATGGTTTATACCAAGGCCCAGGAGTTTATTGATTTGACTCAGGGGTCGAGTTCAGTCAAGGAGTACACTACCAGATTTAATGCTTTGGTAAGATTTGTCCTTAGTTTGGTAGGGACAGAGATGGGCCGAGTTCAGAAATTCATCCATGACTTACACCCTGTAATTGTCAAGGATGTGATGACAGGAGCAGATCCTCCCCAGAGATTCAGTGATGCATTGGGGACAACACTCAGATCAGAGGCTGGTTTACAGAGGATAGGTGCTATGAGTAGAGCATTTGACAGAGAGGAGAGGACAGATGATAGAGACAGGGGCAAGAGGCCGATGTCAACTAGGAGACCTGCTAGAGGTTTTCAGAGTCAGAGGTAGAGAGTTACACCCCAGCCGCCACAGTGTCCCAGATGTGGCAGGCGTCATCCAGGGGAGTGTTTAGCCGGTCAGATTGTTTGTTATTGGTGCCATCAACCAGGGTATATGATGGCAGTATGTCTAGCCAGAGGTGGAGCTGGTGTTGGGCCAAGCAAAGGTGGAGTTTGTCAGTTCAGAGGCCGAGGAGGTCCACCCAGAGGTGGAGTTATGTACTTTCTGACTAGGGGTAGTCGTTAGATGTACTTGCAAATTAAATATTTCTACAACATATGTTGTCTACTTTTAGTGAATTAAACAACTAATTGCCTCAGGAGATATCTAGACACTAAATTTTGACCTCTTCAAGGCATGAGCTATTTGTATGTTTATGTTAATATGTATATCAAGATATAACTAGTTGAGGTCTTCTTTTGTATCTTCCCATAAAGAATTCTATAAAGAATACTCTACCAAAGAATGACTCACTAGGGGATTTGTTTGCCTTCTTGGCATGTCAAAGAATGACTATATGTTGGCATGCTAAGTAAGGGCCTTTCCTCCAACACTAAACTATTGATAAAAATTTCATCGTCAATTGATATATGCAATTTATAGCCCTACATAAGATAATCTATATTAGCAACAATGAGGTTTGATTAATTAATAATGTTTTCCATTACTATGAAAGATGAATAAAATGTAAAGAAGATAGGACAAAGAATATATTTTTTTTTAATGTGATTTGATATGTTGCTCAAGAGCCAATGTTTACAGTTATGTAATTAATCACTTGAAAAAATAGTCTAGCAAGTTATGAACAAAGATGGTAGATTATGTGTCTTGAAAAGGAGTTAGTTTTGAACAAAAGGTCTTAAAGACATTAGCTAGCTTTTTTTGAGAGTTTCCTCAACTTAAAATAATGCTAATATGATCCTAAGTTTTTGGAGGTTATCTATATGGAGTTATACATATGATTTATTATTTAGTCATTCTTTTTCTCTTCTTTTTATCCTCATTTAATTTTCCTTGAGTGATTCATTATATTTATAGGATAAAAAGAAGAGGTTACACTTTTGTCAACTATATTTCAAATTTAAATTAAAAGAATTAGCTTCCTAATCTATTACATATCAAAGATGTTGATTATATCTTGATAAAGTAAGAAGTTATAGTTTTCCATCGTAGTCACGTGTTATGAAATTAAGTGAGGCATATCCATCATTAGGTTGAGATATGAGTTATTCCTTCTATAGCTAACCGTTTCTCTGAAGGTTAGTCTACAAGTTGAAATTTAATGTAGGATAGTTGTATATCCAATTATAGAAATCTTCACTCATAAACATGTGTCTGTTAACGTAGAATGGCTAGGTTCATGAGTTTACAATATCAAAGTGAAAGCACGAACACAATTTAAACCTTTTTTTTTTTTTTTTTTTTTGTGCAATTGATTTGTATTTATATGTCATATTAGAATGACTTGTAATTTTGTTTAGCTTATTCTGTGCATCAAAATTGAACTCTACATGTGTGAGGAGCGTTGAAATTTTTGAAGAAAGTTTAATATAAGATATGCATCATTTATTGATTGATGATAGGAAGAATAAGCATGTCTCAACCTCTTAGTTTTATCTCAAAGTAAAGAATAAAATTGTAGTTACTGTTAGAAATATTAAGGTATTGTATCGGATTTTACATCTAATATAAAGTACTTTAACTTAATATGTTATTGAAATTTTGATAATGAAACAACATATTAATCAATTTTGCATACAAAAATTGTCGCTACTAACCAAGATTTAGAATTAGCCCATTACGTATATTGACGAGCATTTTATTTTGTCTATTCACAATTAATAATACATCTAATTACGTTAATAATAATTTATTCGCAACTCTTGATATGTTAAGTTTGAAGTAATATTAACAACAAAAATAATTAGAATATAAAAAACTTCACAAATAGATAAAATAACAAAATATTAAAAATCTGATTAATAACATATATTTTATTAATAATTATAAAACAAACCCAATTAAACTTTAATTTTTTTAGTTTAAATTGGTTTGATTTGAAATTTTCTATTGATTCTGGTGTTTAACCTGATTCGATATGACAGAAGGGAAATTTTTAATTCAACTAATCATGGAAGCCATTTAATGTGCTTTCTGAAAACAATATCTGATTTGATGCATGATGGATAGGAATATGATTGGATTATTTTGTTATTTTCTGTGAAAAATATGTATCATCCAGAAGAGAAATTCAGGCAGACATATTTCGCTGTTCAAACTCATTGGACCAATATATCAAGTTTCAAATATTTGATATGACTTTCCAATCTAGATTTTGTTATCTTTGTATGAATAGAACTGGTGCTTTTTTTATTTATGGAATTCTTTTTATACGTAGAATAATTTCTAAATTTGCTAGGGGACGATGGACAATGTTATTAAAACTGGATTTGATTGATTGGTTTAATCAATTAAATTATGTATTGGTACACAGTCTAGTCTTAATTAATTCATAAATATTAATTAATTTAAATTATAATCAGATCCGATAAAACCCAATAAACCATGAAGACCGATAAAAAGCAATAAAATCGAGTTTATATAATACTATACATTTTTTCTTTTTAACAAAAAGAGTTCAAATTTAAAATGATAAAAATTGAAACTCTAATACTTTAATTACATTCTAAAATTTTTAATATTTTTCTAATTTAATGGCAAACATCACCCATATTTATATTGATGGGAAATCACAAAACTCAACTCAATCATAATCTCGATCCACTTTTTTTATTATTTTTGTTCGATCTTTTTCTTTCGATTGATAAATCTCTTCGTGACAATTCTTTGTTTTCTTTTTTAACTCATCACAAATTTGAAGTAAAAAATTGTTTGGTTCATGACCAAATTAAATTATAAAACTAAATTACGTGTTCAAAGTGTTTGTTTTGCATTTTGATTAGTTATGTGTTTTTACGATAACTTGTTTGAAATTAACGTTTGATTTTGATAATTTTTATGAATTTTGATTTATTGATATTAATAATAGGCTTGTAAATTTAGATTGACTGCGTGTAAAGTGAACAACATTTAGATTGAAAAAATGTGATAAATATTTGATATTTTTTAAGAAAATACATGATAAGGTGGGAATAAGTTAAACGAGCGGATTGGACTCCTTTTGACTTTGCTGACAGACAAAACAGACCACATACGGGGTGGCGTCATCCACTCAGTTAAAGGCCGCGTGTCTGGGCTTTTAGTAATTTTGTAGATACTTAGCTGACAAGCTCCTTCCTATTGGCGAAATGTCTCAGAGGTCTGGTATTTAAACACAGCTCTGTCGTTCAGAAGAGCGAGAAACTTTTGTTAGTGAACAAATATAACACTGTATCTCAAAAAAGAAGGTGGCAGCTGAGAATCAGGGAAGCTGAACCCGGTTGCAGAAACAGTACGGGCCAACGGAGGATCCAGAATGGTGTCAAAGGTTCAGCCTTTGTTCATGGCGAAGAAGGCAAGTGTGATTCCACCAAAGAGGAAACTTGTGAAGCGAATGATGTTTGATCTCTTGGTTCAATTTGTGGCTTCTTTATGCTCATGTGGTGCCGCCTACAAGTCCGACAACAACTGAATGACACATGCCCACAATTGTAAGGATCCATTTTCGTGATCTTAACATCTATATAATCCAAGGTTTTTCCTTGTTCTAGTAGCTCTCCCAGTGGGTTGGTTTTATATATGTTGAATCTGCAATTTTCAATATTCTTGTGATTGTTCTTGCTTATTGATTGCTTCAGTTTGTGCTTTTGGGTGACTGCAAAATCAAAGATGACCCATTTGATATAATCCCCTCCCTCACACTTACGAACCGATGGTAATTCATTATTTGAATGAACCCAAAAACATTTCTGCTTATTTTGATTCCAAAACTACCTTCAAAGAGGTGAAACAGAGGTGGGTTGATCAGAGAGGGAGCCAGTGCCTTTGCAGATGCACATATTCCCTCGATGGTCTTCAATAATCCATGTCTTCAGTGGTTATGTCTTTTGTGAAAGCGAAGCAGATTGTCAACAGAGCTGAAAAAATGTAAATGAACGAAACCGTTGTGAGATCTTAATGACCTTCAATTAAGGATTTCTTATTCAATTTCATGAACAATCTTTACCAAAAGTAAATGACAGTTCTTGTTCATATTATGAGAGAACGGAAATGCTATAAAAAAGATTCACTTTTGTTCATCTCCTCTGTTTTTTTTTTTATTTCCTATTCAAAATATGGGTAAAAATAAAAGTAAAAGAACTAAGATAGAATTCAATACAAAATAATGAAAATAACCTCCGCGGGTTGATCGTCCATCCGGGTCGAAAACAGGGAAGGATATCGGGCAAGGGCAGTAGATTTGGGTCGTATCAAGCGAACCCCTATCACCCATTTGAAAACGTTCTCGGCTTCAAGGGTGTAGACTTTTACCAGCTGAGGTCTTCGCCCTTCAGATTCGCCAATCACTACAAACTGGTGAAGGTTTTAACAGGTGAAGGTTGCTAAAATAAGCAACCTGGGAACTCAGAAGATTTTGAAGATTTTCTAGCTTTCTGGTGAGTTCGGGCTTTTGCTATGGCCTGATCCAAGATCGTTTTCAGATCAGCTCAGTAGAATCTTTTTTTTACCCCTGACAATGCTCCTTTATTTGATCTTACGGTGAAGAAATCACATATTCCCACTGAGGTTTGGTCTAGTTACCATTTTCACCCTCAAATGATTTAAAGAATCATTTTTTAACCCTTAATTTGTGTTAATAAAAAAAAACCTTTAGGATGTTAAATATCATTATTTTTTTAAAATTTAATATATTCTTAAATTAATGAAAATTAAAAGAAAATCCTTTAAATATTCAAATCGTTAACAATCCACTAATTTCTCTTTCTCTTCGTTAACACCTCTTTCTCATTTTTTAGTTTCAGATCGAGAATGATGACAAGTGATAATAATTATACTAATATAAGTATAGATAGAAATATCAATAACGTATAATTATATGTTCAAAAAATAAATAATAATTTTCTAAAATATTAAGGGTGAATAGAAACTTTAGGGGTTTTTAAAACTTTAAAAAATTGGGAGTGTTTTTAAAATTTAAAATTTTAATATATCATTTAATACTTTTAAAAATGAATTTATACTTTCAAAAAACTGATATAATGTAATAAATTAAAGGTATAAATATCATAGTACAAAATATTGAAGATATAATAATGTTTTCGAAATATATATGATAAATATGATAATTTTCGAAAGAACAATGTTATTTCCAAAAGATTTTAGAGATTATTTTCAAACTTTTTAAAAA